>VWZF01001523.1:89896-124750 GCA_013396755.1 Sclerurus mexicanus | reverse complement strand
AAAAAAAATTAAAAAAAAAATCATAAACCCACAAACCCCAGCTCCGCAGGCGCCGCGCGGCAGGAGCAAAGCCCTTGAGATGGTTAAAAACACCCCGCTAAATAATTCAAGTGACCTGAGGTGGCTTTCTCTGGGGACGGGGGGCGGTGCTGGAGCCTGCGGAGGGCTCGGATGCACCTATTAAACGTGCAGTCGTGATGCCTAAAAGCCACGGGCTTTATGTATATATGTATATATATTAGGGATTTTTTTCTTTTTTTTTTTTTTTTATTTACAGCTCTGGCAATTGCTTCACAACCAGTACACAGCAGCGCAGAGTGCAGGCCCGGAGCTCAGAGCCGGCAGCCCTGACCCGGTGAGACCCCAGGGAAAGGATGTGAGTTCCTGCTCTCCCCCAGACATCCAAAATTAAACTCATCAGGCTACTGGGCTGGCAGGGGAGATGTGTTTTACGTTATCCTCACATACAGATCTGTCTGAATTTACGGAGAGGCTTGCAAACAGCCGTAAAGTACTTCAAAATCTGTCTGTATGTATATTTAGAAAGCAACACCTCACCCGTCAGTGTTACGCAGCCATCTCTGGCATGGGATGTAACAGCTGCCTAACATAGAATAGCAACACTACAGCATCGAGGAAGACAAGGGGGCAAGAACTGCCACATAGAGTTAAAATAATATCACAGGTTTAGAGAGACATAGCCGTTCTCCGAGCCAGAAAGCAGCATACAGAAAGTTTGAAGTTGCAAACTACTTAAAGACTCGGTTTTACATTTCTCTTTGGAAATGCTTTATCCAATATCCTCCTAATATTAATTTTGGCTGGATCTTAAATTATGGATTTGAAGAGAAAATCCCCAATTACTAGAGCTCTAATACTAATGGGTTAAAAAGCCCTTTGTGGGTTTCTGTTCAAATACTGGCCTAAACTCCTCTTGCTTTGACTGTGAATCATAGCCTGAGGTGAAACAGCTGCAGGGAATAACAGCAAGCAGAAAGGAGAAGAATTGGATGGTGTGAGGCAGTCTTTTCCATTTTTAAGTGTAATGTTTATGTTTGGAGCTGGAGAATACTTAAGAAGGGAACCCAGTTCCCCTCTCTCAAACAACTTTCAAGTTTCTTTCAAAACAAAGGCAGTGTTTTCCCCTTAGGGGTTCATTTGTTTAAAATCAGTTAGCAGTGACACCTTCTGTTGCTTTTGGGAAAATAGTTTCTCCAGGTATTGAATTCTGTCTTTCTAATTTTTGTAACGTCCTATGCTATTTAACACCTATATTTATTAAAATGTTAGTGTAATTGCAGAGTTTATGGTACAGGCACAAACATAAATCCTTTGCTCCACTGGAACAGATATTTGGAAGGCTCAGGGTAAGTCTCAGAGCTAGGACTGATATTGGAAGGAGCGTTTATTCTTTGGATAAGATTGTTTCCGTTCACTGCAATGTGTGTTTCATTGGCCCTTTGCATCAGTTAGGTCTTGAGTGCCTTGAGACTTCTTATTACAAGGAACCCTGAAAGTGTTCAACCCTTAATGTACACAGTACTTCTATCCATTACTAACTTCAGCACATTCTCTGCTGTTGGTTGATGACTTGTTGGTTGTGCCTCCTTTGCTGTCAAATGTACTGAGTGAACACTATATAGAAACCAAACCCTTTAGCAGTACAAATGGAGTCAGAATGGCACTGCAATCAGGTCAGTTTAATTTAGGTGTGATGTAGCTCTCCTTTATAACTCCAGCTGTTTAGCACTATTGCTCACCTCATGTTCTAAAGGCCCAGTGGTTTCCAATTAAGAGATTAAAATTAATGTTTTAATTAAAAATCACAACCCATTGTTCTTGAAAAGAGCTGTTAAAGAAATTATTCTAAGAAAAACAGAGTTATTTGCAGAAAGATACTTCTCAGTGATCTGAATCTGCTCTGAAGGAGCCCTTCCTAAACAAAAAAATCAGAATGACTAGTATCTGGGGGAAATTATATCCTAACGCACGTGATCCAATTCCTTTCGAATCCGAGGCAAAATTTGCACTGACTGTAGTAGAAGTCAGGTTGTTCTCAAGTGGGCCAAAAGATGATTTATGTTTTCAGTATCCTTCAATCTAGTTAGGAGGCAAATCAACCAGAACAAGGAAACAGTGAGCCAAAATTGGGCTCCATGGGTAAGCAGGAGTGATCTAATCCTTGCCTTATTAGTACCAATTCTTTTAATAGGCACTGTGACAGGTGAGGGATTTAAAAGGGTACTTAAAATAGCCTGTTTAGGCTGTGATTTCATGTGCATTTCTGCAGGACTAGTAATGTTGGTTTAAGCAGCCCTACCTCAGCTAATTGTTCTCTTTCCTGCTCCACCCATTCTGTTGTGTTCGTGCAGCTGTTTGTGCAGATGTGAGGCAGAAGATCGAGTTGAAAAACACTTATTCTTTTCCCTCAATTATTTTTCAGCCAAATCAGATCTCTAGCCTGGTTTATCAGAGGGCTGCATAAAAATCTGTGTTGGCCTATTGGAGTGGCCACAATAAAATTCAGAATTAATGGCCTTGAGCAGTTTAAACAGTGCTAGTGAAAAATTAGAAGATGCGGCCTAAAAACAGCATAGCACATATTTATGGGGAAACTGCCAGAAGTAGCAGAAGTGTTTGAATTTTAAATGATAAGTGAAAAAAACCAGTTGAGAAAAGATAAAGGGCCTTGAACAGGAAGAGAATTAGTTGATGCTTGAGACTGTAGAAAAGTCAGAGCCAGGCAATGAGAGAAGGGAAACAGAAGCCCCTCTTTTCAAAATATGTAATTTTCCAGTTTTGTGGGACTAAAGGAAACATTATACCACAAATAATTCTATAAAATAAACCTCCAACAGCTTCAAAACTTGAACTATGTAAACAGCATGTCTATGTAGTTGGTTATTACTCTAGAGAAGAGTCTGTCCTTCATCTTCCAAAATACAAAGGTTAAATGCTATCTTTGTATCTTCCCATCATAATGAGCATTTTTAGATGGGCCTGCCATAAAACTGGAAGATTTACATGCTGAAGATTCCTCTGGTCTGAGGAGTTTCCACCCTCCACTGAGGAGTTTCCACTGCAGAGGCAGTCTAGGCAGCTCTTCCCTTGCCCTGCAGCCTACAAGGCATTGTGAGCATAGCTGGAAAGAAAGTGGGTTTGCCTGCATTGCTTACTCACATTATTCACAAACTGTTCTATCACACTCTTGAGACTCATGTGAGTTTTCCTTAGTATATTCTGTTTAGACAGAGTAGTTGCTGTTCTTCAGTACACTCCCTGTCTCAGCTGTCCCCAGGAGAAATTAGATGCAGCACTGAATCTAGGCCAGAAAGTGTGCACAAAATCCAATAAAGTTAATGAAAGTTAACTTGCACATGCCTGAGAACAGCAATTGTTCCTACCAGTTAGAGGCCATATCCTGCTATTGTTCCATATATCAAACCCCTATTGAAGTCTCTTCTAAAAAATCTTGTTCAAAAATCATCTCAGGATGTGATACCAGCCAGCAGACAAAAGGTCCTCACGTGTTATTGGAATCCTGGCCCTGTTTCGTATTTTGAGTTATGCTAAAATTTTACCATACTGTGAATCCAATCTGTGTTATTTTAAAATTAGTATTGTTTTACAGACATTTTTCACTCTTACACAAATTTAGAGCTTGGTCCTGTTGCACTGCAAAATGGGGCATTAGTTTGTTAAAACACCCCACACAACAAAACACCCAAAACAAAGAATAAAGCAATATCCCCTGCCTATGAACCTCCCAATACAAACAAACAAGAAAAGCAAAAAATTAACATGCATTCTAAAATGTTATTTGTCAAAGTAAATAATCTAGGACTGGATGATTTTTGAACTAGACATAAAAACATTAAATGTGTCAATGGGGTCAGAAAAGTTATTTAATTAAAAACCTAAGGTTCAAAGCACTTGTAATAAATGAAAGGTGAGACTAGTAGTAGCTTTTTAATCAAATTCTTTTCAGCTAATTCTGTGAGCTGGAATGTTCCTCAGATATTATGTTAATGCAATAACCTATTCTTTTTGAATGTATTTTTCCACTGTACAGTGATAAAAGAAGATGTAGCTTACATAGCTGTATTCTCAGTATAAATTCACCATGGCTTCATTGAGGTCAGTGGAGCTACAGTGATTTATGCTAGCTGATACATTAATAATAACCCTTAGGACATATTTTTTGACTCGGCTGTTTGTAGTTGGTCTCCTTCACAAAATATTTTCCATCACTGTAGAGCAACCATATGTATTAATAGGGTTTCTCACTTCTGAAGAATCAGAGCTTTAAGTGTTTTAATTAGAAAAATACATAGGTGTCTCCAGTGCAGTCATAGAGATAACCCTAAGGATCCCTAGTAACAGTCAAATAGAACACAAAAAATGAGATGTATTAGGAAGAAAATGTAATAATTAGTTTTCAAATGAATGAGTGGATTAGGAGGATAGAAAATGCATGGTGATTTTTTGGTAGGAATTAAAATCTGGTCAGGACACCACGTGCCTGTTTATTCCTATGAATTGCACTAGACCTTTAAGCATCCCAAGTGGCCCACACTTGATTTAATATCTCATCTGAAAACATCACAATGAAACTTTCATATAAATTAAGTTAATGCAAGGAGCAGGAAATTCAGAAAAGAGGGGAGTATTAACAATTGGTTGTTAACCATGTTAATTGATAAGGATGACAGAAATGCTTCCATGTAAGGAAGACAGGCATACATTTTGATCTTCTTTTTCATGTGAGACTGTGTTGAGCTTCCTTTTTCACATGTTATTTAATTTTCTTGTGAAATTATTTGATTTCTTCTGGCTGCTGCTTTTGCTATCTTTTTGCTTATGCTATCTAGCTTTTGGTGTGAAGGAATTCCACCTCCATTCTTCTAATGGCCAATTCTTAGGTTCATGCTCCTTTGCTCTGGTATTTTGCACTGCTCAGATAGCATTGAAGCTGTCATCTCTCTGTTCCTTTCAGAGAAATGAGATATACTGTTCTTTTCTCCAGAGACTGGGGAACTTTTTTCTTTAATCTTTGTGAGCAGTAAAAACTCAGTGACTCCTTCTGCTTGCCCTTTACCATTTTCACTTCTATAAAAGAATCTGTGAATGTTAAGATGGCCAAGAACTGCTTCCACTGTTTAAGGTGGGAACACCTAATCACTTGATATTGGATGGTTTTAGTCTTGCCTAATGAAATACTTTGGCTGCTCTTTTGAAAGAAAGTTCATTAGCGACAGTAGATTATTGCAGCCTCTGAAATACACCTGGCATTCATAAGTATTTCTCCTTATTCAGTATTGTAATATATTGCTATTTATTGACTGTATTTTTTTTCCTTTTTCCCTAGAAGTATCAGCATTCTTTATACTCAATGCCTAAATTACTTAACCCTATATACCTTCCATGCCTCTGATCTGTACATGTCACCCTGAATGAAGTGCTGATCCTCCTTTCCGTGACTCCTTTGATAAAATCACCATTTATGTCACTTTGGTGCACTTATCTTCCTCTTTTTCTGCACAAAGGAAAAGCTGACAAATGCCATTTTTATGCATAAAGGTACCAGTCCTCCAGCACTATCAACTTGTAACTGCTAAAAGCACTAAATACATTGTATTAAAAGAGACTTGAGATATAAATAGAATGTTAGTTAATAACGGGTGTTACCCTCCATGGCAAAAAGCCAGCAGGGCTCCAGCAAACTCTGCTCAATGCAGTTGTTACGTTCATCATTGGCACTCTGTGAGTGCAGACCCAGCAAGGCTGATGCTCGTGGGACTTTGGAGTCACCTCTCACCCTCACCCCTCTCTGCTTTCATGTATTCTGTCCTGCAAATTCTACTTCCTTACTTGTTTTGAGCGCGGTAGGAAAAGCCGAACATGAGCACCAAATCCATAACTCTTTCTTATGTCTTTATGGCTTTAGAAGGGACTAGCAAGCCTTAACCCCAACTCCTGCAAGTTTCCGAAAAAAAGTTGACTCTGTAGGAATTGGAATTGGTAGCATTTGGTACATAGGCACAGAGAACCCTAGCACAGCATGTCAGACCCAGGGAAATGTTGCTGAAATATTTCTGGGCTATCCATTCATGGGGTAGGTCCTTACAGTTAATGTTCGATTTAGATTAGGGATTTAGAAGAAATTTGAAAATAATTTCATAAAAAATGACATCTATTTAAATCTCTAAAAAAAAAAAATTAAAATTCATACCAGAGTCTGAATTCTCTGTTTTCCTATTGCCTACTTTGTGTTTGTTTTCACAGGTCAAAGTCTCACTGCCCAGTGTCATCACCTTCAAATCCTGCAGTGACCTGTAAGTCTCTCACCTCTAAATTTTCTATCGCAATAGAACAGCTGCCTGAAAACTGTTGTGGTCACCTCATGAGTACTGAAACATGCCTTTCATTGAGCTATCTTTGAACAGTATATATTGGGCTATAGTTTGTCTTGTTAAGTCCGTGTAGTTCAAGCATGCGTGCTTATAGTATGGCACATCTACGTTTTTAAATACTGGCTCATGATGATCTAATTCATTGCATTTTGAATGGAAGACTCAGAGCTTATCAAATCTACTTCTGTTTCTAAAGGTACCCTTTACTCTAAACCTACTTCTTTAACTGGTTAAATCAGAACTGAAAGTTATCAAAGAAAAATATTACTCTTGCCCTTTGATGAACAATTACCAAGCATTACATGTTCAGAGTAAAAAATGGATAACATTTTATTTTATGAGTCCACTAACTAATAGTGAATTAGAATAAAACTCCCATGGGAACAGATTTGACATTCACATGAATAACAGATGAGTTCATTATGAACCCCTGCTTATAAAAAGAATGGCAAATGAATTCATAATTATTAAGCATTTAAAAATAACACGTTCCCCCAAAAGACACAATTCTGCATTAAATACCCAGCTATAGTTCAGCTGCAGGGCTCTGAAGAACCTAAAATGAAATGGTAGCACAATGATTTGGTCATTCACCACATTCTTTAACTGCTTGGTAGCCAAAGTAATGAAGATTTGTATGCTATTTAATGCCTTTGAATAAATTCTGAAATTTGGAGATTAATCTTGCTTCCAAAGCAGAGAATGCAGATTAGATACATGGTGCATGAAAGGATTATGCTGGGTCTGTGTATAAAGAGGAGGATTACAGCACATATGGCTGCTGACATGTACTCATGTTAGAACTGCCTGTGGGCATCTCATTTGAAATATATATTAGAGTTGAGTTTTGGGGGGGGGGTTTGTTGATAGGTATGGGGTTGTATATATGACAAATAGCATTCAGGACAGCTATTTTGCTAGAAGTGACATTCTCAAATACTTGCCAAGCTGTCACATTAGCATACTGCTCACAGCCAGGCAGGAGACAGCCCTTCCATGAATTGAACCTCTGCCCTGTGATGACACTAATAGCACAGAGGTCCCAAAGGTTGCCTTGTCTGCCAGGCAGAGAGGGAGGTAAAAGATGCTGGGAACAAAGTTCAGAGAACAGCACAGAGGACTTGCAGAGGAAGAGAAGGGGAATAAGTAAAATCCTGTTCTTTGAACTACCTGCACCAAGGATATAAACAAAGGGATCAGAAGTAGATCAAATTAAGACTGTTCTAAATGCTATCAGAAGGAAGAGTCTTAGTATTGTGGAGGGTGAGGGATGTGCTATACAGTCATGAAAAAGGTCAGGAAGACTAGAAATATATTAACCAAAACAGAATTCTGTAACTTAATCACACACCTTTCTAGTCTGATTATTTAGTTGTCACTACTAGGGGAAAATTAACCAAAACATCAGAAAAGCCATTTGTACTATACAAAAGTTTGTGGAATTATTTGAGAAACTGTTAAATGAAGATGAAATTATGTCTTTCTGCTTTGGAACAAGAATCACCAGATGAGCTTTAGAAGTTGCACAGCTGCCAATGAAAGAATATGATTTATACACTGCTGAATTACATTGCTTTTAATTTTAAAAGTCTGTTGGCGCTATCTGATTTAACTTTTGACTTCATCTGGGTGGGTAGAGTTTGGATGTATGTCCTAACAACTGGTGCTTCAAAGGAAGGGGAAAAATACCCAAACCTAAATCCAACAGATAAAAACTAAAGGTGTATCAAGGAAACTAATTGTCCATCAGGGAAACTAACTCTTTCCTGAGGCCTGTGGATTGCTGGGTGAAGTCTGTAGTTTGATTACAGCTATTACCTTAATGCAGAGTTTTGATTCTTATGGGTCCCATGAGGACAATGCAGGAAACCTGTTCTATCTGCAATGTATGAAGTGAGGGCTGTGAACTGTTGGATTCATACATTCACAAACTCCAAGCCTAAGGAGATGATAATAGCCATGCATCCTAATTATGCTACATACACCTTTTCTCCCTTGGAAGATAAATTCAGGTTGGAGGTTTTGTTTTGTTCTTTTCAAAGCTGATACATTATGAATTCATTATCTATGAAACTTTTAATGTTTCTGTTTTAAAATATTTAACATCTGTCAGAAAGATAGGGGTTTTTTATACAGCATTTAACATTACAATGTATCTATGGTTGTCAATATTTGAGGTAATTATTATAAACAAGGGCACAATAAGAGAAATGCTGTGATAGCTCTCCAGCTGATGACAAGGGAAAATGTATGTACTTCTTATGAAAATCTGATGGCATTATCTTACAGAAGATTGTCTGCCTTAAAAATGTTGGATAAATCATTCAAGTCAATGTCCCATCATGAGTGTTCCAACCATATGCTCCCTCACAAGGCCAGTGCTGGTCATCATCCAACATCAGTGTGCAAAATATTAACATGAGAATTATTATGGAGTATGTTTCTGTTCATTACCAACACATTAGATTGCAAGTAAGTTATTCCAATGTTTGCTTGTAATTTGCTTGGTAAAACAGAGTGGCCTGTTGTATCACCCTTCTGTGGAAAGAGGGAATTCCCTCCACAAAGCTTGTAGAAAGCTGTAAACTAAAGATTGCTGATGAAATCAGAGAACTGTGGGCACTAAGATTCTTTTTTGGAAATTAGGAAAGGAAATGAGGTAGAAATGATTTAACACTAGGAATGGGTGAGTCCTGCCTGACAGAATCGGAGGAGCAGCCATCTCTGAGAAGGAAGGACAAATTCATACAAGATTTACTTTAATTTTTAAAAGAAACAGGTACAGTTGTGAGGAGAGTTGAATAATTTATAAGGATTAAAGTCTAGGCTTCAGAATGTGCCTACAATAAGCCAAGTCTCAATCTGAATCACCTCAATTTGAGATATGTTGTCTTGCAGCAGATAGGAAAACATGTTTGTTCTAAATCTTATGAAACAATAATTATAGTAGTAAAGGCAATTGGCAGTGATTGGAATACTAATAACACACTGCATTTCAAACGTTTGTTTAAAGTGACCTCAGCCTGCTATTTTACTGCTGGAGAACAAACCTTTCAGACTGCATTTGTCTACCAATAGTATGCACTACCCAAATTAAGTGTAATTGCTAATAATTTATTCACCAGAAGGTTTGCTATTATCAGCTTTGTTTATGTAAAATGGAGATTAAAAAATAGTTCTCTTTCCTGCAAACTGCTGTGCAAATTTCATCTGCTCTTATTAGATGTTATTAACTCACAGGAATGATATGAGATTCCTCTCATAACATGAAAAAAGATAACCAAATATAATATAGAACGTATACAAATTTTAGGATTTAAGTTGGCAGAGCCCTATTTATATATATTACATCTGTAATATGCTATAATATTTCCATTCTATTTTCAAGTAATGTTACCATAAACATTCATGCCAAGAAAGGAATAAAGCTTGTGAGTGTAATATGTACACACTGTGTCTTTAGCAGAAAACATGTGCAGAATTTTTTTATTTATTTTTTATTTTGCATTACCTCATCTTATATCCCAGTGCTTTTTGCTGCTTTGATTCAAAATGTCGAGACCTAGAGACAGATTCATTAGGAAAACATATATATCCACTGCATCTCTACACTGTATTAAATAATGTAAAATCACTTCTTAGCTCTTGTGAAGATGTGCCACTTGAAATTTTAAAGAGATTAAAGTATGTGAGTAGCTCCAAACTATTCCTTTTAGCTGCTGTTTTGACAGTTATCTTTTTCTTTATAACATAGCTTGCTGATCCTCAGTTGTACTGGTTTCCAAGGATGGCAGGGTCTCTTAAAATAGGTGGTATTTTTACTTAGAAAATTTCAGAGAAGAAAAAAGATAAAAAGCTGCTCATCATAACGTTCAAGCTACTTGATGGCCTCTGGATGGAACTCCTTCCTTGTCCACAGTGTTGTCCTTTCTCAGTGCTAGGGAATGCACCATGTGCCTCTCACAGCCAATGGAAGAGATGGAGAGAATCCAAGGAGTTCCTTACCTTCTGTAATTTCCCTAGATGATTAAAATTCACCTAGATACATAATTTCTTGTTTATGGCCTTACACATCACTGTATGTTCACCAGTGGTACAGGAAAATGTAGTTTTATGTTAGTTCGTAATGAATTTGTTCTTTCTTGCAAGCACTGGAAACGTGGCACAATGTTTTAATTTCAGACACTGCAAGAGAATTTTAAAATCCAAATAATTTATTTGTTTTAGCAGGCTGCTCAGAAACATTTATTCTATTTTTTTATTCTAAAAAGTAGAATTTATTTATTCCAGCTTTTTACTCATTTTCTTTCTCTACCCATGAAAATTAAATGCAGAGGTTTAATGCTTTAAATCATGTGCTTTCAGGCAACTCCATACATGCTTCTATATGTTAAAAACTCAGTAAATATATGGCCTTTCTCAGAGAAAAAATTCTTGAGAAAATAGCCATTCCTCTTCCAGAGGTAATTTCACAGTCGTGGGGTTTTGGCTCTGTTTGATTGTTGTTATTCTGCAGAGATAACTGGTTGGGGTTTTATCCAAGGCTTTCTGGAGTCGATGGAGAGGTTGTGTGCTTGGCATTGAGCTCTCACGTGTGGAAGAGCATATTCACTCCTGTGTCAGGGCCGGACCCAAGAAGGAGGGAGAAGGATCCCAGGAGTCCACGGCTCAAGAGACCTCCTCTCAGCACTGATGAGAGATGTGTAGAGGCAGTGTATGTATCCCATTTTTCCATCAGCAATATGCCGGGGTGAGACTGGAGTGGTAGATGCAGGAGCCAAACGCAGCAGTCTCCAGAACCCTGTGGCACCCTGCAAGGGCAGCCTGGTCTGTGCTGCCTGAGCCCTGCAAGCTGGGTCCGTGCGGTGCCTACCTGAGCAGAGAGCGGGGCTGCGGGAAACCCTCCCCGCAGGGCCGTGCCACGGGCCGCCCAAGGGCAGAGCTCCGCCTGCTGCTAACCTTGCGTGATTTGCAAACTCTCTCAGGGGCTGGTACGGACCGGTGCTGCGTGGCCGTGCCTCTGCACACTTTGCTGCATAACTTCGAGTTGACTGGAGAGATAAAAATAGTCCCTGACATAAATCAACTTCGTTCTGCCTCAGGACATAATTTAAATACCTTCTCCTGGGTGTTCTTCCCTCTTTGTAAAAGCAGCGAGTTCACTCTCCAGCCTTCACACTGTCATTCTAGACAATGTTTAACGGGGGACCGTGCCACGGTGAGGGCAGAGCTATTGCTGCACGAGGGTACAAGGAATATCACCTAGGGACACAGGGGTGGGAAATGGAAAGGTGTTTTAGAAAGGCTCCTGAGTACTTCCCTTCCCAAGACTGTAAGGCCGAAATGTTGCTTGACTTTATGAACAGAGGTGGACAAAAATTTTGAATGATTTTTTAATTCCTAGAATAAAAGAGGTTTGGAAGGACTTGGGACCACTTTTGAGGTTAGGTTGAACTTAAATAGTTTCAACTGAAATAACAGGAAAAATATGAAACATTTTCCTAGTTTTTAGAGGAAATATTTTAACATGCTGAAAATGAGATTGTTCATCTTTTGAAACCAAAATAGCATTTTTCATTTCAAAAGTAAAAGTAAAATATGTTTGTCTTTTTTAAAAAGTAATAATAATTTTATTTTTAATTATAATATTCAGATTTACCCCAAATTGAAATTACTGTTTGTCAGAAAAAAGGTATTGCGTGAGCTCTGTTTGAACTGAGGCTTGTGCTTGCTTCTTTCGGACTTTTTGATTTGGTTATTGAACTGGAGAGAACTTGCTCAGTTCAGTTTATGAAACCTTCACGAGAGACTGTCCTGAGAGTTTTCAGGTGCCCTGTGTGTTCTCAGGTGACTGTGGCTGTGTAGGGATGTAGTTCCTCCCTGTTCTGTGGCACTGCTAGACCTTGAGCTTTGCAGCATGTACTGTGTGTTCTGTCCTGCGATTCTTTGGGATGGAAATGTCATGTGCAGGGATTTGTGGATTCAGCAGGCTGCACATGAAAAGCAAAGTCTCTTCATTCTGCTGGGATTGTGGGATACCTGCCTAATGTATCCTTAGCTCAGCATACACTGAGTACAAGAGACCTCAGTGGTCACAGATCATTCCCTTCCACTTTGTGCTCCTTTTCTTTCATGTTCCTTGCTCTCTTGTCAGCCACCAGTTCATTTCAAATAGATATGACATGGAAAATTTTCCTGTAAAGTTACAGAGCAGGTGATGAGAACTCCAGGTGCCCCATCAGACTCATTTTCTCAGGCTGCTCTGGGCAACTCAAAGGCAGAATTTTCTCATCTGAGGTTCTTCTCCCATTGTCTGTATTGACCTTATGTGGCTGACTTGGGAGAATACTTGAGGATTTCAGAGGATGTTTTGCTCAGTCATCATTGTCACTGTAGCACTGTTGAGCTTTGGGAGCTCAGAAAGCTGCTACAGTTTGCAAGAAAGGCTGAGCAGAGCTTTCCTAGGAGAAGTAAGGTAGATAGTGGAAGGAAGTGCTACGTGTCTCCATTCAGAACATCCCTTGGGCATGTATGTGACGACAGATTTGTGCAAAGGATTCCTGTTGTCTCATACAGTAGTTGTTTTGTTAGTTTTGGTTTGGTTTGTAATGTATTTTAAAGAAAAGTTGTTAGGGTTGGTCTAGTAGCTAAAATCTTCGGCAAGTGGATGACATGGACAGTGAAAAACTATTACTAAGAGGGACCCTCTGCAGTCAAAACAGCTAATAAGAGTTTGCAGTCTGAAGAGACAAAAATGAGCAAAAAGAGAGAGAAAAGGAGCACTGTCAGTGCAGTGTTACAGATGGAGAAGGGGACGAGCCTTGATTCAGAAAAGTACGGAGGCAGATCCTGATTTTTAGTGTTTCCAAATGTGTACATTTCAACATACTCTGTTTGATACTGGCAATGCTTTATGCCTACGCATTTCTAATTTTAACTGTTCTGATTTTTTTTTTTTTTACTATCAAAGAGAGGGACTTTTATAGTTCCTCTTCAAACTGATTTTTAAAATACACTGAAGCATCTCTATTCTCAGCATAGATTTTCATTATATTTTCAGCAGATTTTTTATAGGTATGTGGGTTTTTCCCCCCAAATTTTACTGCAACTGTACACATCCAGCAGAGAGAAGCAGGGAGGGACAGATTTACATACATTGACTGGCTGTGCTGACTTTTCAATTCAAAGTAACAGGGTTATTGTACTGCATCAAAGTAAGAGTCTTAGCCTGGAAGGGATATTTCACTGACATTGAACTGAAAACATAGGCACAGTGTAATGGATCTTAAAATTGGCTGGACTGTTTCTGGATGCCTGTGTTGTTCAGTATCCGTATGAAAATCCCTGTGCGCAGCATAAGCAGACTAATGAGGTGAGACCTTTTCTGAGTAGGATAATCTCTAAGACAAATTCTAGCAGTCAAGCAGTAAATCAGAAAAATGGTACATTCAAGCTACTTGTCTTTGTCCAGCACTCTGGTACTAGTTTGAATGGAACGGTACAGCGTGTGAAGGCGTTTGTTCCTCACATATGCCTTGACACACTCTAGTGGCAGAAGTTCGCAGTGCCATTCAGGCAATGGAGCCCAGTCCATTTCTTTCTGATGTGAAGCAATAGTTACACTGGCTGAAAATTTAGGTGATTATTGAAAGTAACCGGTCGGTTCAGAAACTACCATTCAATTCCTGTGCTTTTATAAAACTTGTATTTCTTTTTATGTTTTAATATATAAAATACTGATTCAGGAATTTCACTTGCTTGATGTTTGTGAAGAGTTTTGAGCAACACACTGACCGAGTCATTGTTGCATGGCCATGATATTTGTGCAATATATGCAGGTCAATAAGCAGCACCTATGCACAAGTCCTCAACACTTATCCTTTAATGGTAATGCATACAGATCTTGGGCAACCTCATGTCTTAACCAACTATCATTAAATAGTAGATCAACAACCACATTAAGAAATATATTTATAGCTAAGCTCTAAACCCGGTACTTTTGCTGATCAAACTCGTCATAAATGATTCACTGTTTTGTTTTCTGAGAAGACATAATGGACCACTTGGCTGCCTCAGTTCTCTCTTCATATTTTCCTTGATGGAGCTACTCTGTGGCAAAATCCCTCTGGTGATACAGTAAAGTATCTAAATATATGCTTTATCACCACAGCAATTAGAGAGATAGTCCAACCTATGGTGAAGTGTTTTCTCCAGAATCAAGAATTTTCTGTGGCAATACTTTTGGTTTGACTGTGGGCTGGTACTGATCCTCTGGCCTCACTGCTGTAACAGTTTGGGTTGCAGTGGGGTGGAGTATCTTTCTGAGTTTTACTGCAATTTGCACACTAACATGACTCAACTACTTCACATAGCACAACTCAAAGTTTCCCTTCCTCGGGAAATTTTGCTATTTTGAAACTCTCATTTGATTGTGTCGCAGTGAAACCAAAATCCTGTTTTCCACAAAACGAAAAAGTTCTGGTTTAATGTTTGAAATTTTTATAGTTGCTTAAACAACACAAGCACATTACATGTACCTAAGTCTCTGCTTGTTCTTTCTACCTCATTATTCTGTATTTCAGTGACTCCTTCTATTCTTTCCTCTTTTGAGTGTTGCTTTCTGGTTATCTGGACATCAAATTGCCACACAGACATTTTAGACTGGCTCTTGCTGCTCTGCCTCTAAAGGTTTTTGATTTTATTTTTTTAAAGAACTTTTCTCTTTATATGGGTAAGTTACTCCAATAACAGTAAAACTAAATGTACCATATAAATACAGACATAGGAAAATGTGCCTTTCCCCCAATTCCCTGGAGGTGCTTGCTTTGGGTTTGAAAGTGAGTAGTTTTTAGGCTGCTGCAACTCAATTCTAAATATTGAAAAGATGCTGATTTAAAATTAGATCTGGAGTGAACAAGTAAATCTCTCATTGAAATCAGTGGGAATACTGCCAGTTTACACTGGGAATGAATTAGACCTTGGGATTTTTGCATCCTCATTTGACCTTCTGTCCTAAAATAGTATTGTCAGACTAGATGTATCATAAATTTGTAGTTGTCATAATAATCATGTCATTATTAGTGATTAGATGAGCTTTAGAGGTTTTTTTATTCCTTGTCCTGTTGCCAGGTTCCATGAGGACACACGCTCTAATTTAGGTTGGAGCTCTGAATGCTTTTTTGTTGTAGAATAGACAAGGTACTTCTGAGACCAGGAACCTGTTACACATTCATACAATCTAAAGCACTATTTGGGCAATACATTATTTTTTTTTCCTCACTGTTCTGTAGTGATATAATTAGAAATGGAATGGCATTTACCATTCTCTGGGAGTTGTGCTATCAGGAGATCCGTGCTCTTGGTGAGCACAACTGAGAGGACCTGACTTTGGGGAACAACTCTGGTAGTGAAGGCAGCACTGGTCAGCAGAGGTCTCGTGTATCCCAGGATT
The DNA here is from genome assembly GCA_013396755.1 of Sclerurus mexicanus. Classification (NCBI taxonomy): domain Eukaryota; kingdom Metazoa; phylum Chordata; class Aves; order Passeriformes; family Furnariidae; genus Sclerurus; species Sclerurus mexicanus. The sequence goes on along the minus strand of VWZF01001523.1, from coordinate 108,886 downwards.
ATAAATATTCCTTTACATTAATTGATCCATTTTTGATCTAGACCCTAATCCAAGGAAAGAATAAATCAAGTCATAGGAAAAATTAAGACAGCAAGGGATGAGTGAGCATCCAGGAATACCATCTTGAAAGATTCAGCTCCTTGTTATCTAATGAGGCATCAATTGTTTGCCGGATGTCTGGGCTTTGTAAAGATGCAGCATTCACTGAAGCAACAATCACTGATGAACTATTCAACTTTTGATAATTAATGTGTTTGCTTTGTCCATCTTTGCATTTTAAACTAATGTCAGATGACTCTGTAATCTATTTTTGTATCTACTTTAGGCTTCTGTTATAAATAAATAAATATTTGAGTATTGCATGTCAATGTCTTAAAAGTCCCCTCAGGGGCTTCCTTGATGGAAGGGGGTTTTTCTCTCTTTAAAACACAAAGTCAGACTTGGAGCAGAGAAGTTATATTCCAGAGAAAATTTGATTAGTTTCAATGGACAAGAGGAAAAAAATTAACTAAGCGTATACCTAACTTGATTAGCTTTGGGCAAGTCGTCTCAGCCACAGGGAGGATTTATATCCTCTGGTGCAGTCACGTGAATATGGCTCTCTTGCACTCAGAGCCAGCTCAGATTCCAAAGTAATACAGATCTTTTCACTGCCAGTTGAATAATGGAGCTTGCTTGACAGATTCTTCCATCTGTTATGCCCACACCATACTTCTCAGTGCAGATTTTACTAACTATGTAATCTGTTATTTCTTTGCATGATAAGAAATTAAGCTGCCTTCTTTATTTCTTCTCCCCTGGACAGTAAGGAGCTTTATAAAAGACATCTGATAAAGGTATTTTGGGCTGTGAGACTACAGGTTGTCTTATGTGGCTATAGTTCCATTCTTTTACTTTAAGGTACCAATCCTAGGAGGTTTAATTCAGAAGTGTTAAGTAGTTCTTCCTTCTGTTTAAACAGTTTGGTTGCCTTTATGAAAAAGGCAAGTTTATGTTAAAATTCAGGAAATATATTATAAAAGTGCACAGGGATTATAAGGGAAGCCAGTGTATTTCAATCTAAAATTCTATGAAGTGACTCATTTATTTGCCTCATGACTCTGCAAAGTCACAGACAGACAAATGCATTATGCAGATAGAGAACTGGAGACAGAGGTTATGTGATGCCCAAGGCCATGCAGTGAGTCAAAGCTGAGCCAGGGTGAAATTCCCATTTTAGTGTGCCTATTAATAACACTAGCACAAGCAAACTACATGAAAGAGCTAATTTGGAGACTGTGTGATGTCAGCATGCTCTGCAAGACCAAAATACTTTTTGTTTCCCTCTAACACTAAAATTGTGAAATTATTAGATGTAAATATGACTGGATCAATACCTTCTCTGAGGTTTTTCTCATACTTAGGGATAATAATCACTTTTCTCCTTCCCAACTGAGGCCTTTTGTTTTTTCTTTGCAAACAGAAAAATTATTTTTTTCCACCATTTTATACCTTCAAATTTTGGGGACTGGCAGCTTAATACTGCATCGGACATCAATAAAAACACTAACACCATAAATGCTTTAGGGATAAATGTGCACCAGTGTTAATGAGAGCCGAATTTTAGTTGCATTTGCTATCCTTGTTAAAAGTAGTATTTACATTTAGTAGACCATTCCTGTTTTGATATATTATAGTCTTTGAGTTTGTACTTTATTTAGCTTTAGATAAAGTTAGTGACCTCAGTTATTAACAGGACAGGGCAGAGGAAATGATATTGTATAATAATAAGTCAGAGTTAGGAGCTGCTGTATGTCATTATCTGTCAGTGATTTGCCTTGGTGACTTGGGCTTGGACTTTCATGAATAAGTGTAATTTTTAGATCCATTGCTAATGGTTCTCTTTCTTATCATTGCTAGCTTGGTTATCATATGCACTAAAACCAAAGTCAACCAAAAATCAGTAAGATTAGAGAAATATCCACTAGAACTGACTGGAGAAAGGTTGACATATTTGATGGGGAAGGTTAAGGAATCCACTGCAGATGTGTTTAACCGGAGCCAATGTCTAGAAAGCCAAAAGATGGTATCAGGGATTATATTTAGCTTGCAGCCTACAAAGCATTATCACAGAAATTCATGACAATGGTTTGCTTTCCCAACTAGTTTTAAGGAAAACTATGAAGTTATTTAACTAAGTCAGTCTTTATATGCATAACATTTTAAAGTATCCAGCTTACCTATTTCAACAATTGTACTTATTTTTTGACAACAAATTAGATATTGTCAATACCGGAAATTTATTTTTCTCATCCAAAGGATTTATTTCTTTTCAGTGCAGCTGAAGTAAAATTACGCAGTGACTGCAGCTGAACTATTTCTTGTAGCCACTGTTTTATGTAGCCTCAGGCACATCATGTTTTAAACAGATCTCTTTGATGCATTTTACTCCTTGTTGCTGATGTGAGAGCTCACTGCTTTGCAATCTCAAGATAATTGAAATTCTTGATACTATGGAATATGCAGTGACCGATTATAGTTTTAGAGATAAAATTTCAGTCATAAATTTTGCAAGGATATCTTTCAAAAGTTAATTTGAAAAGAACAGCTGTCCTTTTCTAAAGGTTGATTGCAACAGAAATGCTGATTTCTGCTGAAGGCTGCTTAAAGCCTTTTCTGTATTGATACCACAACCTGTGAAAAGGCCTCTGAAGGATACAAGTCTGGCATACTGTAATCTGTATGGGAGTTGTAGAATCTGTATAGAAACTGGGTTATGATACTGACATAGAAATAACTTTTTGGTTCTTGTTTACACTTGAAATAGATATATCTTCAATATATCCTAATCTGTGCAGCCTCATAACAGCTTTCCAAGAGTCTTCAGAATATCACAAGAGCCAAGTTTTCTCCATTCATTCTGCTTTAACTCAAAGTGTTAATTTCATTTGTGTACTTAAAGAGGTTGGTGTTACTGCATTGATGTTATCTTACTGTGTGTACAGAGAGAGAAATGATGTCAAAAGGATCAACACTGCTCAAGTTATAGCACCTATCCATTCATCATACCCAGAGACTGATTCTTATCTCACTTCTATTAACATGTATGACAGTGACCTAGAAAACAGTCCTGGGGCTCTTACAGTGTTGCAGCAACTTGCAAAAACAGCAGTACTTTTGGTAATTGATCATGCTTCACCTTAAAAAGAGGATAATAGGATTCTTGCTCCCATCTCACTGCTTTAGTGTATTCTCCTAATTGCTATGTTCAGTTTATGTTTGTTCTTGGGCCGACATTGTCATACATCTTAAATAATTAATTTCCCTGATGATATCTTTACCAATAGCCCTCATATTCCTGCCTCATTGTTATGATACACATTGATCTTTCTGTGAGTGACAAGAACTATATAATATTTCAGAGAGACTCACCCATACCTATAGGATGCCATCAGTGCTGTACTGTCTTTAGTAGCAATGTTTTTACACGTGTACTGTCAAATGGTTTTGGCTTCTCAGCTGTATCCCTCTGGGAAGTGTTGGGTGGTAGCAGCTGCAGTTTGTTTACCTGTCTCTTTGCACACTCCTCCAGGATGTCCCGTTACATCTCTATTCCTTAGCTATTCCCACCCTGTTGTCCAGGCCCTGTAGCCCTTCTCTCATCCTTCCCAGTAGTCCTTATACCTCCCAGTGTTTCTCTAACTCTTACCAGAGGCTGATGTTGAGGTTGAAGTGAGAGCTAGAAATGGGCCAAGGCCTACTCCTGCTGTGGGACGGAGTGGGAAGAAATGGGCAGGGGAGGATGCAAGAGAAACCAGCTACAGAGAAACCAGCTTTTATCCCTCTACTGCCATCTGGCAGGAGGCTGGAGAGTGCTAGTGATGCCAGGGCCCAGCAGCTACAGGGAAGCCAAAGCTGAGCTACTGGGACCAGCCAAGTGAGTGCCTGCCTCCTCACACAAGTCTGCAGCTTGTCACCAAGGCTGCTCCCTCATTTGGTTATTCTTGCCTCCTGTGAGCCCTACATTCCCTCTAATTTCTGCTGCTCTGGGTTATTCCTCCTTAAACTGATGCTGCCTCTCAAAATAGTCCAGCACGCCAGCAAAATTTATCAGTTTTTTGTTGAAGAGCCTTGCCTTATACAACTATTACAATTCAAACCAAGTCCTTGAAGAATTCTTGTACTATTCACTTTTTGTTGATGATTCCTCTTTTAACACAGTCCCTCAAATGGATTTAATAGAATTAGTGTGGTGCAAAGTGACAGCCAGGAAAAATAAAACTGTCCCTTCAATTTTAATGAAGGGCTCAGCCATCTGATCAGGTTGTTGCAGTTACTGCATGTCAATGGAGCCATTGAGACTATGGGTTCCTTTAGTCCAGCCATTTGCAGAATAGTGTAAGACCAATTAACCTTCTTTAAACTGATTTTTAAGCTAAAATTGGAAGGAGTATACTTGACCAAAAAAGAAAAAAAAGGTAAGCTGAAGAGTATATAACTGACCAGTTACCATGGCTGTGCAATGTCTTATTGCAACTTTAGTGTGTGTTTGAGGATGTCACTAAAAGGGGAGGGACCCACTTCTGTGATATTCTGAGGAATAATTGTGCTTTTGACCCTAGAACAAGTTCTACTGTACATCAGCATGGTTTCCACTTTAGCCATTCCCATTATTGATATCCATTTGCCCTTTATATATACTTGTTTCTAGGCAAGGATCATCAAGTATGAGTTATGGAGTTACGGCATCATAACTGCTGCTGAATTATAATTTAGTACATTTACAGAGTCAGTTAATCTGTAGTGTCTTGTGTATGGCTGATTTAATGTATGTGCACACACACAAAAAGGGTGTATTAACGTGGCATGAGTGTGTCCTGAGTTGGAAAGGTCTGGAGAGTTGCTAATCTCCATAGTCTGCATTCCTCCTCTAACAGAAAGCTCCTGTATGCAACACTTTGTTTTAAAATTAAACAGTTAATATATCCTAGATGGCATCTGCTCTTTTGTTATTCGGATTATTTCCTTTCTGCACATACTGTGAAACAACATGTACTGTCTTTCTAATAATTTTTATCAGTGGCACAATTCAGTATGACATTTTCTGAAATGAATCCAAATAAGCAGCACTTGAATGGTTATGTGTACAGATGTAATCACTGTATTATGTTTATCTCACTGTATTCCCAAAACACTCAGTTCTGCACAGACCTGTGCTGTCAGTAAAACTTCCTTCAACTGACTTCTGTTTGTGCTTAGGAGAAACATTTTCATGAGAGAGAGAAATATGTGATGTAGCTTTACAGGCACACCTTGTGGTTTGCCTAATGAAACATCAGTTCCTCTGTTAACAGTAAACAATCAAATGCTTTGCTTACTTTTAGTGAAGTGCCTCAAGATTTCAAACAAGCTGAGTGCTAACATTTGTGTTTGAGTATAAATGGAACTAAGGACTAAAGGATTGATTCCTATTTCTCATTCAGCTAATTTACTATCAGTGACTTCAGTGAAACTGAGGCAGAGATTCACCAGTTGGAAGAGAGAGACAGGCTCAGGTATCAGCCTTATGTTCCAAAAGCAACATTGACAGTGTCACAGAAAATGCTTCAAAATCATTAAGAGGCTTTCAGAAGTGAAAATACCACTTTCAGAGCCTGATCCTAAATCTACTGATACCAGTTGAAGTTCTCCCTTTTTGTTTCTAATGCTCTGAGTTGTAAGCCATTACATCCTGCAAGGCTTTTTTAAAATTCTTTGCGTATCAATGCCAGAACTTTTTCATATATAACATTTCTCCCATCCTTCCATCAGTTTCATACATAGCTCCAGAAATATTTGCAAACTGGAAACTGAAAAAAGTAAGTTCCTAAAATACTGTTTCAAAGGCTGTGCTAACTTTTGTTTTTGTTGCAGACTGTAGTGTCTAAGCATTTCTATAGGAAATAGTACAGGAATACAGTTGTTCACTATGCTCTTGTCTGTCTTGGCAGCAGATACAGGTAGCTTTGATTGCTTAGTCTGTCTCAAGGCCTCCCTACCTCTAGTGCAAAGTCAGGCTTTCTAAAAGCTCTCCTAAAAGGACAACAAACACTAAGTTGCAGTCAAATATTTGGATGATGTACATTAAGCCCTCAGGGGAATTCTTTGCAATCGTAGTATTACTGAACATGGAAGGATAAAGCATAAAGCAATTCCAGTTTTTCTAAGAATCCGTTTTCCACTTTCTTTCACCAGAGGCTCCCAGAATTTGGTTTGTACATTGATTAGACATGAACTGTGTTCATCTTCCTGCAGCAGTATGTATTAGTAAAATGTTCCTGAGGCTGTTAAACTATTTTTACAAGTATTTCAATAAAATAGTATGTCTTATTGCAGAGTTTACTTGGTGCATTTCTGCGAACATATAAAACCTAGTGATTTTTGGTACAGCTTGCTCTGCTGCATTGGGTTTATGCTGTCAGTGCCTTTGTAGTGTTCGCGCACTGCTCTGTGGCAGCCTGAAGGTATTCGAGCAGAGCCGCTACACAAGACAGGCAAGCCATGTATTTACTGTAAATCAGCAGGAGCAGGGCTTTCTTATGATGTTTCCATCTACTGTACATAATACCACTCCTGATTTGAATAATTTGCTGAGCTAAATAATAAGGCTCACAATATACCTTCAATAGAGAAGATCAGGAAATAAAAATATTCACAGTTTCAATCAGGATTGCAAATTACAGATGTCCAAAAGATGCTAGAATGTAAAGAAACAAACCCCCGACCCCTAGAACTGATCAAAATTAGTGTCAGTCATTGATTTCTAGAACACACAAAGAGACGGTGAGTATAAATGTGTTACTTACAAGTGCTGAGGATTTTAGGGAATGAAAATGGAGACCAGGAGCTGGAGACTGCCTGCCATGCCAGCAGTGTTGATTTGGAAGCGATGGACACAAATAAACGTTCAGCAAAGCTTAAAAAGCTGCAATGCAAGGCTAGCCAAAAGTGTCCATGTCCTTACCGTGCTGTGGCTGGCAGGCAATCCGTGTCTGGGAGCCTTCAGTCCCTCTAATCAGGCTCCGGGTATTTGGTTTGCAAGAAAGATTGTCCTTTAAGTGATGAGTGCAAGAAAACAGAGAAATAAAGAGAAATGAGCAAATTGTACAAGGCAAATAGCTGCAGGTCTTTAGCATGCTCTCTGCGTTTTCCTGAGCTGCATCTGCAGTATAGAAAATATCCCAAAAATAGCTCAGGCTGCCAGTGACTTGCTGAAACCTGAGAAAGAATTGCTGAATTTAAAGATCTGGGTTGCTGTGGGTGTATGATTAAAGTGAGAAATTGCTGGCAGGAAGAACCTTGGATGAAACCACATGCTTAGGGAGTAACTTGTGAGTTCACCGGTATCAGAGCATGAGCTGACCCCTGATTTCCCCTTCCTCCACCCACTGCCAGTTAACCCTTAAGAGTTCAGCATGGAAGAAAGTTCTGCAATAGCAGATGGAAGAGGGAATATGATTAAAAAAAAAAAAAGTTCTTTCAGCTGTAATATCTGTGATGTAGTGATAATATTTTGTAGTGGTGCCATAGTTGTTAAATTTCAGAGCAGTCAGGCAACCTGATGTTTTGCAGAATTCTATCTTCTGGAAAGCTCAATGTTGTGCCAGGTGGAGAGGGGTATGCTAAATACCCCTTTTAAGCTCTTTGTGGTCCCACAGAATGAAAGGGATTTCATGTAAAGTTTAGGGAAAGGGAAAGGAAACCCAACATTACACTACACTACGTTTCAGGAATTTTTCTGCAAACACTGACTTATGGACAAAATATCAAGAATTGCCAGACTATTTGGCACAGCCTTGGAGGAGTCACTGGTATCTCTGTACTGTGCCCAGAACAAATTACAGGAGCTTAAGGACTACTCCAGGCTGATCTGGTCTGTAAATGCTCCCTATGGATCCTTTGTGCTTGCACAGACCACTAGAGCAGAGTGTATTTTAGCCCCGGCTCTGGCCTTGCTCCCCGGAACTTTTTTATGTTACTTCCCTGATTTAGAAGAGAACAAGAAGCAGTTGGCACAAAGCTGGGTACATTGGCTTGACATCAGTGAAGTTTCCCAAGTAGCACCAAAAGTAATCCTCAGTAACCTACTTAGGCCAGTATTAAAGCTGCCGGAGCATGGACTAGGAGCTACTCCCTAGTTTTCTTTTTACTGACACTGCAAAGGGAAAAGGCTTCAGTACTGCAACTGAGTTAGATTCAAGTCACCCAGGACTGGATTATGAGAAGCTTCTGCTTTGGAAAGCAATTGTGCATCTGAGAAAAGAGCTGAGTATCGCCATTACTTCAGAATGTGCTTTTGGTTTAATATCACTTTTCTAATGTGTACCAAAGAATAGTGGCATCACTGGCAGAACAAAATATCTAATGTGCTTCAACCATAGTGGTGTGTGATCAATTAATCATACTGGTAGGACTGTCCACTTGACTTGATGAAGCTGTACTTCTTTACAAGTGTCTGTGAGCACTTTATCTTGAAGACACTGTATGTGAATGTATTTAATTTATACTGGTGGCTGTAGTTTCGCACTCTCAGTGACATTGTGAGAGGCTAAGGAGTTAAGAATTTGTCCTATGAAAATAAACAGCCATTTAAGTTGTACATGTACAAGGGCAGCAGAGAAAGCGCAAATATGAACCTCCATTTTGCAGGTGCTTTGGAGGGAAAGGCCCATTATCACCTCTTTTGGTCCATCTACAGGTCTAACTGTTCTAATCATAAATGTTTCTCTAGGAGCTGGAAGAGCAGATAATCCCTGAAGTAGTCTGGTGATTTCATTTGTATCTATACCCAGCAGGCACTTTCTGAAGTACTTCTCCTGACCAAAAGGAAATGTAGACTATTAGAAATTATGGACAGAATAATTATGATCATGTTGCAGCATTCACTCTCAGGAAACCATACCCACTACCCCTCCTTACCACTACCCCAATAACCACTGCCCATAATTACCACTACTGCTAATAACCACTACGACTAATTAACACAACCACATGTTACCCCTAGCCCTAACACTAACCATAAGCCTAAACCTAACCATACACTTTACCATAACCCTAACCCTAAGCATACCCACTACCCCTGCTTACCGCTACTCAGATAAACACTGCCCCTAATTAGCACTACTGCTAATAACCACTACCACCACACATTACCCCTAGCCCTAATGCTAACCAGAATCTGAAACCTAACCCTAGCCTTTACCATAACCCTAACCCTAACCATACCCACTACCCAGCAGGAAGCACTTACACACATCTAGTGTTGGCGTATAAATATATCTCATAAATTTTGTGGTGTGCTCAGGAAGTCTGATTACTTATCTACTGAAAACTCCTAATGCAAACCTCTGTTACTGTCTTTGAAGCAGCAAGTGATAATACAAAAGACTTTGTAGGCAGCTTTTTCATGAGTTAATAAAACCTAAAGCCAGTAGTAATGCCAACTAGTGGGTAATTCATTACGTATGGTGCACTGCTAGTGAAATATCAGCATAAGACCATCATTAGTGACTGTGCATTAGCAGATGAACTATGCATTAAAAATGAGACTTTTTCCCCCCCACAAATGAGGTAATTAATTCCAACACTTTTTGTCTCTCCTTGTCATGAAGAGGTTGCTAATGCAATACAATAAAGCAGTGCTACCCCTTGAACAATGGGAAACTTAGTATTCAGAACTATTCCCTCTTTTTTCTGTTCTCTCATTGTTGAATTTCATTAGTACTGAGGGCCTAGATCATAAATTACATACATGCAATAATGCATATTTTTGTATTTTTTAACTTAGGTATAGCATAGGGCAAAAATGATAAGAGTGTGAGAGAATTCTGAGCAGAGAACAGATGGGTGGTTTGACATGGAAACAAAGGCATTAGCATACATTCATTGTTCTTATAGTGAACCACTAATGCTTATGGTGCCTATCAAATAGACGTATGGAGAAAGAACATCTTCCACTAATCATGACGCTTTATGTCATGATACCTCCAAATTATTCAACACACTTGTGAGAGTTAAATATTCTTCAACTGAGTCATTTCTTTAATATTATATGACTCAAGTTTTGCCTGAGCACCCAGTGTAAGCTAAATGCTGTCGTTTTTGTTTCAATGTCCCTCGAAAGAAGTGCAGAAGTGCCTGAAACTAGTGCTGTCCTACCCGGACTGACTGTTCTGTGAGCCTATTGTGATCTATAAATCATCTGCCATCATGTCTGTCTGCACATCAGGATTTGGATTCGAGCATCCCACAATGTGTGGAAGTCTTGTCTGTAGGTGTTAGTTGATCTGGAGAAACAAAGTCCTATTTCTTCCAGTGGAATCAAATCACCAGACTGGTGAGGGTGTAAATGAGAACTCCATTACAAAAACCTGTTGAGCAAAATAACCTGGGAAATGCAGGGGAATGTTTTACACACTTCACCAGGCAGAATGTCACCAATTGTTTTTCTTATGAGATAGTCTCTTGTTCAGGGAGCTCTTTGGAGCATGAACTTCAAAATCATGTGTGGCACATGTAAATCACTGAAGTAATTCCAGGGGATTGACAGATAATTATCTTTCTATGACAATGACAGAGTTGGTACAAAAATGACGTTTTGCATTATCCAAAGCTGTAACCATGATTTTAAATTATGCCTCAAATGCCAGCCCTAGTAAAATCAGTGGGAGAGGAAAAAGCACTGTACTTAACACTGCAGTATGAAAACTTTAAGGATGAACTTCCCTGAAGTAACTTGGAGTTAAAAAAGAAGACCCGGGAATATCATAAATGTTAGTGCCTTGAAGACTATGTCCATCTGAATTGTTTAAACAGCAAGGGGCCAGGTTTGGTAGGACAGGGCAACCTGAGGTTAATGGCCTTGATGACTGCAACTGTCTTTTTCCATGTTTCAGTGGAGTGATCCATAGCTAGCCCTGTTTCTCTAGGCAATGTGCGAAAATGTGCAAAATATATCATTTTATGACAGGAACCTGAAAAGTAAGGTCCCTTCCTGTACTTGACAATTGATTCACAAAGGCTGGCTAGAATATATTCCTCCCATTTTAGCTAAGGCTAATTAGACATAGTCGGTTTGTTGTTATCTACCAGAATCTCTTCACTCATTTTTTCTCTTCTATTTTTTGTCTTTCTGCCCTATTGTCTGGGACATTCTCCTTTGTGTTTAGAACCCACTTTTAATACCCATTTCTCTTGCCAAGTGCATTCTGATTGTGGTTCATCCTACCCTACACAATTCAAAACCCATTTTGTTGTCCTGTATTTTCACTTTCTTCTTTAGTTGGAGACCTGTTGTTTGGATGGATATGTCTTATTCTGTGTAACTACAGGGAAGTTGCCAGTATAATAGAAACTCTTTGTATAACTGATTTTCTTTTCTACAAAGGACTGGCTGGAAGATTTTTCCTTACAAAGATTCTGCAGCAATCAGTGAAAAAGAAAAGAAAAACCCCAAAACAAAATCTGAGGAAAGCCACAACCCTTTTTTCCTCTAGGCATTGAGTTTCTCATCAGTTGTCATTGCAAATTTCCACAAATGCTTTTGGCACCATTTCAAAAATTCTAACTCTGTGCTATGCTTTGTTTGATGAATGACTAGTTCCAGAGATTTCCTCATATGATCCTCACATGAGACACAAAGAATTATCAATGGCCCCAGCAATGTCTGAGAGCAGAGTGTGTCAAGGGTATAGTTTGCTTCCCTGAGTTTATAATGAAATATCGCACTGTAGTCCTTGCCCCAAGGTATTAATGTGATACATTCTGCATCTGCTTGGCCCAAGCATTGCAGGTTTGTCTTAGCAAAGTAAGAGAATACAGTAAGAAATTGCTATTAACAACCATCAAATCCACCCTTACTTCTATGTTAAGAAATGTTCAATTTAGCCTTACTGTATCTGTTCAGTTTTATGTATAAAATAATATAAATCAGAATACTCCAAAGCAACTGATTCATTACCAAAAGTTTTATTCCAAATGTTAGGGAAAATAGTGAGCAAAGTGGTCCTGGTTCTACTCCATTGCGGAGCTGTAAATCCAAGTAATTATTTCTAAACTTACACATTTCAGAGGTGTATAGAAGTTGAGTTAGATAATTGGTACATCCTTTCTTGAGATGAGCTTCACAGTGACAGAAAGGAAAGATACTTTATCTCAGAGATGTCATTAGCCCAGTTTCTAAATGCATGGACTTCTGTGAAAAGAGTTAGGGCTTTATTGCTGAACTCCATTTTACTCTGAAGTGTACGAATCAGGAAAGGTTCCATTAAAAGTCAGCCGCAGCCTGAAGCCCATCAGTGCCATTCTCTTTGATATGTTGGCTGTGGGGGAAATTGGCTGTTGCAGCTGCTGCATTGCCTTTCCCTTCCCTCACCATCATTATCTGTCTCCGTGCAGTGATTCTCTTCTAAGATGGCTTAGAGGTTCCTCTTCTTTAAACATACTTTTTATATCTCTGCTGCCTGCAGTCAGACTATCTAAATATCCTGGGAAAGTATGCATAGCTAAACAGTATGACAGTGAGCCTTTGAGGTAGGGTAGCGATTTTAGAATATAGAAAAAGAAGAAGAAAAGGAAAAAACCCACAAAATAAGGCAAACAAAGATGAAAAAAAGGCAATATTTGAAATTAAGGTTTCACAGGGTGTGACATCATTCCAAAATTCCCCTTCTCCTCAGAGACTTCTTGCTACCTTTTCTGTCCTTCAGAGCATTTTGCTCTGATTTCTCCTTGGCATTGGTATTTTTATCAGCTCATGATATTTTTCCTATAAGTGGGGATGTCAAACACCTTCTGTAGCTACAGGTACTGTTGAAGTTTTGTGTTTGTCAGTCTGGAAAGTACTGTTAATAGAAGGCATTGAAAAGAAAACATTGTGTTCATTAATACCTTGAATCAGGAAAGCACTGAAGCGTGTACCTGAAAATAAGCATACATTGCAATGACTTTATTTAGGACCATCTGGACTGTATTTAACCATCCTTTTGACTTGGTGTAATTTTCATAAGTTTTTTTCAGTGCTAAAGCTTTCTGGTCTCCCCCTACATATGCAAACTTTTGATTTCCAGAAACGAGATTTTGCAGTAGCTGAATCAGGTCTCCTTGGGTAAGATAGTTTTTCCATTCCTGTCCAAATAGCCTGCCAGTTCCAACATGAGTTTATCTGATGTGTAAACTGGCCAGCAGGGCTTCATAAAATTATTCTTTTCTTCAATAGTTTAATCCTCTGGTCATTTTTCAAGAAAAATCTCTCATGACTACAGTAAGAATTTTGCCCGAGGCCTGTAGAATCCTTCTTAGGATTTAACTGTGCTATTTCACAATTATTGGTTATAACACACTGAAAAATTATTCAAGATGAGTCCCAGAGGATCTAAGTCTGACCTTTCAGCAAATAGGGTGTGGACAAGAAGCCGAACATTTCGAAAAGTGTTGTTATTTATACTAAACAAGGGAAATAATTTGATGGTATTATAAGAATGTCCCACTGGTTAGTTAAAAAGAGAAACTCGAACGTAATTTTTAAAAGCAGTTTCACATAACCAGCCTCAGAAACTGGTACAGGATTCCTGTGTTGCAGTTAATGGAAAAGAATATTTGTTTGGACAAATAGTGCTGGAGGTTTTAATCTACTGATTTGTTCCATGTAACACATTTTTCCACTACTGCAGCATGCTTTTCAGTAGTGTCACTTATAAACCCCTCCCAAGGTTTAAGTTTATGGGGAAAAGGTTAATGGAAACGCTTTGAGTTCAATATGAAGTTCCCAGTAGATGCAAAATAGCAGTTTACTGTAAAACGAAATTTCAGTCCCCTGCTCTCCCTAAGGCAGAGACATTACCATGCCTTCACCCCTCATATGTTCATTCAGTGCTTGAGATTTAATGATCTACTTTGCTCTCCTATTTGGGCAACACAAAAACCTCCTCAAATACACAGCTGAGATCCTCTAGTGCAAGGTGGGCTGTCTACTAAAGGCAAGGAAAAGAAAGAGGGGAAGAAGGACATGGAGGTCGGTATGGCCCTCTGGAGTCACCCAGCCTGTGGGTGCTGTAGCTGTGGCAGCCCAGTTCAGCCTGGGGGAATAGCAGGCATGGAAGCAGGGAGTGATGTCCTCCTCTCAGTGTGTCCTCAGCTCAATTCATATGACAGCAGTGATTTTTGCTGGGTCCTTAGGGAGTATATTCAAAGAAATACAAATTTCTGTGCCTTTTGCATTATGTTTCTATTGATGCCTGACCTTTATGTTGCTATAACTTTCCAATTGTGCATCATTTCAAATAACAGTTTGGTCTTGCAGGTGCCTGGAGAGCCACCCTTAGCCCAGTGGCTGCCAGCTCACCATTGCTTTGTCAGCATTTCTGGTGCTTTCCTTGAGATGCTATTTTTTTTAACAGAAAAGTTGTGCTTATTTGTGGCTTGTAATCATGGAAGCCGTTTAATCACAATATTTAATTATGTTTCCACTTTTGGATTGCAGACAGTTTGGTTTAGTTTTAATTTGAACACGATTTTCTAAATGAAGCCTTTTTGCAGTAGCTTCAACTTTCACCGTTGCAAGTAAGTAGCTGATTTTGCTGTGTCTATTAAACTATTGAAGAAAATTTACCAAAAAAGAGCTTTAAAATGCAGTTTAAAGCACAGTTGAGGCAAACAACGAACATTTTTTGAAAGGAAAATCAACTTGCGTTCTGAGAAGCCCTTCATGACTGCTGTGCACTGGTTTTTAGTTGCTAGAGGGCAGCATGGTATAAACAATGAGAGTATGGGACTTTAAGGTCTGTGAGCATCTACTCTGTCCTGGTTTAAATGGGGTACTTCTCGAGGATATGATCAGTGAGCTTTATGATCAGTGTTTAATTAAAACCCCCTATTTCTACTTTGATTTCTCTCTCATTGATGTTAAGATTCATGTGCCTACATCTCCCCCGTTTCTTTTTGGCTGGTCATAAATGCTTAAGAGAGAGTTGCTTTCATCACTTTTCTGGTTGCAACAGCTAACATAAGTAAAGAAATTATGAGATGTTAAAAACTGTTCCCTAAGTTATTTGCTACAGGATTTCCTACTTCCCCAGTAGATGGCGTCTGCGAAATATTTCTGTATTGGCCCTTGAAACCGAAAAACAGAAGGTATAAAATTTGTGACAAATTGTTTATTTATTACTCATGGGTGTTGCTTTGCTTTTGTTCTGTCTCAGAAGGGTGTGCCTCTCCTTTATGTTGCTCCTCTTTTGCTATTCTTTATTTTGCTCATGCAATGCTTTCTGTAAATTCATTTAAAAACTGAGTATAGAATCAGTTTTGTGCACTGTGCTTATGAACATCAATCACTACAACAATACTTAGAATAAATTTTCACTTAGAGCACTTGTACAATCCAATTTTCATTTATAAAATATTGTAAAATGTAAAGATCTGAATGTCCAGCAATTTCAGTAAATTATTGAGCCTTTTATGGCTAGGTAGAGCTTTTTGTGGTGTAGAAGTCAGCATAAGAAAATCAGCCTTTTAAAACATGGCAAATGGGGCTTCTGGGTGGAACATCTTTCTCAGGCATTGAAAAACTAATTGGAAGCTACTTCTGAATGTTTGATTATACTTGCTCTGGGTGCTGCTACTTTTCAGCCTCCTGTGGAGATTTATTTTGGTTTGGTTGTTGTTCTTTTAACACATTTCATAGAAATAGGCAAAAGCATCTACAGAGCTGCCCTAAGCTTTCCTCAGCTAGACTTGCTCTCAGGCGTGCTCCCTGTCTCTGGGAAGGGCTGCACTTCACATTCCAGCCCCGACCCTGACCATGCACTTTGCACTGGAAAGCTGTTGGCGTGCTCCATGTGGAGCTGGATGTGAGTGATGGCTTAGGCTGAGTTTGTCTTGCCAGAAAAAGCCTGTATCAGTGGAGAATCCTCAGTGTCTTTTTAGGGAAGCTTTATGTGCTTGTAAACTAGTGTGGATCTAAGTGAAGATATCAAAAGTAACATCAGTCATAAAGTTTCTTCCATGTTGTCCCAGATGCTGTCCCTGCATCTTTAAGATCTATTGATGGTCTCCAGGATCTGTGAGGATCCAAGAAAGGAGGTCAGGTGTTGGCCTCTTCTCCCAGGCAACAAGAGACAGGATGAGAGTACATGACCTCCAAACTGCACCAGGGAGGTTCAGGTTGGACATCAGGAGGAATTTCTTCATACAGAGTGTTGTAAAGCATTGGAACAGGCTGCTCCGGGTGGTGGTGGAGTCACCACCCCTGGCAGTGTTCAAGAAATGACTGGATGTGACACTTAGTGCTGTGTTTTAGTTGGCATTGTGGTGATCAGTCAAGGGTTGGACCCAATTATCTTGGAGATCTTTTCTAACCTAAATGATTAAGTGATTCTGTGACTGGGATTGTCAGTCCTGCTAGGGCATGAGGTACTGCGGTGCTGAGGCAGCCTCCTGTTACCTGCAGCAGCTCCTTCGACAGCCAGCGGCAGTGTTCCCATTTCCTACAGCAGGAGCTGAAACAGGATTTTGGTACCTCTGAGATCTCAGGGGTTAGACAAAACTTTCCCAGGGAAGGCCACCCCATCACTGTTACGTAGTTTCTTCCTCTTCTCCCCTGTACCTGCCATAATCCATCTTAGACTGGCAAGAGGATTCTGGAGCAGGCACTGCACAGCTCCAATCTCCAACGCGTTTCTGCAGGGGTGAGCAGCAGACTTCAGTCTCTACAGGCTGACCATCCTCTTCCTTTCACCAATGCTACAAACAGCTCATTTTTTAACTCTATGCCTTTATTTGCAGACTCTTGGTATGAAATTTCTTTTGGTTGTTTGTCTAGTTTTTAGTTTCACAACTAAGGAACAAAAAACACTTTTAGACCTTCTTTAAAACATTTTTTTTTCAGTGTGAAGGAAAAAGCAGCCAAAAACACACAGTACTGAGTAAGTCCAATTATACTGCATTCTTGTGGTTGAGTAAGACACAGAGCAACTAAAACAAACTAACATAAACAGGGAAAGCCAAATTAAATACTTACATTTGTATAGTGCAAGAGGATCCTGGGCTCAGGAATGTAATTCAATCTTTATTTATTTTTTAAGTAGGCAGTGCATAAAATAGGGATCTTTGCAATGCAACTCTAAGGTAGTGGAATATTTTTGACTAAAGAGTCAGCTCATACAGTATTGTAAGGGGACTAAGTGTTTGCTCAGCATGAGAGAGAGCTTTGGCAAATCTAAAGAAAGGATCACTGAGTCAGTCATGGCTCTTCATAAAGCAAAAGCAAATTATCAAATGGATACCTGACACCAAATGGGGAGAGAGAATTTCGGTGTCTAATTGGCATATACACAATCTGCTTAGCATTGGAAGTGTGAAGTTCTACTTGAAGCAAAAATGATTGTGGTATGTAAAGAATGCAGATGTTTATCTATATATCATTGCCACTGGGCCTTCTCACAGCTCTCCTAATAACTGTGCTGCAGAAAGAGCTTTTGGACTTTTCCAAAACAAATCTGACCTTCCCATCACTCCTCACTTCAATGTGCTCTGTACAAAAGAAGATACATGAAAAAGTCGCTGCAGGATGTTAGGAAATTGCTGCAGTACATTAATTTATAGCTGAAGATTGGGGTAAAAAGACTCAATTTGGAGGCAGTGCAATTCACTCACAGATTACTCACTCTCTGCTAGTGACTCCTGCATTTCTGAGGTCTACCAGTGTTTTATTGGGTGCTGGAATTGGTCCCTGAAGCACTGACAGACAAAATGGGTATTTCCTGCAGTTAGGTTGAATTGAAGAAGCTGCCATATATTAAATACTTTACTAGTTACTTTTCTGTGCACAGAAATGCCAGCAGCCATCACTGGGGTATTTGGGGAATGAAGGAAATGTATATACTCACAAGTGAAATGGGAGCAAATCAGAACCTTCATTAAGCAGTAGTCCAATTAAGGACTATGTAGGTGACCATTACTTCCAGATTCACCTACCTTTATAAAGAGTTGTTTTCTGCCCAGCCTGGTGGTTGATTTCTGCTCAATGTCAATCTCAGTAACAATAATCATCAGGAATTCCAAATCCATGAACTCCACACCCATACTCCAGATCTGCAGATGACACCAAGCTAAGTGATGCAATGACACCCCTGAAGGATGAGATGCATCCAGAGGGACCTGGAAAAGCTCAGGAAGCGGCCCATGGGAATCTCATGAGGTTCAACAAGGCCAAGTGCAAAGTGCTGCACCTGGGTTGGGACCTGTATCAATCCAGGCTAGGGGATGAACAGATCATGACAAGGACAAGATAGAATGGTTTCAAAATGAAAGACAACAGGTCTAGATTAGATATTAAGACACAATTCTTCACTATGAGAGTGGTGAGGTACTGGAACAGGTTGCCCAGAAAAGTTGTAGTTGCCTCATCCCTAAAAATGTTCAAGGCCAGGTTGGGCCCTGAGCAAACGGATCTAGTGGAAAGTGGCCCTGCCCATGGTAGGGGGTTGGAAGTAGATGATCTTTAAGGTCCATTCCAACCTAAACCATTCTGTGATGCTATTATTTCCTTTGTTACAGTCGTGTGTAGAATTTGCCTTAAAAGCTGTGATGAAAGCTGCTATGGTTTAATGTAAACATTGAGGGGGAAAGTGTCTCATGATGCTCCTTTGCCAAAACCATCACTCCAAACATTGTAAATACTATTTGTAAATATTTTTTATTTCTCTCAGTTTCTAAACTGGAACCCTTTGGTGTCCTGTTGTGGGTTTTACAATTACAGCATGCTGTGGCAATAATCTCCATAACTCTGGCACTTTGACTTGTGTCAGTTATGAGGGCAAGGGACAAAATTCTTAAACTAGCATGCCCAAATGTTTGTGTGGAATTTAAAAATATTGTCATCCTCAGTTGTTTCAGCCTATCAGTCTATCAAAGGAATGTTTAACCACCCGTTTTCTTTCTCCCATTTTATTTCTTTGAATAACCGTTTTCTTCTTC
>VWZF01001523.1:29132-89877 GCA_013396755.1 Sclerurus mexicanus | reverse complement strand
CCCCCCCCCAACCTGGCTGCAGCAAAGAACATCTGTCAGGTTTCTCTGGAGTTCTTCCCCTGTAATATTCAGTCTGCACAGTCTCCACATAAAAGGTTACCAACCTTGGCTTTTGCTTATACAATTAATACTGGCTTTATGTTGTAATCCCACTTCAGTTTGCTGCTCAGCCTTGTGCCATCCCCAGCTGTTATGGTATATAAACCAAAATATCGGTATGTTCTTCTTAAGAACAGTGGCTGAGCTTTAGTATGCACATGCGTTTTTTGTCCCTTGTAAGAGACTAGATTTTTATATGGCAGTTTCCACAGAAACTACGGGAGACTCAATTGTTTTGGAAATCAGGCCCCTCATTAGAGTGCCTACATATGTATACACAGGCACTTTATTACAGCTGAAAAGTGAAAAAAGCTGATATTAGAGTTATTATTAGTTATTTCCCCTCCTGCCCCTCTGGTTCATATCATGTGCTGTTGCTTTGGCACATATGGTACCCAGCCAGCTTCAGTGCCTGAGTGGCTTCCCCACTGAAGCAGGCCAGAAGTGAGCTGTCCTTTGGCAGTGAATCACTGGCGGCTTTTAAAGAGAATCCAAGACTCTGGACTGCTCTCATCTGTCAACTGAAGGTCAGGCTGTCTGTGTATGTACGCCAGGGTTACTCAAGAGATGGATTCCAATATGGATTTAGAAATAAGGCAGTTTTGCCTAGATATTTTGTAGATCCCGCACAAGATTTCCCCCTCCATGTTTTTTTTTTTCTTACTGATTGTGAGAACTTCTCCCAACATGGGGTCCTTCCCACGAGCTGCAGTTTTTCATGAAGTGCACCAGTGTTCAGATCCATTGAAGATTTAGACTCCTAGAGCTGAGCAGAGCTGACAACATAGAGTGCATTGCACCCATTGGCACTGCATGTGCAGCGCATGTGATGAGGCAGGGCATGAACTCTCCTATGGGGATACTTGGAAGTGCCAAAATTGTCCTCTCTGGAGTACTTGGGCACATACTTATATATAGGCTGAACAAGCCTGTGGGCTTCAGACTTAATGGACTTTCTGGGCCTTAATGGATAAGCCACTTCTTATACTGGCAGCAGGATGCATAGTTTTGCTGCTGCCTGCAGGTGGGACAGGAGTGTGCAGCGCCCAGCTTGTCTGGCGGCTCTGCTTCCTCTGCACTGACAAGGGAACCTCCACATTTGACCCAGTGCATCATGATAAAAATTAGCAGAGTAAATTTGGTGTTCATGGTTTCCTCCTCCTCTGCAGTATTCCTAGCAAATTGGGTACCTGAATTCCTAAAGGGCTCAATTCCAGATATAATTACCGGTTTGTGGGGGGCTCACAGGATGTCCAGTATAATCAATGCTCAGGGGAAAGCCATGGGAACAGCTGTAGCCTTGCTCAGGGTGGGAGAGCTCTATTCTGTGAAAGGTAATGGAAAACTTTACTGCTCTGTTTTGGTGCTGAGGAACTTGATCTATGTGGTTATTTTTATTCTTTTCTGTTTACATTCTTAGTGCCCTTTCCTGAATTTTAGACATATATGTACTTTTTCCTTCTATCTCCTATGAGCTCCTGGATAGAATTCTGCTGAAACCCTTCCCCCTAAAACCACAGACAAATGCAGATTAAAGGTATGTGCTTTTGCACGAGGTCTGTGTTCACACTGTCACTCTCTGGATTAAGATTGCTGTGGTTTATGTATGTGCAGCTGCTTTCTAATTAAAGCCCACATCTGCCCTGGCTTTAACACCAGTCAACTGCAGTGAAGCCATTAACCCTCTCTGTTACTTCCGCCCTCTGTCCTATGGGCACATGAAAGGATAAGTGGATTGAGAAATGAAAAAATCCAAAAGCACAGTTCTCTCTCTCACTGGGTTTATGCTCAGAACACTGGAAAAGAGAAAGACATGGAAGCCAGGTCTCTTTTTGTTCCCTCAGTCTTAATAAGATTCTGGCTTTTTGTCTAATTCAGCACACATTTAAGGCCATGCAGTCCTTTATTCTGCTGCCCAAAGACTTTTTACATTATGTCTGCTCCTAACCCATTTAGTTTCTTAAAACCCCTGGCAGGCCCCAGGAAGGACATGCTTTTGTTGAGTGAAGTGGGTTACCCTGTCATCCATCCACCCAAAGGATCCCTTGTGTCAAGGGAAGGAATCCTTAGTAATTTCTCACTTGCTCCATGTTGCTTCAGCTGTACAAAAGGGGAACCCTGTGGTCTGGCCCTGGAGACTGTGCTCTTTGCTCACATCCAGCTTGTAGAATTCAGGAGGCCATGTCATGCAGAAGGGATTTCTGTATGATTCTTCTAAATGACAGATAAGATAAATGAGTACAGATGAACGCTTTCTCTCATTTCCTCGAGACCGAGCAATAAAATAGAGAATCTGTAACATGAATTAAAAAAAAACACACCAACCTCTCCCAAAAAACTATGGAAAGTTTGACCTCTTTGACTCTTTGAGCACTGTTTAGACTTTCAAAACTGAATCAGACCAAGTTCGTGACTTATTATGTAGGCTGCTCTTGATAACTTCTGAAACTTCATCCAAATAAACTGTTCAGATCCTGGGTGGAGTAAAACTAATGGTGATGTAACAGACCTGAGGTCAATGCATCTCCTCCCAGTGTGTGGTCTGTGAATAATACGTGGGCCTGTGGGTCCCAGAAGCAGTGATCTCTTTGT
The DNA here is from genome assembly GCA_013396755.1 of Sclerurus mexicanus. Lineage (NCBI taxonomy): Eukaryota > Metazoa > Chordata > Aves > Passeriformes > Furnariidae > Sclerurus > Sclerurus mexicanus. The sequence continues at coordinate 87,186 of VWZF01001523.1, read as the reverse complement.
GAAAGAATTTGACAAAAAGAGTAGCTGTATCACAGTTAATACTCCCATTTCCTCAAAGAATTCACTCACTGAAAAGGAGGACGGAACATGCCTTCACAACATTTGTCTTTTAAAGAGTCCTCCAAAGAGAAGGCACTCTGGCTGACTAGAGGTGTGTGTACCTGGAGGAAGTCTCTATGTGAAATGAGTGCCTGCAAAATATACCAAAGTCAATGTATGATGCAGGTGATTATGTTTCTAAAGGCAGAGGTTTTTGTTTTGATGCCTACAAATGGATTTAATTATAATATTATGTTCCTGTTTTGTTAGCAGAAAGATACCTTTACCAGAGGATATTCCCTTTGCTTTTACCTCAAGTGTATCCCTCATATTGCCTTTGTGTGCATCTGTGTGTTTGTGTGCTCGTGCCTTGAATCCACTGTATTTATTCAAGAACAGTATCCAGTTCTTCAAATATGTGTAGGAATTGAACATTGACCAACCTTGCTGTTTAGAAAATGACATATGTCTGTTTGCTGGGTTAGAATTTGTAAACAGAGGGATTAGCTCACTGAGTGTCCTTACGGGTGTGTTTCTAGGTTATTCTCTCTAAGAAGAGATTGATAGAGGTGATAAAATCCAGAGAGAACTGGAATATGGATTCTGGAGAATGAGGATTCTCATGTGCTTTTAAATTATCATTTGTGTGGTCAGTCCTGAATATTCCTGGCTTTGCAGCAGTTACTATTGGAATATTAAATATCATAAGCAGGTTGGATTTCAGTTAGAAATCTAGAGGAAGAGAGAAAATGAATAGCCTTTCAACTTCCCACTGAGATTTGGGCAAGAAAACTCTTGGTCATGAAGGCAAAAAAAAAAGAGACTCTCAGAAGTTCTTGCTGTGGATGAAAACTGTCAGCCTTGTGGCTGATAGTTCTCTCATGGGTAGTCTGGTTTCCTCACATTAGCTAATAATTTTTTTTATTTATTCAACTGACATTTTTTGTTATCTGGTTTGATTTGGAACTGAACTGGATAAGCATGTTTTCAGAGATGAAGAGCATCTATTTTCATATATTCTTTCTGGTCTTGTGATAAATATGAAAATGAATAATGAAAAACTAATAAATCCACAAGCCTTAGGACAACAGCCACTTCTGCATGACCAGGTTTTGTGAAATGTTGATTGTATGGCAGTCAAAAACCCTCTGAGAGTTTGCTGGTATCAGACTGCAAACACAGAGCTGCCTTTCCCCCAGGTCCAAGCATTTAGAGAAATGTGAATCAGTGTTGAGTAAGGAGATGAATAAGAAGCAGAGCAGCAAATGGTTTTCTCTTCTCTTCTCTTCTCTCTTCTCTTTTCTTCTCCCCTCTTCTCATTCTAGATAACAATCAGATCAGCCCCCATACCATATAGTCACTTTGTATTTGCACAAAAGTTGTTTTCACATTGCAATAAATAAAACTGCCCTTAAACAAGGAATGAAACTGGCAGTCTGGAAAATTTCTGACTTGATATAGCAGTAACGAAAGTTTGTGTGGAAGTGAGAATCTGCCCCTTACTTCTTCTATGAATTTTTAAATGTTGCATACATAGTTGTTTATGAGACTTCATATCTTTTGGAGTTGATATTTATTTTGAGGAGGAAAAGTTCCTAGAAATTTCTGATGCTTTAAATAGCTAAATTCAGTGTTACTAGTATTGATTTTTTGACTACTTAAAGTAATTCTGAAATATTTTTCCAAGTCATATTTTCAACTTTCAAAAGCTTATTTTTGCTCTTGGTTCAAGTCTTGCCTCTTTATTGCAGATTATCAAATTGTATTTCAAACCTCCTATCTAGCATTTATTCACAGACTGGCTTTGGACCAAAAATGACCCCTTTATTTGCCCCTTACTTATACAAGAAAAGTGTATCGTTTTCCTAATGAACAGCTGCATTTTAATTGCATGTTCTGGGAATAACCATCAACGGCTGAAATACAGTCTGCTCGGCCTTCAGTGACTGAATACAATCACCACTCTTTGGTCACAGAAAACCAAATTTTCTTGCATCTCTTTTGTCTGGAATGGTTGCAGCAGCATTCCTTGAAAGAACATCTCTGGAGGGAGCTTGGTCTCTAAACCACCTAACCCAACAGCAATCACCTTCCTAGGCTTACCCATTAAGAGGAAAAAACCCCTGGGCAGAACCACTCCTGATTTAACATGGCCCTGTACTCAGGGCTTTTGTAATACAAAATGAAGCCTGCGGAAGTATGAAATAAACAGAACTGAATGATAAAAATATATTCCATAATTCAGAAAACTAATTTTCTTGTCTCTCCGCTTGGACTGCCATGGAAGGTAATTATGAATCTATAGAACATAGAGAAATAGCTAATATTTTTTGATGATTTTTAGCATTTTTTATGTAAGGCCTCAGCTGCTACAATAATTTAATTCTACATGCATCTTAGCTTACAGAAGAAGTTCTTGAGCCCATTGTTGTGAGAAAAACCCTGAAACGCAAACCTCAAAGACTTAAAATCTGTTTTAAAATGCCCAAGGTCAATTAAAAATGGTATTTGGATTTGACTAATTTTTTTAATACCTGAGGCCAACAGTCCTTAATATCTCTCGTGATTTATTACTGCTTAGTTATGTCCCTTCTGAAATTTAAGAGACACTGAAACTGTAGCAGAATATAAGGGGTTCCTACTAAAACCCATTGGCTCCACAAAAAATCCGATCTTGTGTTGCCACCAGCAGTTTCTTCCCCAAAACGGGGCTGCCTCCCGGAGCTGAGACACCTTCCTGCAGCTGCGGAGTGCAAAGGCAAATACCCACAGCACTCTGCTTTTTATGGGACTCTTCCAGGGCACTTAGTGCCAAGAGCAAAGAGCTCTTTCCTTCAGCCATTAGTGGAGCTAAGCTCGCTTTGATTCACGAGTTAGTTTTGCCTCGGCAAGGAGTGCAGAGCTGGGCATTGCAAATCGTCCTAGTATGGATCAAAAGATTATTGTGTGGAGATATTAACTCACACTATTGATTTTAATGAAGAGACACACTGTGCTTACCATCTGCAGATGTTGGAGTGGGTGGGTAAGGCTGGGTTTTAGGGAATTGGAAACAACTTGATTTTTTTTTTCCATTTGGTTAATTATGAAATCATTCTTAAAACAGATAGCACTGACTAATTTAGCCAATGAATTTAATGGGATGAAAGACAAGTACAGAAACAAAGCAAACAAAGGAGAGGAAAAAAAACCCATAGGAGATTTAACTTATATTTAATGATGTGTAATTGCTGTTGGTACTAGAAGGAAACATTTTTATATAACTATTAAGGTAATTTTTTTCAGTTTTAAATGTTCACATTTCAATCAGCATTTGGACACATGATAATTATCAATGGCAGAGATTGTTGCTTGTGACTTGTACAAGGTGCAGAATATTTACATCCTGCATCAGCCAATGAATCTATGGTTCAAAGGAGGAAATGTATGTATGGGTGTTGTTACAAAGCTTACATATAACTTATCATTTAGTATTTTCTGGGGTTTTTTATATTTATATATGTATTTATATATATTTATATATATATTTTTAAGTTTTTAATATAGAAAACAAATCTTCATGTTGCATTTTTCGGGGGGAGTTGCATGATTTTGTTAGTGATTCTTTCTGCCTGAAGGTGCAAGAAAAATCTTCAGTGTATTTTATTACATTCTACCTGTGGCAGAGCACTTTCCTGTCATTTGGCTTATTTTGAAGAACGGACCAGACCCCGGCCCAAGGAGAAAGCCTGTGAGCTGTGGCTGCTGCTCAAGCAAGAGTCTGCTTTGAAAGGGAAAGCTGACTGAATTTCCTCACAGTTATAGATCATGTGTCACCAAACTCCGATGACAGCAGATTTGTTTAAACATAGAGAAAGGGAAATCATAGCTACTTTGTGCAGCTTCTGGCACACAGGGCCAATTTACTGTTACGGTCCTTTAAGAGAGATTTTTGTGAGCAGAGTCCACTTTGTCTTCTTTCTGGATGATTCCTCTTCTGTCATCAATCCCTTATCTTTCCTGGACAACTTCATTTCAGCTGCTTTGTTTTTTCTTAAGTTGGGTATCTTGTTTTCTTTTTTGTCTTTCCTAGATCCCATTGTGACTGTGCATCCTTGGGCAGGAAGGACCCACTTATTAAATACCTTGCTGTGCTCTGCAGAGAACCTGGAAGTTGCAGGGGAGAACCAGTGCTGTGGTAACAGCAGCACCTTGTGTCCTGGTTCTGCAGGGAACCCTGCATCTCCCCCAAATGCCAGGACAGCATAGCCCACTTCAGTTTGTGCTAGGATTCTCCTATTCAGTGAAAGATGTGGGACACTTGGGTGTATGATGGACATCTGTTTTCACCTCTTAAATCTCACATTGTACCCAGGGCTTTTTGCTCCTCATGTATCAAGGTGAATTACCCCAGTCCTTGCCATTGTCCCAGTAGACAACTTGGGTTACTCAGGAATTTCAGAATCACAAAACCATTTAGGTTGGAAGAGACCTCTGAGGTCATTGAGTCCAACCCTTGCCTGATCACCACCTGGTCAACTAGACCAGAGCACTAAGTGCCATATCCTGTCATTTCTTGAACACCACCCGGGATGGTGACTCCACCACCTGCCTGAGCAGTTCATTCCAATGTTTAACAACCCTTTCCATGAAGAAATTCCTCCTGATCTCCAGCCTGAACCTCCCTGGCCACAGCTCGAGGCCATGTCCTCTCATACTGTCGAGAAAGGAGTGGCACCAACGACTGCAGAGGAGCAGGATAGGAGAGCAAACGCAAGATGGCCAGTGCTGTAACACTGCCGGCAGTGTGGCTCTGAGGAAAAAGCTGCTCTCTTCATGTTCTGAGGCATCTGAGAGACCCAGGCTAAGAGCAAGGACCAAGCCAGTCTCACACCGTCAGCTGTACACTAGAACTCCTCCTTTCTTGGTCTGCACAGCACAAAGGAGATGTCACAAAGACGATGTGACTTGCTTGAGGCTCTGCAGAAAATCAGTGGCAGCATTCAGCACTGACTCTCCTGTGGCAAATGAGTGCTTATGCTTCGAACCACAGTGCTGCTCCATAGGCCTTCCATCAGCTCAGGACAGAATGCTGGTTATTAACAAGGGCTGGTTTTACCTAACTGGAGCCCATGAACCTTACACTGCTTCGGGGAGGAGGGATGCATTACATGAGAATTACAGGATGCTAGAGCTGTCCAAGAACGTTTTAAGTCGAATGTATTTGATATTATGCAGAAATAAAAAGACTGCAGGTGGCTGCTCTCTCAGCTTCACCTCTTGACTTTTGGACTGTGCCGCTACAGAGGATTTTCAAACAATTCTATGCCGGGACAACACACAATGGAAAGCTGCCCAGATACAACTCGTGTCCTACTGCGAGGAGAAGAAATGACCATCGTCATGTTCAGCTTCTCTGTACATGAGTCTTTCATTTTGGCCAACAGACATGGAAAAGAAATAAACAAAAGAACTACACTTTCAGAAAAAGCTTTTACTTTAATAGCTTGTTAGAACAAAGAGTTTCAAGCAATATTAGTAATAAGCAAGAAACTACTGAGAGTAGGGAAAAGTGTTTAAAAATGTAGGAACACATTACTGTATATTAGAAGGATTTTTAGTTGATTTATCTAAAAAGGCACACATTATCCATTAGGCTTTATTTTCTTTTAGTACTGCTAGAGGGGTGGGACTGAGGGAAATTGTTCTGTGTTGCCTTTTTTAAAATGATGATTCTCATCAATTGTGTATGCTTTTATCATACTTCATTATAGGGATAATTTTAAGTTTTATATGAAAACTTCTCATATTAAACTAATCCAGTCTAGACAGTGATTTCAGTGAGCACTGGAACTTTCTTAAATAGTTTCCAGAAAGGTTTCTTTCATCACTGGTAAACTTGGACAGCAGACAAATGAAATGCATGAAAAATATGTATTTAGAGCAGGGCACGTAAGAAAGGGATCTCAGTACAACAGCCTGTCACCAAGGTATTTGCTTTTGAAGTAGTTATCTTTTTAGAAAATCCTTAACTTGCTGTAAAATGCATTATTAGTGAGAAGCTTCAAAGCAAAACATTCTTCCCTCCTACTTTTGGTTATTTGATAAAGAAAGGATTCTTAACATAATCATATGGTTGAACTGATTATGTAAAATAGCCTTTTAGCAATTAATATGTGAGTGAATGCCTGCTCTCAAGTGAAACCATAATGGATCTTTGTTGCACTATCCGATTTCCTAAAGAGACTGTTCAACTACGTTTCTTCCATACAAACGAAATAAAACCAAGTGTGACAAACTCATCATTTTAGGACTCTTCTGCTGTGGAATATCAGTCTCTTTGCTGATACTGGGGTAGACCTCTCTATAATTCCCAATCTTTTACGTTGGACTATTTTAACCTAATCAATGCTTTTTCACTGTGATCATAAGGTTTCATTATTTTTTTAAAAAGCAGATAAAAGAGAGAACAGTACTTTCACATGGATTCGCAACAAGCTTTGATGAGTTCCAGAAAAGTGACTGCTATACAAATACAAGGAATGAAAAGAACTTGTTATCTTTAACAAGAGCTTGATTGGATGTAATAAAAGTTCCTTGTTAATTTGCTGAAGTTAGCAGCTATGCTGGTAATGAATTTATAATCAACAACATTTGATCTCCTGCGGAAGCTTTTGCCCCTTTCTCCCCCCCAAAATGTTTCTGGAGAGAGTCCAGATAATTTCCTTTAATAGGGATTAAAACTTTAAAGGAGTGTTGCTTTATAGTGACCCTTTTTGGCAGTTTATCAGAACACTTATGCAGTTGGTAAATGTAACTACAAAATTCTGTGGAGGGATGACTATTTTTCCTTAAACAATCTCTCCTCTCCCCTCCCCGCCATGGGCAGCACATTGTTTACAGCAACACTGACAAAATAAAAAATCACAAAAATGAGTTACATGAACAGGAAAGCTTTGATTCTGTGGGAATAGCTCCAAAAATGTCTTTTGTGTAATGCGTGTTAAATGAAGTCATTATCCTAGAACTTTAAAATAATTCTACCCAAATAGACATAACCTGTGTTTTTAAGTAATTATGTTCCATTTAGAGTTCTGAGAAATTGTCTGTGTTTTTAACCTGAATTAGGACTGACATTCACATGCATCTCACACAAAGGCTATTGAAGCGTTGTGCTGCATTTGTGGAGTTTTCCTGTTGACTCATTTTGATTTTGCAGTCCTTGTTACAAACTGGTGTTGTCGAAATCAGTGTTTTAGTGGGGAGGCCGTTGTTCATCTGCTCTTGTTTTGTTATTTTTTTTAAGTCTCTCAATCACATCTGAATTGCCTTAAGTTCCAACCCCTGTCAAGTACTATCCTGGTCTCTGGGGGTGAACACCAATAGCAGAGCGACAGATGGACAGGGTAGACAGACAGCCCATATAATCCATCCTATGCTGCTTTTATAAGTCTATAAAAACGCAGTAAAGAAAAGGCTCTCATTAGGTAGAGGCAGGGGGCTGATTGATTTGCAGGCCACACTCAGTTTATGGCTGCCTTCTGTGTGAACATCCACCTTAGAGTGTGAGTTTACTCTGTTTGCCATGGCTTGTTTAGTTGGACTTAATTTACTTCTGGTAATGTTGAGCATTATTCATGTTTTTGTGATGACTTCCACCCCAATTTGGCACCTAACTATGGACCCGCTCTCATTTTATTCTGTAGAAATAAAACCCTTCAACCAGAGGTCAGGAGAAAAGCTGAGTGAAATGCTTCTACTGAGTGTGGGTTGAGTGAGAAGCAGGAGCTGTTTAATTGAAAGGGAAACTTCATACTGTCAAAGCTCTCATTTCCACTCACATGTATTTTTCTACATTACAGCAAACACCACCTCTAACTATCGAAAGCAGCTAAAGAAAAAGACTTTGTACATAATCTCAAAACAAGCAATTTTATTTTTTATTGTGGAGTCTTTCTAGGGAAGAGTTTTCCTCCTGTAGAAGAGAGAAGAGTACGTGATTTTTAAAATTACAGTGGATTTTAAATCTCTTGGTGGGGCTGCGAGCTGTGCCAGTGCTGCAGCTTTCTTCAAAGCAGGCACATCGTTCCCAGTGCAGGTGGATTCCAGGAGAGGGAACAGTGCCCAGCCCTGCCCCGCAGAGCCCCAGGGGCACCATCCGGGAGCTGTGCCAGTTCCTGCCCATGGCTGTGGGCATGGCAGGGCCTGGCTCTGCTGCTCGCCTGGGGCAAACTGCCTTATCTCCAGAGCCTCAGTTTCCCAGCCCGCAAAACCAGCCCAAGCATCTTGGTCATCAGGAGGTCAGAAGGATCTCTGTTTCAGATAGGTGTGAAAGAAGTTTTTACCCTGGATAATACTGGGGAAACAGAAAGTGTTGCCCATACTCAGTTTTGGGAATCCCACCAGAATAAATGATGACAAATTCCTAAATATGAACTGTTGATCCAGTCTTATGAAACTGTTGATATTTTTATTTGTGTATTTATTAAATATGTCAGTAAATCAAATGAACCTTTTCTTCAAATATGAGTTCAATATATAAGTTCCTCAATATAAGTTCCAGTGATCCTTGTTCAGTTTTATCATTTTTTAAGTTTCTGCCTGTAAGTTTTATTAGAGAATCATGGAATGGTTTGAGTTGGAAAGGACCTTAAAGATTATCTAGTTCCAATCGCTCTGCCATGGGTATTACCGATTCTTAGTAGAGAAGAGCAGTTCATAAACTTTTGTAATAATTTAAGGTCTTAAATGAAAAATACTTTTTAAGTTCAGTTGGAAATTGTTTCAAAGTTTTCAGGATTAATAATGTTCATTAAAAAAATTCAACTTTAATGGGGCTGGCGTTTGGATAGTTGGAAGCTCTCACCACTTACAATCACATTTTAATTAATTTTTTTTGTTCTTACTGCCTAATAGCTTATCTTTAACCTTAAGAAAATAAAATGGGAATATTGGCAAACAAAAATAAGTAACTCTGTTCTAGCAAAAAATGATTCACTACTTTGTATCATCATACCAGAAAAGATCTGAGCCTTCAGTTCAGAGAATTCCAGTGACCATTACAAAACCTTCCACAATGTTTAAAGTTATTAAAGCCCACTGGGAAAATCTATTTGGATATTTAGCTCAATCTCTATTATTATTACTGTTATTATTACTGTTATTATTTTGGTTGGTTTTGTCTTCCTTCCCCTTACTTCCTTTTTATTCAGATGAACAAATGAGTGATTCCCATGGGATGCAGTTAACTCATCCCTGCTCTTTGATATTACATAGTACCCCACGGAGTTGACTCTTCAAAGCCACTGACGGGCTCGGAGGAGCCAGTTTCTGTTAATTTTAATGGGGATTAGACATCCATCCCCTAAGGCAGCTTTGAAAAATCTCCACCAGATTCTTTATGGCTCTTCTCGGGGGCAACAAAATGTTTATCCAGTTATATAGTAGCTGCATTTCCCAAACTCCACTAACATAAAATTAGAGGTGATCTTACTTCTGAAAGTTTAAAAAGCCCTATTTTTCTGTTCAGTCAAATTTTCTATTTCATTTCTGCTGAGTCTTCTGTATGACACAGTTTCAAATGGAAATGACAGTTTTGGAAAGGAACTGGCAGATGATCCTTTTTGCATGCAAGAAAAAGTGATTACCTTGTTTTTTGACATGTGCCCTGTAACAATCGGTTTATACCCTGTTCTCCTTTTCTGGAGAACATTGACAGCCTTTTTCAGAAAACTGATTTCTTTCCATCCTGCTCTGAACTATGTATTTAAAACATGTGTTACCTTAAATGTTCAGGCTTTCAAAACAAAATTGCTGAACGAAGGGTAGGGAAGAGGAGAATTAACTGTTCCAACAGAACCAAAAGGCAGCAAACCCAAGTCCATTTGTCATTCATTGTCACACACCCAGCAGCAGTCTGGATTCCCTTTCTTTCTCATGCACTGCTGCCTTTATCTGAATAGGCTCTGGGAAATAATAACAGCAAACCTCAACTCCTATGTTAGGCAGATACTTAGAAGTATCTGTTCTGCAAACATTTCCTTTGAAAAAGTAAGAAGTTTGTCATGTATATAAACAGAAGTGTTCTTAGTTATAGCAACATAGATGGCTGCTAAATTGCATTTAAATTGTCCTTGTTTAATTTATGTTCTGTGCTGTCTGCCTTGTATATATCCCTTAGTTATGTTTTTGTCAGTTGTGTTTCTTTAAGTGTATTATAAATTTGTATTTCCCTCATAAACCAGTCTGGAAAAGGGCATCTGTACTGGAAACTGGTTTTAGTGACTTGACACTTTGGCTCTTTTATGTTGTGAAACGAGTTTTAATTTTCTTAACATAGGCCAGGCATGGTACATAAACCTCTTCCCCCCCAGGGAGGCTTTTATGTTTGATTCCTTTAGTGGCAAAGCTTTTGAATTTCTCCCCTTGATTGACTTGATTATGATCTTCCCAGTATATATCCTTCATGTTGATGAATTCCTGGTAGGGATCCTCAAAGGGGTTTACAAGCCTCAATGCTAGATGAAACAGAAGAATTAAATTATCCTTGCAAAAGCTGCTACTAGTGAAAATAGGAAACTGAATATTAGTACTGCAGATTTATTAATCCTTTGGATGTCTAATCTGAGATACTGGGGAATGAGTCATTTTTAAAGAATAGGTGCTCTGAGCTTTCTGCCAGGTGACTCTGAGTCTGCACAACCAGAACTGAACTTGAAAATGTAGGACAAACTCCCTGTAAACATTGTCCTGGCTTACTCTGCTCTCGTGCTTTGTTAGTGCGGCCATGGAGTGGGTCCAAGATCCTTCATGAAGGTCTTCTCCTCACTTAGGAGGAAATCATTGGTGGAACCTCACTGCTACAGAGCGCAGCTACTCCAGGGAAAGCATTGTGCCAGAAAGGGTGCTGCTTGGGGGATATGCATGGCAGGCAGCACTCCTGTCCTCAGCTACCCAACGTGCTCCATCAGACGAGGCTGGATTTTGCATCGGGAGATACGCTCACATCTTCAGAATACGCTTGGCTTGCGAGCAGTTGGTTCTTGCAGGTCGCTGCTGCCCAGATTCCTTCGACTGTAAGCATTACACACAAGAAGGCAGCTCCAATGCCCCCCTCGTCCTTCTTCTCCCCCCCAGTTTATGGCCACTTGGTCTGGAATATCCCTTGGGTCGGTGGGAGTCAGCAATTGTGGCTGTGTCCCCTCCCAAGCCCTCCTGCAGCCCCAGCCTGCTCACTGGTGTGGATCACAAAAGGCCTGGACGCTGTGTAAGCACGTCTCAGCAATAAGGAAAACATCCCTGAATTATCAACATTGTTTCCAGCAGAAATGCAAACCCCAGGCCCACACCAGCTACTATGGAGAAAATGAACTCGGTCCCAACCCAAACCAGCACAGTCAGAAAAGGAAACTAAGTGGAGAAAAGCAGGATGAATGTAATAGTTTTCACAACCCTTTTTTTTTTTCCTTCTTATCAGAAAACTATAGTTGGGGCTTTTCCAGAAGTTAACCCAGATAGACTGGAGTAATTAAGAAAAAACTGGAAGGACAGGCAGGAGAAACAGAGCTATAACTGCCTGAAAACAGGCACAAATTTAGGGCTGGCTGTCTATGTGTATAAATTCTTTTCTAACACATGAAATAGCAATAATACAGAAATGCAAATAGAGGAAAGAATGAATCCCTCAGTGCTGAGCTGTCCCTGCTGCACTGGAGTTACAGCTCTCAGCTGCTTGGTCGTTGGTAGAGCTGGCTGAAAATTGTCCAAATTCTATGAAAACTGTCATGACCTTTTTTCTTGACTTGACAAATAAAAGGATGTTTCTTCAGGGTGGGGAGAAGTGTTATTATCTGTAGTGAAAGCAAGTTTATTTTTTTAAACTGTTTTAATGGTTGTTGTTTCTATTTTGGTAGATCTGTGTATGGAAAATGATCCCAGAATGCTAACACTGCATACTGCCAGAAATCAGTTCAGATTTGCTTCTTTCTTGCTGTCACATTATAAAAATGGAATAATTAGGGGTTTAAATATTGATTTTCTTTTTCACATAAGTTTCTAATCTATTTTTAACACTCTGAATTCCTGTGTGTGGTCTCCTGTGGTTTCAATGACTGCTGGGCAGAAGAAACTTTCCTTTTTACCAATTTTGAGTTTGTTGCTCTTCACTAGATCAAACAAGTTAAAACCCAAGGTTTTGTTAAGATCTTGGGGTGTAGATAGTTCCTGGTGGTAACTGTCTGACATTAACATAGGGGCACTTACATCACATCCATACCTGTTTTCCTGCGGAGCCTCTTGCTGACTTTCATTTCATATCAAGGCAAATCCATGCTAAAGAGAACTGGGATTTTTTACCTCCAAATAAAAGGTGATTAATTCTATAATCAGCTCCAAATGAAAATCAGAACATATCTGATACAGAGCTGTATTTTCAGATGCCAGGATTGATAAATGAGTGTAAACTACATAAAAATAACTTTAGTGGGAGAACTCTTCCATTTGCCATGATTTTTTGGACTTTTGCAAGCCAGAGAAATGTACAATATGAGAAAACAATGCTCTATGCATTTTCTGGTGGGGTTCTGATGTTTCCAGAGCTTTGTAGATATTTTTAGGCCCCACAAAATGAAATCTGATGATCCAGATAAATTCTGGGATTTGCAGTTTTGGAGTGAGACTACAATGAAGTCTGAGATGTCTTCTTTGTTTGTTTCGCCATGTGCTGGGAATGATCTGGTTGACAACAGCAAAACTGAGGTGGAAAAGCTGGGGTTTGGCCCAGTATAGCCCTTATGGTAGGACTGGTGGAGATCTGCTACCTGCCTTTCTCCCCAGGGCATCATGTCTTTACTATGCCGTGTATACTGACATTTGTGAACAGTTTAAGGGAATATTTCTTTTGCTGTTACCAGGCATGTGGCTGTGAATATTTCATAGTCCACTCTAATGGCTGTGGTAGGGCAAATATGTCTGGATATCAGGTTCACCCTGCAGAAGAAGTATGGCAAACATGGGAGCCACGACCACAGCTTGCATGAAAGCAAACAATGAAGTGCTGCACAGGAAACTGCTCAAGGATTTGCAAAGTCATTCAACCGTAGTTGTGCAGCAAGACGCAAGACAAGACTGGTGTGGTGTTTTCTTCACCCTTTCTTTTCCACTCCGGAGCCTTCCCTCATGTTTGCCATTTGCACAATCGTGAAAGTTCTGCTTCCTTCCTTCCCACCATCCCTGACCAGGGGTGAATGTCTGTGTCTCAAAAGGGCAGATTGGAGGAAAGCAAACTAACCACTTAGAAACATCCAGCTCTCTAAAACCACAGGTGCATTGTAGGAGTTTCCATCATTGTTTTGCCTCATTTTATTTCTCCTTTTATTTTTCAGGCTTTTTAACAGCAATCCTTGCCAATAAGATGACAAGAAAAAAACCCCACACTGTTCTCCAGTAGCCTTTGGCATTTCTGAGTTGGTGGCCAAAACTAATGGAATTTGTGGAAGGAGAAAATAATGAGGAAAAATGCAGACAAGGTAAGGGAAAAGCTTCAGAGCCTGGACTAGAATATAGATGAAAGAAGTAAGATCCTGGGAATAGTCAGTTCTAGAATGGCTTGGACTTTATTAGTGAGTGGAAATTGGAAAATACGTATTTACTGTAGACTTGTAAAATGATGTACTGTGTTAACAATGTAACTGTCACCTGCTTTCCTGAATAGCAGGACAGGCTCAGGGGACTGATGCCTCCCCACTGCACAGGGTGACAGCACACTTTCTCCCTTCAGCTATGCTCATTCTTTTTGGCACAAGTTTATTCAAAAACATCATCCATCACCACTGCCTCTTCACTGATATGATCAACTGCATAAATAAGATGTTTGAAAAGGCATGTACTTTGCAGGCTGGGAGGAAGAGGAACTAAAAAGCAAGGAGGAATGATAAACCTAATGGAAAACGATAAGACCTGTTAGGAGGAGTGACAGGGACATGGGATGAGGGTGAATGGTCCAGGGCTGAGATAGCTGAGCAGCACCAGAGGCACCAGGCTGAGTGCAAAAGAAGAGTGCAGATTCAGAAGTAAACACAACTGAATAGAACTATCACTTTGATACACGCTGAATGTATAATTGAACTAGCTGTGGTGGTGACAAGGTGACATATACTGCTACAGCTTCTGCTCTGTCACAAGGATGAAACATACTCCACAGGGCTGCCTGCTATGGTAGTCCTCCCTATTCCCCCCAGCAAATCTGCCTCATATAAGTTAACGGGTTTTTAGACTTCCCGAATTCTTTCTTGCTGTGTTTATCACCGACATTTTAGCATATTTTGTTAAGAAAGAAGTCAGGAAGGTTACTGTTTCATTGAGAAAATGAACATTTGTAAAACAGCTCCACATAAAAATTGCACCAATGCCCACTGTGGTACTGGATGACTCCTGTAGTTCTGTTCCCCCCGTCCCTGATCTCCCAGGTGGGGAAGCTGAACTGTCTCTCTCAAGATGCAGCGTGGACAGGTGCATCCTGTGGTGTGATGGGAAATATGCTGATGGGGGAGGGAGACGTACAGGGGAAAGTGGGGTTGGAAAGTGCTTGGACTTCAGCTCTCGCAGGGCACCAGAGAGATCATTTCTTGTTGTAATACGTTGACTGTTAGTTTTCTTTCTGAACTTCCACGTTTGACATGGAAAGTTTTCACTCTGGCAGAACGTTTAGCTTTTTAATCAAGACGAGTCTTTATTATTGTTGTGTCTTATTCTGCACAGCTTTCTAGCATTCTTGGACTATTTTTCCACATATGTGGGTGGGTTTGAAGGTTTACATGGCTAGCACTGATCTGTTTCCCAGAGCCCACTAAAAAAGGAGCATATTTCAAAACAGTCGGCTTCTGTTGGGCAAAGGAGAAATTAATGGTAAATACCTCCAAAAAGTGAAAGATTTGACACTTTGGTCCTTTAAAACCCAGCTCCCATTGGTGCTAACTTGCCTTTCATTGCAAGATAATGAACCTTCACTTCTGTTCTGCATCCTCACCTTCAGCGTGGGTTCTCTGCATAGCTCCCCTTGGGGTCAATTATCTGCCAGGAGAGGCCCCCAGGAGCAGACTCTATTGCTTAATTGTTACTGTGGGATCCTTGGGCAATGTGCGGTTGCTGGGGCTCATTTACAATTCTAACACATCCAGCACACCCTGCATCAGGAGCCCTGTGAACTGGACAAAAGTTAGAAAGTGGCAGCGCTGTTCCTGGCCAAAAGCTCATTAAGATAGACATCTCCTGCTAGTGAACATCACACAGATGACACAGACAGCTCACTCCAAACGAGAAACATTCTTTTGTTCTGTCTTACTAGGGCTTTCAGATAAAACGAATTTGAGGCCAGCTGTGATATGAAGGGAACAGGTTTAAAATAGCTCTCAGGGGCAGTAAATGCTTAATGATCAGATCTTTCATTGCTCTTGGTACATTTGAGGAAACTCAGCCAGCTAAAATTCTTGTTGATTACTTTAACAGAGGCCCTTTGTTCATATTATCATGCAGAATAATTAAGCCAATGCAAGCAAATCTGCTTAGCTATATACATAATTAAAATGTTAGACTGTGATTAAGCAGACTGTATTGGCACAGACAGCACCTATTCACTTCATAAAAGAGTTCCATCACTGCCTTAAGTTTGTTTGCACCCTATTTTATTTATTATTTTGGAAAAACGAGTTTTATCAAGATAGTGGAAGATTATGTGTTTTCAGTGAGGAGTTAATGAGATTTATAATGGAGAAAAGAGATACAAACATATCCAAAGTAGTTTGTTTGTAGAGCAAAATTAAAGGTGTAAAAAAAGAGCACAATAGTCTGCTTTAATTTACTTAAAAGCTCACTTTGAAGGGGTTATGTCAGATTTTCTCATTTCCTCCCCAGTTTTGGCATCTCTTATGCCACAGTCAAATCTTCAAATCGAAGAGTTTATGTGGCACCTGAAGCCTTTGATCTATAAAATATTTTATCTAAATGCACTTTCAGCTTGTTGGACTACCTGCTTTAAGTCAAAGGCTTATTCAAACATTGCATCATTCTGAGCTCTCTGAAGGCTAATCACCGACTTTCTTTGGGGATTCTCTCTCGGTTGGCAATTAGTGACAGCAACATGCTGTTGGCAGGGGCACACTGGCTTTTCACAAGTTTTTGCAAACGTAGGCCAGGACCGTTTGTGATTTCCCAGGCAGCAGAGCTGGAATTTTACAGAGTTTCTCTCAGCCAGGTCATCGAGAGTTCTTAGGAAGCAGATTTTGGCTCTCCTGCTTTTTTGGGTCACAAAATCTTGGTTTACCACATTTTTTTCAGAGTGGAATAGGTCCAAGAAGGTGTCCTTAGCTCTGAGATTGGAGGGATGCTGATAAAGGACACGTGATAGAAACCAGGTTATTTTGATACCAGGGAGAAGTCTTTGACTATTTATTTGTTAATATATGTTAGGTAACATTGCAGAGCAGTAGCGATGGCTTTAAGATGCACTGGCTGATGGAGGCAGCCCCAGAAGAGGTCCTGGCATTCACCTTGACTGCCTTTCATGTGTTAGACCAGAGCAATCCTTTTTTTCAAGCGAAGTCTTGGATGTGTTTTATGGATGGGCTGGATGGAAATAAAAGCTGTTTTGCTGGGTTCGGCCCATTGCCCTGAAGTAGAACTCAAAGTGACAACTGCTCTACTCTCTTCACTAATCCTCTGGGCTAAGCAGTCCCCTGGGAACTTCTGTTTGGAAATCTGTTAAGATTTCACAAATTGTTCAGCAGGAGCAGCACTGAACGATATGCAATGGCTCTGAAAAGTGCAATTTAAAATGAAAAAGGGAAGATAAGAAAAATCTTTCTCCTGACACTTATAACAGACAATGTCATATTTTCCTGAATTTTTTTCTTGTGCCTTCTGTCCAGATTGAAGTGCTTGTTCCTCTGTTGGATCAGATGTCCCTCTAATGTGCAAATAGGCTGGTTTACACAGAACTTGATCTGATTTTCTTTGAAATCCTACTTGATGTACCTCTTTCTACTGAGTTTCACAAAAACCTTCAGGGACTATTATGTAGATTTACAGTGAACAGTGGCAAGCAGCGAGTTCCTGGTATGTTTGAGCTGTGTAATCTTAGAATTGGAAAAGCCCACGTATCTGCTGGTGGAGTCTTGGCTTCAAGAATCTTTCAGTACATTGCCTTTGCTGGTGCTACATTCTAGAGCTGCTGTTCTAGCAGATGATGCTTTCAATACTTTAATCATAGCCACAAAAAGGTGGAGAGGCCAGGAAAAAGAGCTGCACTTTGCAACATTCAGTGCTCAAATGCAGTTTTGTAATTTTCAGGAGTTCCTCTAGTCCTCAATTTCTTGAGGGTTTGCTCAACTTCTTGCTTGAAAAGTAAGTTAGTGGCTACATTTTCCTATGCACTCTATGTATTAATGTGAGTCGGAACCACCATGAGCATGGTAGTTATGATAGTTTTGCCTTAATAAAAGTGATCTCATCATGGATATAATTTAGATGGAGTAAATAATTCCCAACACATGCAGACTATAAAGAAATTGGGAGCTTGTTATAAGCTGATGTCATGGGAAGAGCTCAGTCTCTTCAGCAGGGACTCATCAGTGCAAAGGTCTTTAAAAAATGTCTGACTTTGAAGTAAGAAGGAAAATCAGGGTGGGAAAAGCTGTTTTAAGTTCTTAAGTCTCCATGGGCTTTGACCATTATTATCAATTGAGTCTTTCAGTTGCTTATGATTGCAAAATAAAAGAGACTCTAGGCTGAATTAATAAAAAAATCTGCAATTTTTTCCTCTCACTTGTGAAGACAATCCATAATTTATAAACTAAATCTTTCAAACAAAATAGCAGCAGGCGTTTTATTTCCAGTACATTTGCTGAAGCTCAAAATCACTTTTTTTTTTTTTTTATTTTGACTTGGTTATCATAATTTACATAGTGTGAAGTGAGTGAGGAGGGCTACTGGGAGGATTCGGTTGCATAATTTTACACCTGGTTTGCATTAATATAAATGGCAAAGTTAAACTTCCTGGATAATCCATTCTGATTACAAACATCCTCTAATGCTTTTTAGTGTTGTCATTGGACCATTTTTGAAAGGATGTTACTGTCTGAGTAGACCTAAACCCAAAGATTTTGTGAGACTTAGCTTATGTGAACATATAATAAGGCATTCAAAGCAAGGAAATATTTTCTAATAGCACGGAATTGAAAATATGCTCTCAGATATGACAACCCAGCTTTCTGGAACGTATCATCACTTGGAGCTTTACATGTGTCTCTAAGAATATTTTTTCTGTTAACTAAATAACCACATTTAAAATCAAATCTTCCTTTTTCTAGGAAGACCTTTGTGAAGATTGATTGGTTGGTGACTGTTGTCTATTAGTTTATGGATAGTTATGCAGCCATAACTATAAATACTTCTACAAATTGTCTTTTTATTTCACTAAGGGGAAAGCTGGCTCAAGAGCTCACTTTTCTTGCTTGATGCTTCTGCAACACTCCTCATTCCACCCTGAGTACACTAAGAAAATTTATGTAGGAACTGTTTCCGCTCCTATTGAACTGCAGCTACCACAAACTGCGTATTTAGCAGGGTACAACCTGGCCACACTGCACAACACTTTAGTACAGGAAATGGTAATAAATGCCATGCTAATGTCAAGCTGGATTTGTTAACAGGAAATTCTGACTCTTCCCATTTAGAGATGTGGAACAAAAATACCCCAGTACATAAACCTTAAGCATCACTTGGCTCCTATTTATGCCTCTAGAATTAGAACTCAAATTTATTGTCCCATCTTAGCTGTTGGGAGAGGAACTGAGCTGGGGAGGAACAGGCTAGAGCAACAGTCCTGGCTGAGGAACATGAAGTGACTGGGAATCTGTCTGTGAAAAGTATAAAATGTACCTTTGGTACCCACTAAATACTAGAGCACACTACAATGGGTTTAATGCCAGTACAGCACGTATCAGTACGAGTTCTCCAGGAACCCCTTCTTGAAGAGATTGGGAGTTTTGCTGTTTACATCAGCAGGAATAGAATGCAGTTTTAATTTACTGGGACCTGATGTTGTGGTGTTGATCCTGAAACAAACAAATAAAGAAGAGAGAAACGGGAAAGTAAATCTATAGGAGCTAGATTTGATCTTGGTGTGGAGGTTGACTAACTACAGGTGCTCTTTGTACAGTTAGCTACACATTGAGCTTAGTGTGATGTACTGTCTGTGCCTCTTGAGCTGAGGTCACTTGAGGACAGATGGGGAGTTTTTACTTTAAGTGGTAGTGCAATCAGGCTCACTGCATTTTCTGAGCGTGCTGAACTATCATCCAGTGTGCCTACATTAAAAACTGTTGTGTGAGTCAAAATCAATTATTTGTTTTTGCTTTGAATGCTTTGCATTCTTGCTCACAGTTGGGTTGGTGTTATGTGAGAAGGGAGGGTTGTGGGTTCATACTCGTATACTCATGTAGTTGCAGACATACTTTACTGAAGAAGTCAAACAGTCCAAAACCTCAGATCAGAAGATGAAGACATTTTTCAAACCTCAAACAAAAGCAATAAATGGAAATAAGGATTAACTTTGTCAATTTTCACCCCTCCCACAATAAATTACAAAAATCTTGGCTTTTATCTTAGATGGATAACACAATAGGCACCAGAGCACACCAACATTACGCAAATACTTCATGTGCTATCAATTATTTTGGAAGGAGTCATCATCTGAATTGTGAAATGCTTTGACCTTTTTTTAATGGAGGGTGTAGGAAGATGAGTGTTAGTTAGGCTGACACATTCTTTCTCTTGTATTTGTGTAGGTATATTTAAAAGTATTTTCAGAACATAGCAGCGAACAGGACTTTCCTCTTGATACCCATCCTCTCCCGGTGTCTCGAGACATGTAGAGCCATAAATGATCCCTTTTACATGAGAGGGAGATAGGAGTGCAGTGAGAAATAAGATTTAGAGTGCTGCTAAAAAGCATTTGGGTGTTATGAAATCAAGAGTATACATTCAATGGGGATGCAGCTGTGCAACCCTGACTGTTAGTGACCTTCAGTCTGCAACCAGCAGGAAGACAAACACCCCTCCCACGGTTAGGGGAGCAGAGCAGAGCAGGTACAGGGCCAAAATGAATATGCAGGGTGCCATGAAATAACAGAAATCAATTTCATTAGGAATTTCCAGCGACGCTCTGGATTTCAGATTTGGTGTACTAATTGATTCAAAGCGATTTACTTTGAACACTCATCTTTGCCAAGGCTCATACTCTCCATTTTGGTTACACTGCTAGTCACGTGTGACTTAATGTTTTACATTTTTTTGCCATGTTTCTGAAAGCCATCTCTTTTTAGTCATTAGCACAGATTGATTCCATCAACATCTCCCCAATTATTTTGAGCTTCAGAACATGTATTGCCCAGAAAGCAGTATGTCATGTACTGTTCTCTCAGTTGTCAGTGATTGATTACTTCTTTAATTGGTTTCCATATAAGGATGGCAATGCTTTGATTTTCAAAATTAATCGTGCCGCGTAGGTTAAAGCTGAATTCAGTTGGGTATTTCCCAACCTGACTCTTCCATAGCTCGGTCCTGATTTCACAGCAGGCAGCCACACACTGCACCCAGCTGGGCACGTGGCTTTACTTGCTCTGCAGTGGCAGCAGCCGGACTGCAAACAGGGCACTGAAACCAAACAGCCCGACCAAACAGCATCACATGCAAACCATCTTTTATTATCAACTTAGAGTTTATTAATTTAGCAAACCAGGTCAAAGTGATACAACAAGTACATAAATAAGTACTGTAACAGACATACATCTCATGAAGAGAATGAAAAACATGACACTGTGTATTTTGTTGTGACCAGAAACTGGAAAAACGCAACACTACATTTTACTAAATGATGCTTATGGTTGTTTTTTGCTTTTCTTAAAAAGTGTTTATTATAAAATAAATATACAATCTGGATTCCACCTGTCCTGTCACAAATACAAAAAGCAGGTTGCCTTCTTCTTAAAAAAAATTACAAACACTGTACACTTTCCACTTAGTCTTTTTTCACCAGCTACTGCTACAAACAGACAATGCCTGTTAGGTGAGAAATCAATTGCTGGTTTTCCCACCAGATCGCTACAGTTCCTCAGAACCTCTTCCTAAAGATTTATAATAAAATTTTACACTTCTGCAGCACATTTCAACCCAGTAGACGCCACTGCAATGGGTGCTGCTGATGCCAAACTGCTTCTTCTGCGGGTGCGCAGCAGTGACCTCTGGGGCATTGAGGCCTTAGGGCCTCAGTTCGGATACGCTCCACCCCTGTCCAACACCAGGACAGCGCTTTTGGAATCTGCAGTCCCTGTGGAAAGGTGGTGGAACAGTTCACTTAGCTCTCCTTTCAATGAACAGTGATAGAGGACTTCTCACAGCCAGGTGTTCCTGCATTTCAGCTTGCTGTGCTTTCAAACGGCCAGTATTCCCCAATCTTACCCGCTCTCCATCCAGGCCTAGGGACAGCAGGGTGGTGCTGAGATCACCCTGTAGGTATTGTCCTAATTCCCTTCAGCCTTTCATTCACCTTCGTGTCCGTTCCCCTCATTTGCTCCTCTCCGTTGAGAAGCCCTGCATGCCACTCCTCCTGAGGCTCAGGCAGCACGGGCACGTCCTGGGCTTCATGGAGCACCTGGTCCTGAGGGCTGCCGTGCTGAGGGAGCCTGCCAGGCTCTGCTGCTTAAGCCCAGGATCCCCTCAGGATGGTGAAGCTCTGCCTGAACAGGCTCTTGGCATCCAGTACCAACCCCTGCCGCACCTTCATCCCTTTAGGAATGGGGACACCCTGGAGTGCTGTCACTGGCAGAATGACAAACCTCAAAATCTTTGCTGTCCCTGTTGGTTTAACTCCCTGTGAAGCCCCAGCCCCTGGCTCAGGCCATTTCCGTGAAGCTTTGTTTCCTAGCGTGTTTGAACAGCAGTATTCCTGTCTGCTTGGGGAGTAGAAAGTGGGACAAAAGCAGGCAGAGTCACTCGCAGCTTGGCTTTTAATCCAAAATTGCAGCCACGGTGCCGTGCAGGATTTTGGTGACTCTTCAGAGAAAACAGTTTTTAGATCATACTTACAGTTATTCTGCAGAAGAGAGCCACCTCTCTTAAACGTGCTGTAGATATGCTACACTAAATTTAACAGACTCTTGCAGACTGCTTTGCTTCACAACAGAGTCCCAGAGCTGCTGTGCTCTGAAGGCCTGCTCTAGCTGTCTGGTGTTTGTCACGGGAGGCAGCTGTCCTTGAAGCATGAGAATTGAGAGGTCACTCTCAGAAAAATGCAGAAGATCAGGTTTGTAACACATCAGAACAAATAAATTAATCCCTGTCACAACTTTTAAGGAGTTCTTAATTGTGAGGTTTAACGCTCTAGGTGTTTTGAAAACACTGCAAGTACTTCACTACCTTCTGCCCCATCACTTTAGAAGGCAGTCTGTCAGCCAAGACCACGTGTTAATAGGGCCCAGAAGAATGAAGTTATTAGGGCTGTGATAGGGAGCTAACACTTTGCATTTTTCAGAGAAGTGGGTGGAGGAAACAGTGAAAACTACTTAAAAGTGAACATTTGCTCCAATTGGTACAAAAATATAGCGATTGCCACTAACACCTGCTGTTCAGTTTATGGACTTTGTTTGCTCAACTACAAGACATCATCCCAAAGGCAGGCTGCTTAGGAGTTTGTTAGTTTACATCTGCTTTTTGTGTTTCCAACACAAGTATTGTATCACTTGTATTTTTCCTCCACTACTAAAAGAAATCCATGAGTCATTTCAACACCAGAAATGGTATAAATTTAGCACAGGAAATAATGCTCTCCATAGCTCCTGCACATTTATTAGGTGTCCTTCTTTTCATTAGTTTGAATAACTTGCCCAATAGTAATAATAAAAATGTTCTGTTTTCTCTTTTTAACTTGTAAAGAAATGCAACTCTGGGAAAGCACAGTCTCTCTTTCTCCTTCCCCCAGCAGTAATACAGAGCCTCCTAGTCTTTTGGAGGAGATATTTGAACAGTTGACACAGACCACTACACATAAAGCAGCAAATTTGCTGTGCATGATGTGAATAATTACTGCATTATAGTTTTGGTTTTTAGGGCAACTGTTGACTTAAGCAAAATAAGCCTGCAGTCCAGCTGCAGATCCAAGTTTTCATAAGTTTTCTTGTGTTTTTCTCTCCTGTGCTGTCCCCCTTAACAGTGACCCTTTTCAGACTTTTCAAGGTACAAAACCTTCACCAAATCCTCGAGCTCAGTCCTGCACACTCTGCTTTCACACATTTGGCTGATCTGAGCTTCTCCCTCGCTAAATATTTTCCACTGGCCTGAAAACAAAAACACAAAGGAGACAGATACTGACTTAGAAAAGGCACAGGGAACTTTGAAGACATTTACAAGTACTCTGCAAACCAAATGATTCACAATGGTCTAAGAGGGAATGTCCAATCCTCCCATGGAAAGTATTCAAAGTATCTTAGAATCATGTAACATACTCCATGCAAAATAACTTTGTTAAAAATAATAAACAAGGACCAGAATATTATTATTTTTGAATATTATTATTTTTTTAAATTAAGTACTCCTGTAGGTTGGCTCTATTTATTCAGTGACTTATGACACTGGATACCCTGGCAAACCAAAGTATTTAAAAGTGGGAAGCAACACTGAGTGTTTCATGTACTATGAACTCTGTGTGTAATACAAACTGAGTTTGATGGATATTAATATTTCTACACATTTTTGATAATGTTAATAGAATGCACGCTGTCCTGATAACTAGAATACTTCATTACAGATAACAATGACAAGGTAAGGCTGGCAGCAAAAAAATAGGGGACTTTTTATGTGAAAAGATATCTGTATTTCAATAGGCCTGTATTATTAAGAATATATTATTCCTAGGGAAAAGATTTCTTTACTTAATTAGAAACAAAATTACAGAAAAAAAATTACAAGTTATAATGCAAAAGAACTAGGAATTAAAAACATCTGTATCTTAATTCAGCTATCAAATCAGCTGAATTCCTAGTTCTCAGCTACTACCAAAATCCCAAACTTGATGAACTACAAAAAAGAAACTGAATCAAGAGTGACAAAAGAAGTACATGTTTTAAAAGCTCCATTTTAATACTAAAGACATTGTTAAGAATATAGGAAAGTAATCTTTCAAATATAACATGTGTATGTAGAACTCCTTTAATAATATATGAATTTTTTCCCTTCTAAATGACTTTCTAAAATTGGGATAACTTGACATATTACATTGACAAATCCAAATTGTGCTGCTCTGCTGACAAACAGCCTATCTCGCATTTTATCAAAAACAGGAGACTAAGACAGCATGGACATGAACAACTGTTATACGTATGTATATTTTAAATTGCTGTATTTTCATTATTTAAATCTAAACTTATAAAATACTGTGACCGTATACTGGAGGAAAAGTTAGTACATCCATTTGAGCATGTTCAGTAACAGAGAATGTTTTTCACAGCTATGATTATATGGAGAGTAGAAACCTCAAGAGGTCAGAATTTTACTTACTAAGGGTTGTCCTTGTTATCAGCTTGAAGTAAGGAAGTTCTTCAAATTCTCTTTTGGACACTTTTTCAACATAGAAGTGACGCAGAATCCCTTCAGGAAAGAAATGACAAATGCACGTTACTGGAAATGTGCCTGTTGTTCTAAACCTGGAGTGCTATCCTGCCTTTTTGTAAAATTTTCAGCCCCCCCTTTTTTTTTTTTTAATTCTTTTCCACCCCCCACCCCTATTGTTTTTTTGCTACTTTCCTGTAAATCCTTCCATGGAATTGCGATTGCCATGAGTTTGTGAGGGGCGTTAGAATTTGTCAGTTCTTTTCCAAAGTAGCTGAATCCTTCCTTCATTCTGAGTAAATGTAAGATTACAACAGAAGCCAAAAATCCCAGTGTATTGGAGAAGAACAGTATCATTTTGCAGTCAGATATCTTTTTGCCTGTCACGAGCCAGCAGACAACATCACTGTCAAATCATGAGGAGGCTTTGTGGCTTCGTGAACAAACATGGTATGTGTGAGCCATCCAGTGTTCTTTGACTTCTGCTCCCACTTTGGCCTTGGCTTTCTGCACTCTGTGAGGGCTTCCTATGAGGATCACATGCTTTTTACTTGAAGTAGGTTAAATAGATTGGATTTTTAGAAGGCTGGAGATAATTTTCATTACACTGAGAATTCACAATTTGCACTAGAGCTTGGGCTTCTGAATGCTTTTCTATTTTGTTCTAATTTTACCCATTGGTCCAGTAAAAATATAGTTTCCATCCTTAACACAAGTTTTGCCCATATTCTAGACTATCGTGGCTATAGCATCACTAAAGCAGATAGGACATCCTAAATAAGAGACTCCAAGCACTTGGTTCAAAGCCCTGTCTCTGCAATAAATTACACAGAATATTGCTGACAGCCTGTTTGCAACAGTGCTTTTGCTCCCAGTGGAGGGTAGGAGCCTGCAGAACTACAGCTCTGGGTGTTTCTAATGGGTTTTGTTCAGCAAAACTTGAGTGTGTTGGAAGTGGCTGTATTAGTGATATCCTAAAGAGCCAGAAGAGCAGTCTCAAATGTTTGGATCTGCAAACTGTCCTGGGATTTTAATGGCATTTGACACACTTTAAAGAAAAAAACTTGCTCAACTCACCTTTTCTAATTGTCCACACATGTATTTCTATTTGAGGTGGCTTTTCAATCTCTATTGCAATTTTCCTGATGGTTTCTCCTTCCTCTGTGAAAACGGATTCATAGACAGGAAATGTCTCTTTCCCACAGAAGTAATCTTTGTTGTCAAAGGTTTGACTTGGCACATCTTCTGTTTAAAAAAAAAGCCCAAAACACATACTATAGGTGTAATCAAGTCCTCCAGAACTTACTTGGCACCAACAGCCAACCAGGTTTAGTTTAAAAGTAGAATTTTTATTTCCATGGCCACTCAAATCCATGTCCAGTTAATCCCCAGACACTTAACAGTGTTCTATTCTGCCTGGTTTGATGGCCTGTCCGTGGTGGCAAGACCATATTCATAGTTATAATCCAGTCCGCTAAGGAAACGAGCTGTAAAACCATGTGGTCTGGGAGACTCCTCACAAGTTTTGAACCTGGTGACCCCTTTGCAAGAATATTTGAAATAATGGTAGACATCTCAGAGATAGTAAATTAACAAAATGAACACTGGTGATTGGTCAGAGTGAAGAGACACAAATCAGTGCTTTGCTGAGGAGAAGGGCAGGTCGAACCTCTGAGGTTTGCGTTTTGTGTGGCAGCAGCCAGGTGGCCAGTGCAAGCCTGGGCCAGCCACAGGGCACATCACCTCTTGCCCACCTGGTAAAGTTGTAGAGCATGAAAGTAGAAATTGTAATTATTCTGTTTGCAATTGGAAGTTGGACAAGAATGTAAGAGAGATGATGCAACTGAGAGGCTCAGAGTGCTGTTTGTCAAACACCTAATAATTAACACATCCCCACAGATAGACTGCAAGAAGAGATTGCAAGAAGAGATTCAGCTTCCTTTAAAAGGGGCACACAGAATCTCAAAGAACAAGACGGTAACTTTCTTTTTGCCATTAAATTTTCTATTGAAGCCTGCTTGCCAGGTTTTGTTGACTGTTCTTCCAATGAAAGCTGTGGATCTCTGCTTCACAACATCCAAAAGATCTGGATACACACCTCCTGTCTGCCTACTGCATTGTGCTTTTTCCCCAGTAAGCAAGGCTAGCAAAAGATGGGAAGTGTGCATTCTATCAAGGTTTCTATGTATGGCTGAGCAACTCATTCCCTCAGAGCATTGCCACCCAGCACATCACCAAACAAACACAGAAATGGGCCATACAGATTAGAAAAGAAGTTTAAAGGCACGTAAGGGAACTGGACACTCCTTCACCCTTTGTATCATATGCAACATGGCTGGTCACTTGGCAGATCATCAGCAGATTCCTATTAGCAGATTTTTCACTGGCTGTAGGCATTTATTTTAGTAATGTCTACACAAGTTTTATCATTAGTGCAGCATAGACACAATGCTAAATCTGTGATAAGCTAGTATTTATTTTAAGGATTAAGTTATGTAACTGACACCAATCGGAGTTTTGAATCCCTCTGTTACATTTTAAAAAGCAGAAATGATGTTATCTCCATACAGATTTCACAAGCTATAAAACGATTTTTAAAGTTCTGTGGGCACTATGGTGGGGGAAGGATGGGAGTCTTATGACAGTAATGAAGTTTCTGTATACATTTCTATAATTCTCTTTTTGGAAATGAGCATCAGGAAGTCGTGCCAACAGCAGAGAGAAAGGCAGTGACTGCTCAGACCGCGTGTGCCAGGCAGCGTGGCCCCTGTGTGAGGAGCAGCAGTGAGAGCAGAGAGAGCTCTGCCTGTCCCACCCCGAGACCTCTGCACACACCTCAGAACATGGGCACAGCGACTGCTGTTTGCAGCAGAATTGTTGTGACCAGAAGGCTTGAGCCAAGCCCCTTAACATGCACAGCAAAAAGGTGGTCTGTGATCAACTTTGTTTTACCTGGACAGACTTTACAGCACTTTCCTTCTACTTTCTGAGGGTATTTGCAGGGATATTGTTCTGGACAGTGAATTTTCTTACATTCTTGTTTGGTGATGTTGCAGGTGCACAACACACACTCTACGATTCCAAAGGCCCGGAGATTAGGATGCCAAGATTCACCATGCGAGTATGTTTTGCCATTGGAAACACAAACTACAAAAGAAAAGCAAAAGAAGAAAAAGTACAACTGGAAAAGGTATGTTCTCCATAAATATTTGTTTGATTCATACACATTGGTTTAAAGCACTGTCTCCATATGTCATCTGTTAGTGTCTCTGGCCCACTTCTCTGCTTGTTAATTTTAACTTGGAGTTTCATTACTTAAAATCAGTCAGAGCCTGCAGTCACCAGTCACCCTTTTCTGAGCAGTTTGGCCTTGGTTCCGACTCTGCTGACACTGCTGTCTGTTCCTGTTTTGAGGAAACAGTGAAGGTGGCTGAGTCAAGTATCTGAGTGGCTCCCCCGCAGTGCATTTCACTTGTGCATCATTACCCAGCTCATAAAGCTCCCTCTCCTTCCCCTCCTCACCTCAGTCCACACACAGCACACAGCCTGCCACAGTGGCTCTGGCTGCTAGAATTGAATTTGCAGATGACAGAATCATGTCATTTGCTACTGAGTCATCTACACAGCCTCAGCCATAAACTGAAGAGAGCCATGCTATCAGCAGGATGGATTAGTGCCACCTGGGCCTTTTATTGCTTTTGCATGAGAGTTCTGCTACATAACACACAGAACAAAGCAAGGGAATGTTGCAAAATGAAATGTAATGTCCTCTGTGGCAATATATATGTCTATAGGTATATAGAGCCATTCGGCTTTTGGAATCAGAAGAAAACATAACATGAAAGAATCCATATGGGACTGAAATTTCATTCCAGCATCATCTAAGAACCTCCGAATATTTATTCATCAGAGCCCCTGGGAGTCAGAGAAATACAGCTGACACAAAGAGAGTGGAAAAATCCATGCCTGGTAGAAGCCACTTTGGGTCACCCAGCAGTTGATGGGAATTATATCACTTTACACCATGTTTGCATTTGTCCTATAAACCCTACCTCTTTATTTTTAAATATTTTATAAACACAAAGAAAAATGCAAACTAATCCTAACAAGGTGAAATAAAGGGCACGGTCTGATTTCTAAAAGCAACTAAGTGAAGCTGGGATATGTTGTAAATATTTCCAATTCCTCTAATATGCCATCATTTTTATTAATGTTTTTATTTGTAAAACATGTTCCAATTTTGCCTGTAACTTTCAAAAGCAATTTAATTTTTATCTCTAATCTAAAATTTATATCTAACCGGTAACAGATGTAACCAACTGGTTTATACTGTACTGAGTTACTGAGATATATGGGGAGTGTTTTTTGCAATGTGTTGTCTTTCATGGGGTTATGCTATCATTTGGTTTATAATTTGCTAGTCTTTAACTCTTTCAAAAGACATGTTTTTATTTTAGAGGTAGGAAATAGTTTTGTTTCTCAAATAAATGCCAAGTTTTATCGGTATACTAAGAAC
This sequence comes from Sclerurus mexicanus, assembly GCA_013396755.1. Lineage (NCBI taxonomy): Eukaryota > Metazoa > Chordata > Aves > Passeriformes > Furnariidae > Sclerurus > Sclerurus mexicanus. Next base: position 57,995 of record VWZF01001523.1, on the reverse strand, counting down.
ATGGGAGAAAAAACTATAAATGAGAAAACTGGTAAGTACTCAGCTGCTCAGCAGGCTTCTTACATGCTCAAATATCATATTATGTCTATGTGCATGGAGACTTTTTCCCCCCAGCCAGAGTTCTCCGGATCCTTTATGGACATAAATACTTCCTAATTTCTCCCTGACAGGGGAAGGGACAATACAGGACATTGTGTGGATACCTATTCTCTATGTTTTAGGGGTCGTTTAACAAAGAACAGTCAAATAATTACTGTGAGGGAGCAGATTAAGCCTCTAGTAGAAGCCAAAATACATCAAATAACTCCTAGTTCCCTGATATCCTGCTTTTAGTGCTCTTCATGTTCAGAATGATAAATCTGTATCCACACACCTACACAGTGTTTCCATGTCAGGAGAGTTGTTGTGTATTTACTTTTTAATTTGTTGAAATGCATCTCAAGGGACATGTGCATTAATTAATAGAACACTTGTTAATTGCACAGGAACAAAAGAAAACACATAGTCAGCATTCCTGTTTCCATCATGGGGATCTCTCAGACACTCTCCAGGCAGCGAGTGTCTGAAATTATACTGCATCCAGAACTGTGGTATTCATCTGTTTGCTCTTTATTTGCTGAAACAAGTCAGTTAGAAACTGCTTTGATGATGTCTCCATGTGTGAATTACATGTCAAAGACATTGCATTGCATGGAGATTCCTGCTCCTAGATCCAGCATAAAACACTGGCATGATCTGAATGTTTTTTCATGCTTGTTCAGGTGGATAATAAAGACCCTATAGCCAACATTCCTTCTGTTAGTTAATACCTTAAAAGATTAGTTGGCCCTAATACAAGGGGGTTTAACTCTTTGTGGGTAGTTTCTAAGGGCACACTGACTGGTATTTGTGGATAGATGCTCTTTTAAGCATGTGTTTTTAGTTCTTTCTTTTATGTGTTCCTAGGCCTGCTCCTGCAGACCTCTGCTCTCCGAGGTACACACATTGTGGGAACTGAGCATCCCACCCTTTTTATTGTACAAAACCTGCTGTCCCACTAACTGGTGAATTGCTATTTTCCCTTCATTTTGTCCTTCTCCTAGTGCATGAGGAATATGGCTTGAATGCGGTTTGCCATATGGGCTCAAAATCCTACTGTCCACATAATATAGTATGTCCTATATTATATTAGCTGAAGACACTAAAGGATTCTTAGAGTGAGATTTGTTACCTTGCTTAAATCTGCCTCTTCACAGCTCAGGCATCCAGGACAGGCTAATTGTCTGTGCTGCCCCTTATATTAGTCACGGGGGAGGAAAAGCATCCCTTGCAGCCCACTGTCTCAGGCAACTAGTTCAGGGTGGGGAATACATGATACTGTCTTTCGTGTGAGTTTGCTATCGTCTGAGATTGGCAGGGCAGTTTAAATATAAGGTGTTTACAGCCAGTAAAGTTACAAAATAGGAGAGAGGGTAAAGAAAATAACCATGAACAATTTCCTATGGGACAAGTCACTGTGTGAACAAGCTGGTGAATCTAAAGGCATCGTGGTGTCCTCTGTGGCACAAAGCACTGACTTCCCTGGTAACCATTCCATGAGTTCTCAGAATTATGTAGCACAATCTCACAAAGCAACTCAGAGAGCAACACGGTTGTGTGGTGCCTTTGCAGAGTGAAATGCACTGCTGTCTGTGTAGGCAGAATTGATCTCAGTCAAGAGGGAATTTTGTATCCTTACTAAGTTATTGCTTTCTGCCTCCCTGATTGGCACTGGATGTCTTGATACCAGTGTGAATTTCCAAGATTCTGCTGTGCACGTAGAGAAGTCTTTTAGAGCTGTAGGTGATTGATTCCTGACCTGGAGTAATACTGTAAGAAGTACTTGTCTTTACCTCGTCCGTGCTTGTGCTTGTTGTTGATGACAATTTGTACTATTGTTCCTGAGGCTTGCTGGGGATCTGGCAGGACCCCACGGTTATTCCTGGCATTGGGAAATCGTGGAATGTTGACTACCTGTCTCGCAGAGCTGGGTGACAGGTCGTAATGGGAGCGGTGGTATGAGTGTCTCTGTTTGGGGACAGAAAGAGAGCAGGAAAGTAAATGTCTCATTCCAATGAACATGGGGAAAGAGGCAGTACTAGATACCTACTTTACTGATTTCTACTCTAAGAGCAGATGAGAACAGTTTTAAGCCTGTCTAGTTTTCCTCATCAGAATTGCTTTCTACTGGGGCTCCAGTGGCAGAGCACACCCAGAATGACTGTCCAGCTTCTTCTTTGTTTGCAGCTTGAAACTCTCACACAAGGCCCAAGTTAGCCTTTCACAGACTGAGCAGACCCTTACTAGAATTTGTTTTACAGACGGGGAAGTCTCATTTCATTTGCAAAAGAAAGCAGTAGTAGTAGTCGTAGTAGTAGTAGTAGTAGTAGTAGTAGTAGTAGTAGTAGTAGTAGTTAGGAGTGCAGCATGTTTTGTAGAGCAAACCCACTGTTTTCAGAGAATCATTCTTCAAAATGCTCATGGACCTGAAGGAATAGTGCATATTATGGCACTCATTTTACATAAGGCATGATTCTCCCCACTCATCTAAAGACGTTGATTCATGTATTTGGGTAGTGCACCTAATGATTTAGTAGTATTCAGATTCTCTCCATGCTGTTATAAATGCTGTTATAAAATTTATCTCTTGAGGAATAGGTTGTTAATCGATACTCAGCTCCAGAGACAGTGAAGCCCCTAGAGTCAGTACAGATATGTGTATGTAACTGGGAAGCAAGTCTTTGCAATTATGATTTAAAAATGAGGTTTGCATAGCAAACAAAATGTTGTTGAATTTTATTCTTATAGAGCATATGCAACAAAGACCAAATCCAGAGTCCACAGGTAGTTTATAATTCAGCATTATTCATGAATTGAGGTTGAGTGGAAGAAACCTGTTTTGGGCTAGATTTGCAGAACTCAGGATGAAGCAATAGGTATTCAGACCTGTTTATCATCCTTTTCTCTTCTTCCCCCAATGTACTGTCACGCACAGCACAGCAAGAAAATATGTCTTTGAATTGTAGGTCCCACTTACAGCTTCCCTGTTGGCTGGCTGTCGGAAGATATCTCCATCAGAATGTTCCCATGATAATTCTCCATCTCCTGTACATGAAGCAGAGCAGTGTCAGTAAGAGGAGTAACTGCAAAACACCTTGGGAGACATGCAGGGGAAAAGTCTCATCCAGCTTCACAGCTATATTTAGGGTCTAGTCAGCAGTAGAGGAATGAATATGAAAATCAACAAACTTTAATATATTAATATATTTGGCCATGCAGGGAGCAGAAACTGACTCACAGTTTCCTCTCCACGAGCTGTGCTAGATCTTGATGCAAACACTTTGTTTAGGTTTGCATTTCTTAAGAATCACAGAGGAGAGATAAAACAGCTTATGCCATATTGAAAAGGAAAAAGTTGATTATGAGATAAATAATTAACATTTTTAAATAAGAGTAGTAGACAGGAAATACATTGAAAAGCCCTACATTAGTGGAGACAGTGGGTCTCCTTTACTGCATAATCTGATTTAATGTCACCTCTCACATGAAAATGCTAATGAACTGGTTTCTCGTTAGTGACTGGCCGAAGTGACAAATGTCTCCAGCATAAGGCTGGTTTACTGCATAGCTACATCTGATAGTTTGTGCTTTGAAAGTCAAATTGGTTTTTGTAACTGGAAGAGTTTGGTTTCAAACACAGCTCAAATAACTATTTCAGAAGAGAAATCAGATGATTAACAAGGATTTATTTTAATTAGCTGTCAAAGTGTTACATTTAAAACAGTGTATCACTGTATTTCACCCTGGGAAGCCAGGACTATCAGGTTGCCTGACTGAGATCAGAAAGCTTTACCAGCAGTTTGCCTTGGCAAAATGTTTCAAGATTTGTAAAGATGCTGGGGAGTAACCGGGCAAGGGAGTGCAGAGTGAGGGACAATCTCTGTGCAAAGGAGCACTGCACAGAGATCCTCATGCTCTTTTGGCTGAGCTGACGTGTTTATGCACACACAGCACTGCCCTCCAGAGAGATTAGCTCAGGCCCTCCACGGTGCACACGTCAGTTAATTACCACTGCACCTCCACAGGGTAAGTAGCTCTGACAGCCTGCTGCTCTGACGTGACTACACAGCTTCTGCCCAGGACCTTGTTCCCTCAAATCCTGGGGTGCTCCCTCTGCACCGTGCTGCATTATTAGCACTGATGCACTTTGAAGTACCTTCTTGCTGGCTCAGCCCTTCACTGCTCGGAGCTTTTGGTCCAGTGTGTGCACTCGGTCAGCTCCTCAGGTCAGGGGCGGTGGGACTGTGCTAGTTGGTGCTTCATAACTCTTGCACCATAGCAAAAATTATAGAACCAACTACATAATACTCATTTTCAGCAGGTAATAGCACTGACCAGGTTCATACAAGCAGAATCTCGAAAGAATACAGCTGCACAAAGGTGCAAGCAGGAGAGTTTTTCAAAGCATCCTGGCATCACTGGTTTCAAGAGTGGCATTTCTGAAAACCATAGGCACCTTTAGGTGTTTATCTGCATCTTTGAGAACAGGCCATAGATGCCTAGACACCCTAGAAGTGGTGGTTCAAATGCCACAATACTGAGATAAAGTACATTTAGAAATTTGCAGTCATTTTGATGGGTTTTTAGGCAGCCATTTAGGTGTAGACATTCAGAAAGGCTGGGAAGGCCCCTAGAAGCAAGTTCCCTGTGTGCGCAAGATCTACCAATTGCTAGTAAAATACTGAAGCCACCTGAATATAGACTGACACCTAATTTAAACTGGAGCAATTGCCCTTGCCTCTGAATTGAAATTCTCATGCCTTTCACAACTTGAGCAAGTCTGGTAACCTGTTAGACAGAAGCTCATCTTTTATTACAAAGCTTTTCTACTCAGAGTAATGGCAGCTACTTCAGTAGCTCATTTGAAGCCCCGATTTACCTCATTATGGGGATGCAACTTCATCATGAGTGCATTCTCTCCTTGTTTCAATGTAGGAAAACAAAGGTAGCCATGTTACTCTGCTGGCACTCTTAGTTTGATTTCCCAGCATGCTCTGGATTGTAATGACATGGGAAACTTGCAGATAGTGTCCTGAGTGACAGTGCTGGTGCACAAACAGGGCTCTGACAGGGACAGAAGTAAATTCAAAGCCTGTCCTTCTGTGGTTGTACTTGAACTTACCTCTGCAAACTGGACAGCAGGACTCCGGAACAGAAACTGGGAAAGAGCAAGTTAATTTGGGACAAGTCTTCAACCCACAGTACACATTTCCTTCCTGCCAGTAAAACACAAAGGGAGTTTAGGTGTCATTGATTTTCCTGTGTATTTATTTTTTTATGGACATGCTTAAATCTGTGTTTACATAAATGCCACTCTATGCAAAAGCAGCGTATTAGACCAATGGAAAGTCTGAACAGTCTGTTCAGTACTTGGCCTGTTAAATTCTTACTTAATGAAGAATATGATGATGATTTAATGAGAAGAGATACAGAGTTGCCAATAGTTGATACCGAAGAGCTTGTGGGATTGATAGGGATGTTTTGATTCAGACACTGGCTCTGGAGAGTCACTGGGCGAGTGCTCAAATATACTGGTTTTGAACTGGTGACATCTCAGGAATGGCTCTGCGGCCCTGTGCCAGTTCACAGCTGTCCGCTCACAGCCTTGGGGCTCTTTGCTTATCAGCTCAGTCCAAATGAAATCAGTCATTGTCTTAGTGCTACATTTTCCAGTCAGGTTGAAGTGAAATATTCTACATATGCCAAGCAGCAATATTTTACCTGCTGCCTCTGCACTGTAAGCTCAGTTAGAGCAGATGTTTGACAGGGTATGCTTTGTGCACTGTGTTTAAGAGGTCGTCTGCATTTACCAGGTGCTGTACCCTGGCTCTGAGCACTCTCATGGTTTCAGCATTAATTCTCAATTCCCAGCCTTTGCTATGTATTTCTTATATTTCAGTGTCACATCTTCTAGAAAGGAGAACTGGAGCACAGACAGAGTAGGGCTCTGTCAAATCATGTTACTTACTGAGCAGCTGCACTGGGCACACTGGTTTGCTTGCCTGTTCTGGAAAAGCCCCTCAGCCACAAACATTTCGCCGTGATGGTAGGTGGTGCCATTGTATTCACAGGACTTCCCAGTGATTTTGCTGCTTACTGAGAAAAGGGAATCCTCTGGAAACAACGGGAAAGGAACACTTCATGCAAATGTTCTTGATAACTTGCAATATTATACATACAGGGGAGGAAAAGCTTTCCTTCTGCCTCATTTCTCTTTATCATGGAAGGACAAGTTCTGTCATCCTACAAAGGATGAGTGATATTCTCATGCTGCTACCTTGCTGAATTTTAGTAATTCACGCTTCGAGTTGACTGTCCCAGTTAATCTCAGGACACTGATGATCAGCTGCAATTCCAGCACTAATGGCCCTGTCTCATGCTGCAGTATTTTCTCCTGTTCAGAAGCATTTGGTACTAGGACAGATGGGTGTAGTCATGTGCCCACTTGTTACATTTACGTGGCTCTTCCATGCTTTAATGTAGAACGCATTAGGTGCTGTATGCACACAGAATCCCACTATCAATAACACTGTTCTGGTGTGGTTTCCCCTTCTTAGTACTGGTATCTTTTTTTTAATGATTGCGTTGTAGCCCACAGAAGACTTAGTTGGAGGTTAGCAGGTTGTGCCACAGGGCATGCATGATTCCATGCCATCCATAGGCACAAACCTATGGGTGCAGCAATACTGATGATGGAACTGTGTCAAGAGAGAACTATGTACTAAGCAAGTGTTTTTTCCTAGTGACCTTCCCTATTCATTGCTGCTGTTGTTTTCCAAACAGGCAAAACTTGTCAAAGGTAGATGTCAAAAGACACCCTAAAGCTGATTTTCCTCTGACATGCATTTTAATGTCAGATGTGCAAATGAGAGAACTTTGTTTGCAGTGCACATGACAAAGTGCACAAGATGGCAGTGTCAATTCAACCCTGAAACCTCCTGTTTCAGCTTGGTGTCATACTGAGTTGTGCACCACATGGGTTAAATGTTTTTCTAAGACATACAACTATCCATACCTATGCTAAAACATCCCCTAGATTGCTTAACTATTAGCGATTGATAAACTGTGCAAAGGGATTACACTTCACCTATGAAATGTGAGTCAGCTGATACCTCTAGGGCAGTGAACCTGGCCCTATACATACACATTCACCTGAATTTAGCATCTTAGCATGGGAAAAGACTTTTCAGACAAGAGCTTTGTGGAAGTAACAGTGAAGTGTTTGTTGTCTGGAGCCTGAATCACTGCAAATTTCTAGGAATGCAGCTGAAATTTCATTCAGTGGGTTTGGCCTTTCATGTGAAAGAAACCTGACCTAAAAATTCAGGTTTTGCTATTTCTCCTTTCATTACCTATCAGATAAACCTGGAGATATTTTTTTGTGAAACCATGGCACCACAGAATGCCCATTTTTCAGCTGGGAACTGAAGTGAAAGAGCAGTTTTCTGCTGGCATGCACTGGCATTAAACACTGACATTTAGTTTTCCATGAAAGCATGTATCTAGTTCCACTGGTCCATCAAATGTTGATAATATTTTGAATGGTAAATGCCAAATCTGGCTGCAGAACATACATGTCTGGCAGTGCCTGAGAGTCCATTGGGTCAGCAAAGTCCATTCTGTAGGAGCCTGGCAGAAGTCCCCCAGTTAGTGTTCCTTCCTTACATTTCATTGCCTGACACACATGGGATTTGCACTTCCTCCTTGGAAGCATCAGATACATCATTGTTTCAGTGCAATCAAGGGTGTCTAATGACCTTTCCAAAATCATATAGAGTACAGAGCTCTGACAACACCTGTGCTTGGCATAGAAACACAGTGCTTTTGACACTTTCTGTATGTTTGCTAGTAATGAACATTCTGGAATCACAAGATGTATGCTCTAATTAAGATACATCCTTTGAAAGTCAACAGCAAAAGGTTCAGGTGACAAATTCAGCTACCACTTAGGCACAAATATTGGAAAACACTGATAAAGAAGGATTTCTCAGGACTGTGCTACCTCCCAAAACTTGTATCTCCATAGTTTCTTGGGCTTTCCAAGAGTCAACTCGTGGAAAGCAGAAGGCAAGACTGAGAAACCTTTAGTTATTTCCTTGCCTTCTTGGACAACTGGAAGAGCAGCAGAACTGGCAAGAAATGAAAATAGCAGGAGAAATGAAGGGAGGATACAGATGGTTCTTGACTGGATACGAGGCCTCTGCAGGATGTTGCTGTGCCCATGTGGGATGCCTGTCCAAAAGCAGTGTTTGGCTTGTGGTCTGACATTTGCAAAGACCAATACCTGAGTGACTCATTGTGACTCTTCCAGGTACTGGATGAAGAGAGTGAATTTTACTGCAGATTTACCTCAGTATATGCAACATCACTGAGTTCACCAAATGCTTTTGAACTGTGGCTTCTATATAAAGGAGGAGGATGGTGAAGCTTCTATTGCTTGGGAAATGATGGTAGAGAGATGAACGAGATGGTTGTTTTCATCTCTATTTCTTTTAAGTTGATCATAGAAGTTAGGCCTGTAACAGCTAAATCATAGCATATTGGTATCAGCATGCATGATTCTGTGCCTTAGTTAACACAGGTTAGAATTAATTAACTGCAAATATACTGCAGTGCTCAAAGCTCTATTTGGAAACCTTGCTTCCTAATCAGGATTGTTCCCAAACCTTTATCTGGCATTGGAATGGTGCTGACTAACATTGCTTTAATTAGCTGCCTCTGTAAAGTACCAGGCAAGCCATCTGTGTGAATCCTTTTAATTAACTAGGTTCAATCAGAGCTTTTTTCCTGGCATTCTTAGCATGTCAGTGAAAGCAACATACAGTATATAGGGTGAAGACACGTTATGGAAATTTTCTGGTTTAGTGGAATCTGTTCCAATCGCAGAATCTTTCATGGAAGCCTTTCTGAGTTCCTGATAGTCTGCCCATGATTTGAGGTGTCCGAGGGCCAAGGTTTGAGGGCAATCATAGATGTACACAGACCAGGCCTTCTTGGCTTCCAGTCTCCTGGGAGAAACAGATGCTGCGTCATGTGGATCACCCTCAGTTTTGGAAACAGTGTCTTTTAGCTTTTTCTGTTTACAACTCTATTCCTTCCTGGATTGTTAGAAATTCTTGGTCCTGAGATGATTTAACCTTACTTGGATATGAAGCAGAAGAGCACCATTTATCTGCAACTAATCCCTTGAATAGCTTAGACAAATTCCATGGGCAGTTGCTGATGTTTGAAACAGTGGTTACTTCTGTAAAAGTATTTATGTGCAGAGAGTGAAAGGCAGTAAGCAGCCATGAGCAAACTAGCCTTTTGAGAAATGGGGGCTGACTTGTTTGAGGAAGAGCTTTAGGATCCAGGCCTTACTACAATCATTTAAGTGTTGAACTTGGATCCTTCTGGACAAAGACAAGAGGTACAGGTGCAATTACTAATGAAAAATCTGGACACTAACTAACCAACTGGTAAAACCACCTCAGAATCAGTACAGTCATGGCATGATAATCAGTGAAGTATTTATGATGTGACATCTGACCTTCCAGATGAGAAAATCAATTGGTTTTGGGTGATCTTTGCCATTGTGGACAGTGAGACCAAAGCATCTTGGCTTTCTGAAGGTCATCATGCTGAGTTTTACTGTCCCTGCAGACAGTCCCAGGTGAAGTGAGTGTACTGCCCCAATGGAGACTGCACAGGTTAGACAAGTAAGGCGCAGGCAAAGCAGGACCCTGCACACCGCACCAAGGGTCTGTGGGGTTTCATTGCATCTCTGTGAGGCACTTTCTTGTACAATACTCCGGCCGTTCATGTTAGTACTTCACACTCTCACCATTGCTTATTTTAGTATCAGAACATCTGGCAAGAAACATTTTTAAAAAAGTCTACAGACTCTTGGCTTGCTGACTTAAAAACTATTTTTAAACTGCAACATTCAGAATCACCTAATGTCATTTACTGAAAAAGATAGACTTTTAACATCCAGCAGAAAGACTGGGCATTGAGCCTGGCTTGGGTTTTACAGTTTGTCTATTTTATTAACCACCCTTATAAAAACAATCAAGTGCTAAACAATATGAAATTAATCACGAGGTCCAATGCCTTAAGAAACTTACCATACTGGGAACTGTTCTGCAGATAGTCTGTGGGTTTTTTAAGCAGACAGATGATAGATTATAAATTTGAATCCAGAGAGGATTTTATGAAACATGTTTTCTGAATCAACACGAAGCGTAAGTATGTACAGGCCAGGAGACTGAGGACTGCAATTGAATTCTGCTGTAACTCCAGGACAACTGTTTGCACTGACATCTCTGCTGTACATTCACTTGTATTCCCAGTGAGTTTTTCTACTTAATGAACACAATTGGGAGAGTCAGTTTAGTTGCAACAGGTACTTCAGAGCTCTCCAGGCTGTATCCTGGTGCAGGAAACTGTCTTTGGACACCAACTAACGGGTCATCTCACATGCTGCTTCTGTGCAGAAATCAGGTCACCTCAAGTTGTAAAAACATCATGTGAGGCCATATTACTTGCTCTGACATTTAAAATTGGTCTAAGAATTACAGGTTACATATTCAGAAGCCACACATAAAGACTAAGGTCAAAATAAAACACAATTCTTGGAAATGTGCAGACCACAAGCATGTCTAATGCCAGAGGGGAACATGACAGGAGTATGAAAGTACTTCTCCCTGTTTTGCTATTGAAAATTTTATGAAACCTGAATCAGCTCAGGCACATGCACACACTATCCCACACAAGTGGGCAGCACTCTGATGACCTGCAACTACTTTTGGAAAACTCTTTGCCTGTGTAGGAGTTACACATATCCCCAGGTATCCTTATTAAAAACATAGTTAATTCTTCTCCTTCATGGAGTCCAGGTCTTATCCCTAAAAGCAAATCATTCTGTAGGATAATGTACATGTAAGTCAGTAGAAAGATATAGGGATGATTCTTGGTGACTGAGTCTTTTGGTATTTTTCCTAGCAATGTTAAAGGCCAGCACAATGGGCTTCATGCTCCACTGTTAAAGATTAATTCTAGGAGGCCCCAAAATACTACCTGAAGTGGTCTGTAGTAACACTAATGGGATAATTTACACATGTGCAGAAAATTACATTTCTGGATAAAAACCTGCAGGTGGAGTAGCAATCTACAAAGTGCATTGAAAAAAAATCCAGGCAGTAATGCAGAATAAAATGCTAACTTGCACTGACTGCAATTCCTGTGAGGAGCTGGATGCATGAAATGCAGGGAGGAGAAAGCTGCAGATAAAATGTTGGAAGCTTTCTTTATGTCACACACCTTGTTACCTCTCTAGCTTTCTTCAGCTGCTCCCAGAATGAAGGTTGCAGTTCACAAAGGCCAATGTAAAAAATGCTGTGTTTTCCTCCACCACTGAAATGTGTGTTTAGCGTGAAACAGGCTGTCACCCACAGGAGCTGTGCAATGAAATTCACTTTATGTTTGTATTTGTATTAAAAAATGTCCCCGAATTAGCTAGTTCTGAGCACTATCATTCATAGCAGTAGCCCTGTACTGAGCCAGAGACATACAGAGTAGGATCTGTGCCTCCCAGTCCATCTTTCAGCTTTTATCTGAATGGGAAACGGATTCAAACTGAAAGAGAGAAGGATGAAATTAATTGCTGTGAGGGTGGTGAGGCCCTGGCATGGGTTGCCCAGAGAAGCTGTGGCTGCCCCATCCCAAGAACTGTTCAAGGCTGTGTTGGATGAGGCTCTGAGCAACCTGGTCTAGTGGAAGGTGTCCCTGCCCATGTGGGGTGGGAGGTTGGATATGGGTGATCTTTAAGGTCCCTTCCAAGCAAAACCATTCTATGATTCTGTGAATTTACTTGTCTGGTTACTTTTGATTGCACAGCCAGTTGGAACATGTCTGGATCCTCTGTCACCCTGACATACAAGAGGAAAACAGAAAGTGACTAAATCAAATCACTTCAAAATTCACTTTGTGAGGGGACCAGGGCTAAACTCCTCTCTCCAGCTTTTAAATTTACATGCACCTCTTCCTGCTGCTGGAACAGCCACTTTGAGTGCTAGAGAAGCATGTAAAGATTGTGAGCAGTCGTGGGGCTGCTCTGATTAACAATAGCTGAACTAGCCGCCTTTCACCTAAGGAATCAGAGCTCGGAAGAAGTGCTAATAAGTCCTTTGACTGCTCCTGCCTTGGTGATATGTTCCAAGGGGTTCAGCCGAAGATCTTCCCAGTCTTGGAGTGCATTCCAAGTAAACGATAAAGAAGCTGCCTCCAGGCAGAAATCCTCTATGTTAGGTTCTTTCTTTCCTCTGCTACACATGAGCTGAAGCAACATAGTTATTGTATGTAAGAAACAGCTATTCATTATGAGAGGTACTTGGAATGGAGGAATAAATATGTGTTGATAATCTGATCCTTACAAATTCAAAACAGAGCAGCCTAAGACTTAAAGAGGTGAGGGAAGCATCCTGCAGAAACAGATTATGCAGCTTGCTAGGAAAGTGACAGTCAGTGAGATTTTGGTCATAGTTATGTTGAATAAATCTGGAACAACTCTCTTGATTGAACTAAGCCTGACACTATGTGTTCAAATCAAACTGCATTTTTTAAATATTCTTTTAAAAAATCCTCATGTGTATATGGAGAAAAAGATTGCATAAATTACATTCTTCTGTGTTTATGCAGTTCATTTCATGCAGAAATAGCAGTGCTTTATATCATAGAGAGCACTCTCCCATTTTCCTGCAGTTCCAGTGACACTAAGGTAGAGTAACAACAGCAGGTTTCCTTTGTACCCAGAGATCTAATTCATGCTGACCCATTTGTACCAGAAGGCCAGTGCAAAGAAGAAAATAGCTGGGAATATGGACTTTCTCATTCTGCTGCTGTGGCTCACTTCTCCAAAAAGGCCTTCAGTGCAGGAGACATTCTGTGATTGTATTTTGGCCACCAGAGTAAGAGTGTGCTATGCTGGGGCTAATTGGTGAGAGGGCCAAATTCAGAGGGGGTAAAGAAAAGAGAGTAGACAGGGAATCTCTTCTTACAGGCATCAAAGGACACTGTGGAGCTCATGTGTCACGGTGACCTGGGTAATCCAAGCTCTGTTTTTTCCAGAAATGTACCAATTTACCGAACTTTACTCAGTATCTGTGAAGGCCTTTGCCTCAGAAAGGCAGCAAACCTGTCAACACCACAGACTCAGTTCTACACACTCTGGACCTGCCCCTAGTGCAGCTTCAGGGCTGGGTATCTGAACTGAGCCTGGACAGCCATCAGCACACGGAGGGACAAACTGCTATCACAAACTGGCTGTTTCAAAGGCAAAACTACCACCTGCTGAAAGGATGTTTTTACCACGGTCATGTCAAGAAGGGTGAAACACAAATATTCTAGAGCTACTTCATCACCAGAACTAAGTCCTGATTCACCATCTCCTGGAAATACAGGAACCTCTGACACAACACCTATGACACTGTTTTGGTGCAAGGTTATCTTCTCGGGGTCAGCTATTATTTAAATAACCCTTGTGGCTGGAGGTCCTCAGGGAACTATAGCACTACATATGAGACCAAATGGATTTCTTTCCTATTAGAAATTCTTTTGTTTACTTTCTTCTCTCTACTTTTGTTTCCACTCTACACAAATGTGCCACCTTAAGGTCTGATCTGAAGTCCATTGAACTAAACAGATCTGGAACCTGGCCCAAACACCTACTCTGTGTGGTATAGTGAAAAGGCAGTTTCCCCTTTCATCCCCTGTCTCGTATTTCTACCATATTACTTAGTATTTCTAGAGAGGGGACTATATCTCAGTCAGTAACTGCATCAGTTTTCATAGAAGACAGAGTCCAAAAACTCTCAAAGTTAATAGAAATCTGTTGATTGACTGTAGTAGACTAGTGGATCAACTCTCAGTCCGTCTGCACTTAGCCTTTCCCCTCAGTCATGCATCACAATGCAAATTATTACAAATCTGTGATCTAAAGAAACACAGATGATGTGTGAAGGTTCCTTTAAAAAAACAACAAAAGCAGTGCAACGATGTTGTTTTTAAAGCAGTGGCTGAGGCTGACAATAAATGTGGACGGAAAAGTTGTTCACTATCCAAGAAGTGCAAACACAAGCTCTAAACAAAATCCATATGTGCCTCTTGGAGGTGCAGGGGTCAACGATATTAAGCCAAAAAATGCTTCACATTAAAATAACTTCAAGGACCAAGTTAAGCTCTAAAACCGCCGAGATAATTCAGAGTTAATCACCACAGCTAGTCTTTAATATGGTCAGACGGTAGAAAGTGTAGGAAGTTCATTGCTTGAAGGAACTAGTAGCACCTTATCTAGACACTCTGAACTTTCATACAGATTCAAGGCAAAGATGGAGTTTCAGTTAAAACATTCAAAAGGCCATTGGTTGATTTTTAGCTTTCTAGGGCTAAAGTCAAGCTCTTCACATTATTTTAATATATTTTCTGCAGCTTAATTTCCTGTCTTTTCTTTTATAGTGGCATAAAAAATTGCCCAGCAATTGCCCAGCAACTCTGAAGGACTCATAAAACACTTTCTAGGTTGCTCTACTTTAATTCCTGCTCTCAAGTTGAACTATTATATGAATCTACCGATCACTCTCCCGCCAAGGAAACAAATTGAGTGGAGCTTTGGTGCATTTTGAATCCTCTCTGAAGCCTCTTTGAAGGTCTTGGAAGTTATTTCGGAAAAATTCTGAGCAGCTTATCCTCCCCTATCATGTCAGTCCAAAGAATGGAAGTTCTGTCATCCATGTGGGAAGATGTGCATTTTTTTCAGTGCATTTTGGTTGCTGATATACAGATAGATTTTTGAATTTTTATGGTCAAAAACGCAGAATGGAAACAAGTGATAACCTCAATCTGGCTGTGATAGCAAACATTCCTTGTGAAGCTAGTAAGAAAGGCAAATCACAAACCAAACTGAATTATCTGAGCACACGTCAATAGGAAAAAATTAGACATCTCCCTGGAATGTCTATATAATCATATTTCTAAATCAAATTTACTTCCAAACAAATAATTCATTTGAGCTATCTGACAACTACCCATTGTTGGGACTCTCACTTGGTGATATGTGAAGGATAAGTGGTAGTAACAAGACTTGTGTAAAGAATGGAAGAGTTAGGCACAATATGCCTTTCTCCATCCTAAAAATGTGTGTGAATGGAAGTGTGAATGGAAGTGTGAATGGAAGGGTCAGAAGACCAGAACTGAGAGGCTGGGAGCTCTGGTGTGTGAGCTGGGCAGAACCCAGAACCTCTTCACCAAATGGTTTATTGTATGTGCATTCTGCAATGGAAAATCACTGGAGCATTCCAACTGCCAGGGCTGGAATTTTGGCTGTAATTCGGTACCAGATTCACTGCATCACACACGTGCTTCTGTGTGTACTTACAAGATTTGTACCAGGTCAGCAGGTGCTGTACCTGCTCTGCACCTGGCAAGGCCAAGCTTTTGAGAGTATCTACTCTGCAGAGTGCAAGGTGTCCCCTGGACTGGCTCAGTTACTGGGAGGAGCTGAGCAAAGGTGGCACTGAGCTCACGGCAGGCACATCTTTGCTGCTGCTTAAGTGAGTTTTGCAGTGCAGTGAGTTCTGCACTGTCCTAAGTAGGCCACTCCGAGGACCTCAAACATGCAGCTCAATGAGTCAGGTAGTACTGAGTCACGCTGCAGTCCAACGTGCAGACACAGCCTCACTGATTTCCAGGTGATGTGCTCAGACCACTCTTGTGAGGTACCTCGTCGGGTCCATCTTTGGACCAGTTATGGATACAGGTACCACCTGGCATTTGGTTGTTATTTCAATATCTAAAGAACAACAAAAGTACATCAGAAAGATGGTCTGAGTTCAATAAAGAGAAATTGTAGTACCAAAGAAGCTTAAACTTAAATGTGTTACTAATAATGAACATTCTTGGAAGCAAGTGTGTTTAGTTGGGGCAGCAGGCTTAAAAAACACTGGAGCCAGATGGACTGATTCATACATCAGCACGCAGCCTTATCTGCTGAGAAATCAAACCAGCAAGTGGAATATGGAAACCCTTTCTAAATCCTGCAACTGTGAATTTTTGGTTCTGATGTAAGCTTCTCCCATCTTAGATTTACATATTCCAGGAGTGTACTCAAAAATTTTAGATCTTTAACTTAGACTCTAAGCTTTGATTTGCAATTGTTGTATGTAGAAATTATACAACCTGCAATAAATGTTCCAGTTTTAAAGGCACTGTCCATAAAAGTGCCATAAAACACAGCCACAGCTAAATGCTCTAAGAACTCGCACATGAAGTTCATTTTCATGACAGAATGTGGGAGGTCTGAAGTCCATTCTAGATCAAGAGCTGATCCAGATCTAAGAATGATGGTTAATTCTCTCCCTGACTACAAATCACCTCTCTTCTGATGATGCCTGGAGCATCCTGAGCTGGAAGGAAGGAGTGCAAGCTCAGAAGCACGTGATGTCCTTTTTGGGTCTCACTGCTGTGTAAAGAGAGTCCCAATGAATGTGATCCTGGTATTTTTGGTTACATATGTGTGTTGATAGGAATACAATTCAGATAATAATATACTTTCCAGAGCTGCAAAAGAATGGAATATCTAGATCTATACAAGACACAAGGTCTGGATTTTGCCAATGCTAGAAAGAATAGGTTTAAAAAAAAAAAACAAAAACAAACAACAAACTAGCAATGAATCTGTGGTAGAAGCTGGTAGGATCAAACCACTAGTGAAAGTAGAAGATGCTTCATAACATGTCTGACAAGTACTTAAGATTCATGCTGTCTGGTGCCAGGGAGACAGGATACAAACACTGCATCTCTTTGTGTCAGCAAGTCCAGTGTCACTATGGATGCAGGAGACATTAATTCCAGGGGGAGAGCAGTGCCAACTTTTCTCAAAGGAATCCCTTCAACAGCTACTCCACTTAGGTAGCTAAGAAGTTCAGTGTCCAATGAAAGTCGCTGCCTCCTGGCATTGCCTCTGCTTCATTAAATAAGGAGACAGTGATTTGGGCAGTTGCACTCTACAAGGCCTGCAGAGAGGCAAGAGAAGAGCCCCAGGTCACTCTGACTAGCACTACTCATTTCTGTAATGCAGCTTGAGAAACGAGGGGAAACATACATGACAGAATATAACGAGCATTTATGAGAGTAATCCCGATGGGTGGCTAATGGCCAGAGCTCTCACATGTTCCATTAGAAAAGAACCAGGGAAACCAGAGAAGTGAATTTCCTGCATATCATGGCATGTTGCACAAAAGACATTGTATGCCAGACACACAGGAATGGAAAGCTGGCACAAGATGTGCAAGAATGCTGGAGATTCCTATTCAGATCAGGCATGAACATTACCACTGAAGATGGAGTCCCAGATATGATACACATAATCACTGCAGAAAGAAGAATGCAAAGAACCCCTGAAATCACAGGAGATCCCTGGTTCTTTTTTGCTTAACATTGGAGCGGATCTATCTGAGTTACAGACTCAATTAGTGTAAAAATGGACCTTAGTGGGACTCTCATTTTTAATGAGATGGTGCCCAGCTAACAATGGAATGGCCCATCATATGTAGCCAATAGACTATAAATAGACTGTAGGAGCAGGTAAGAGAAGATAATAGATCACAATTCAAGAAAGGCTCATTCTGATAATTTTCTGTATTTATCAATTTAAACAGAGTACCAAATTCCAGCTGAAGAATATTACTATTAGCAAGAACTTGATAAGATGGATTTGAGAGTTTACAGGAGCACTTACTCTTCCTTACTAGGTCATTGTACAACGTTTCAAAATCTTGATAGGTATCATGACATTTACAACCTTATGAACAGAAAAAAAGCCAAATAGTTCACTACCAAAGAGCACTTGAAGCAAAACCAGTCAATGCAGAAGCATTTATGTTTCTATAGCAAATACTGTGCAGAGGTATTAAAAAATGAAATGAAAAATTTCCTCACTGGAGATGCCAATTACATACTGAGTGGGACTATTGTGATTTAATTTAAGCTGTCACAAAAGTAAGCATCTAGCAAAAGCTATGTTCCTGTGCTCCCTCAGTAATCAGTGGAGAGGGACAGACATCTCCAGGGAAAGTCTTCTCATTCTGCGTAACAGGATTAATCACCCTCTTGGACAGCATGTTTCCAACAGCTAGAAAGGGTATCCAGATGATTCCCTTGCCAATTAAAGCTTAGATTACCTGGAAAAACAGGCCAGATTTTGGGCACACCAGTCTCTCTTTTGATCTGGAAACAGAAGATAGGTTTGTGTTCCCAGCATCTTACCATTTTAACTAAGAGTACTAGTTGGCCAAAGAAAGCATCCTGCCTTACAAACTTCCCTTCCTCTGTATTAGACCATCACAGATAGAACTCTGTCATCAACTGGGATGCCAAAGGGTTGGACCTAAAGTTGAGTGGGCTCAAGGTCATCCTAGGACACCAGAGTGGTATCATGGCATCAGACACGTTCCACGCTTGAAATGGTTCTTCCTTGTCACTGATTAAAAAAGGATTCTAGATACCTAGATGAGATATTGATATACATATATGATAGTGTATGATTGTCAGGGCAGATGAATCCTCCCCAGAACTGATGGCTGGATGCCATGTATTATCCAGTAAGTGCAGTGAACACATTCCCATCCCAGCTGAACAGAAACCTTCTTGTGCACTCACGTCCCTCTCCACCATTGCCTACTACCTTCAGCTCACAGGTTTTGGTCAGGGAACAGCTGTTTTCCTCAGACAATGAAACTCTCTGCAGAAAGTCAAATAAACCCCCTTTCTATGATGCTGCATGAATACTCTTTTATAAGTGGAAATATGGGGTGCCACTAAGACAGACATTTAGGGAAAAGCTCCAGTCAAATCTACCAGCCATTAGGCCATGTCGGGAATGCTGTAACAGCCTCGTGAAAGATCCTGCTTAGTCTCTTTCATACAGTAGTTCTTAATAATGAGCATATAATAAATGTACAGTCTGGAGGAATTTACTATACATATCCAATTGGATTTATATAGTCATAAACTTCTACAGCACTGCTTCTATGATTTACAACAGTCTCTACTAATTATGAAGCTATGCCTGGACTTGAGATGTAAAAGGCAAAGGTTACCAGACTGGTTGTACAGTGATACTACACAAATGCACGTTTGCCACAGCTATTTTCAATTGCTTGCTAACAGGGACCCATGGCAAATAACCATATATTTTAGCCTGCTCTGATGAAAAACACCAAAAGCAGAAACCCAGAACGTTTGTGGGATGGTATTTTATTCTGATGAAGTTTAGAGACAAGGAGTGAGGAGTGGGCAGTCAATGAAACTTCTGCTACCTTCTGCCTGGATTGTAGGGGACTGGACTTGGTGGCTTACCCGACCCCTTCCCAAATCTATACTTCTGATTTCCTAAAAAGAATCCACCATGGGAAGTACTGTAACTTGCATAGGACAAACCTCTCATGACCTAACATGAATACAGAAGGATGTTTACTTCAGAGATGTTTTCCAGCACATATATTTAATTTTGCTGGTATTCAGCATATGAACGAACTATTTCAGAAAGACTGTTTGTCATTAATAGGAATTACCTGGGCATCGTGGGCAGCACAGCTGTGGTACATGCACAGGGGAAGGACAGTGTAGACTTGGGCATCTTATTCTGCTGCACAGTACATTTCCATTCTGCAGGTGGAACATAATACATAATACTTTCATGACATGGGCTGTCTTACAAATTTCTGAGTTCTTTATTGTACATCCAGATATTTTTTAAAAAAATCCTTTTTATGACATTCTGGTTTCACTCACACCAAGTAAGCCCATACTACTTCTATTGCCTTTGAATTTATGCTGAAGGTCAGAAATCCATACAAACCTTAAAATCAGAGGAAGTGTCTAAAAATGGATTGAAGAATCTCGATTTGTCTTTTGAACAGATTACGCTTAGGAATTGCATTTCCAAAACTAAGACATGGATAATTAATGGTAGGTCTCTGAGATATCCCCTACTGATGGTTAGTTCAAGACCACAAGAGACAATAGCGTCTGTAATTGTTCCTGAAAACTGTGGAGAGTCTTTTGTTTTCATTTTATGGGTTTCCCAGTAGACAAAAAACACCAGTTGGTAAGGAGCCATTTTTCTAAGAAATATGAGTAAGTCTTGGGAATAGGGTTCATTATTCATGTCATTAACATAATATTCTATTTGACCACATCTAAGTTTGATTTATAATTAAAACACAGGGAATTTTCATTCTCCAGTGTCTAACCAGAAATTACTATTCCAAATTCCTATTTCCCATCTATAATTCATCCTTCTAATGTAGCTCTGAGTTGCTCATGTTTATAGCAAGAGAGATCTTTCAGCATGAACACTGATACTGTGCTATGTCTGTAGTTGTAGGTGGTGTCAGGACCAAACCTTCATTTTCATATGCCTTCTGGAGCACTGAAATGTTTCCAGTAGAAGTGCAGACCTCCTTAACAACAGAGGTATAGGCCTTTCTAGTCATCCTTTTCAAAATAATTCATTGACTCCTAAATATCTGCAGACCACAGGCTGGAATCATACTGTTAAATCATTGCTAGCCACGAATTACATTTGTGCATCTGCTTTGCAAAGAGACACTAAAAATGGTATCACCATCTGTTTCCAATGATGACTGAAAAGAAATACACTGATTTGGCAGAGGAGGAGTAAATCTGAGGCTGTAGGACCTTTAGGGGACAGAGACTATCCCTGGTCTGCACAGCTCCTTGGCCAGCAGACCCTCACCTGAGAGCCTGGAGAGCAGTGCTGTGGGAGAAAGGCTGGCACTGCCTGCTGCCCTGGCTCCACGCTGCTGACTCGTCCTGTTCCATGACCTCACTCCCTTTGTCATTTGAAGTCGTGCGGAATCTCCTGAGGTGAATGTTTACTTTCTGTGCACGATCAGCTGTGATAAAATTCTGCAGGCCAACTTTGCTGCTCCGTGCTGCCAGCAGGACTCTGCTGTCTGCAGCAGGACAGAACTGTTCGAACTGGTCTTGTGCTTAGTGAGATTGCTCTTACGCTCAGATTCACGGTGATGTTTGGGAGACCAAGCCCTACTGACCAGAGCAGGACTCAAGTGCCTGTTGGTCTCTGTGAGCCAGAACTGCAGTCAGCATTGCTGCACCAGGTACCAAAGAGTGTCAATGCACCTCTTCCCAAGCTGGGCTGTCAGTGCTGAGTGTGGAGAGCAGTTGGTTTAGCTCCTGAAGTCTGCAGATCTGACTATGAGCACACGTAAAAAGCTACCGTATTTTAGAGAGTAAAGTAATGATCTGACAGATTGTGAGTGCTCAAATTTACTTGACAGTAACAGTCAACAGGCTCTGCTGTGAACTGGGGGGAGGAGGGGTCGTAAAAGAAAGGGGGAACAGGGTGAGAACACAGAATTATGCTTAGTTTTATTCTGGATTAAGTAGGTAAATTCTAACTTGTAAAAATACAATACTACATACACACAAAAACAAGAAAGCTTTTTTTTAAAATCCCAAGCTGAATAATTCAGCCTCTGTTTAGGTAGTTAATTTGTCTCGCTCTGTTATTAAACATCAGAAGTCTGTGTGCTGGGGGGATGGATGGACAGACTGTTGTTTAGAGACAGAGCATGGATCAGAGATCTGTCTGTTGCCTGGCTGATATGACTTGTTTTGTGCAGAGATCACCTGGATCATGATCTTTGAGGCCAGCAAAGACATTTTGATCACACTGATGATTAAGACCCCTGGGGATTTTTTTACTTTTCTCTGCAGTGTGAGGGAATCAGTTGCTGCTTCAGGCTTTGTACACAGCCTTTGCCAAACTGACAGGGAACCCTAGGTGGGTTACACTGAGGTTTATTTTATTTGCTGTCTGTGGCACACTTGAAGTTTCATTTTTTATGCTGCAATATTTGGTTTATGGTCTGTGCTTGTGCTATGTCATGGCATGTTTTCTAATGCCCTTACTTCGTTAAAATTATAATTTGTTAAGAGTTTCCTGAAGCAATCAATCAGTGTTCTGAGGGCACGTTTTTGACCAGGACAAAACTCAAAGGAGTGGCTGGATGATGCAGTTGTTATTTGGAGTCTTCCTTCCAAACAACAAGAGTCACATGCCAGGGATCCCTCAGCATCTTCACTGCTGAAGTAACCCCAGGTTACTTTTTGCACCCTCACGGTACACCAAAGCTAAAATGGCAAACACGAGAGTAGAGTTGCATCCGCTCCTGAGCTGCATGTACCGGGAAATACCATAAGAAGTTTCTGTCGTTACTAAACCTTCTGCCCAGAATTGTCAACTTTGTTTTCTGTGCCCAAATGTGAAGGAAAGAAATAACACAGACTCTGCTTGCTGGAGCCTCACGGTGCGTGGGTGTGCGTGGGTCTGTCTGGGTCCCAGCAGTGCTGTTCTCCAGAGGAGCACACCATGTACATTCCTGTCCCTCCGGACTGTCTGACATCTTCCTGAAAACCATCGTGCAATATTTGCATCCAGATCTCTAGGGCTTCCAATTAATTTCATCTCCACCCAAGACACATCCTTCCAGCAATTTACTGAGCATGTTACTCCACACAGACTCTGAGAGAGTTTTCAATTTTGCATATACATCAGTAAAAGCTGAGTGGAAACTCCTTTTTGCTCCAAACAAGGACTTTTTCTTTTCTTCCTACTACGTTTTTATCCCCTTACAGCTGCATTCTGCTGCACAGATCTGAGCTGCAGCCAAGCTTGTGGGACTACTGTTTGTGCATCTCTGCACTAAATTGTAGTAGCAAATTCCCCCAGAGCAAATGCTGCACAGGGGCCCAATATTTTACACTTGCAGGGAGGGAAAATAGCCAGGAATACTTTATTCTGCGTTAAATACAGCAGACAAAACTCAGCATCTGGAGTGTCTCATGTGGTAGTGATTAAGATCCCTTATTGTTTATTTTAAAGTACTCCAAGGGACATATTCTGCTCTCATTTTCCTGCCTCTCTCCACCAGCTGTATATGACATACTTTGGGGATCTCTGACTGCTGAGTTTTTGCATCAGCCATCTACTGATGGGAGTCAGGGACCTGTCCTTTCACATTCTATCCAATTCTCTCTGCTCCCCATACCCTTTTCTCATGTTTCATCATCTCATTCTTCTTTCACTGACCTTTACAAACAGTCATATCCAAGCCTTTCCTTCAGCACTTAAGGGCAGCAGATGCTTTGGCTGTGGACATGCCTCTGAAGATGCTGGCACTGTACATAGATCAAAGCACCCCCAAATTCAGGTTCAGCATAATCATCCACATTGATGGAACTGCAAGGATTGTATTCAGGTAGTGGGGCCTCATTACTCAGATGTAATGCTCAGCATTGACAAAGCTTCCAGCCAGTTAAAGAGCTGTTTTGTCTGTGCCATACAAGTATTTTTTGCCAGTATTGGCTTTCTCTGTTGACTTTTTCCCTTCACTAGGATCACCTGCCTCTATTTCCTATGGCATGATCAGGACCCACCAGTGTAAACAAGTTTGGGCTTTGCCAAATTGTTGCTACGACAAAAAGTATTCCAGTCAATGAAGCAAGTAGAAGGTGTAAGATCAGCAGTCCTACCTCTGAGCAAAGACAATTAACGCAGTAAACAAGGCCATAGGGTTCTAGATAAGGATGCCATCTTTCTCCTACACGATACTTCTTATCTTGAAACACACAGTATGTATCTGAATCTGCAAAACAGTAAAGAATTGAAAGAGTTATGAATGTTTCCATTCCGTTCATACGAAGTATATTTGGGTGTGCAGCGTTTTCTGTAAACTATTTTTATTTTCCCTGAAGAATCACACAACAAAAACATCCATAATTTCTAACCTCCCAAACCAAAATAAATGACGTGGCCTCCCATCTTTCCAAAATTGCAACTCCTGAAACAGCTGATAAAATGGCTCTCCTACAGGTGAGTTTATCCTTTCGCCTGCAAAACCACAGGCTAAGATCCTGTTTAAATAAGAAAATTAAAGTGCTTTGTCACTCAGACAGACTTATAGGAAACAAAACCTTTCCATGGCAAAACCAAAGCAATTGGCCCAACTCTGGAATATCCCAGGTTGTACCAGAGAGAGGTCATAAACAAGGGGCCTGCAAAGGGAAGATAAATGCACTGTGCTTACACTGCATGTTCAATAACTCCATATTTTAACAACCTAGTATGCCTGTCCTAGTATTTCAGAACAATTTATGCTGATATGTGTGAAATAATTTATGCATCAGCTTTCAAATATTTAAGACCTTTCTGTTCATTCAGCACTTCTAATCTTGCAGGTGCAGTTTTGCAGATACCCGTATACCTGTCAGATAGTACTGCCCTGTCTCTCCCTGTCACATTATGCTTTCACATTGAAAACTCAAATCTCTTCAATAAAAGGATGTTTCTCGTGTGTTTCCATGTGAGAATTCCTTCCTGTTGTCTTAAGGATATCCAAATTCAGTTTATTTCATTACCTTCAGTATAGATGATACTTCAGGGCATCTAACAAAATACCTGTCTTCCATGTGATAATCCAAGCAAGGGACATTCTTCACATTTACTGGGCTAGAAGAAGGTAGGAAGAACTAGGCACTGTTAGTAGAAACTGCAGTGATCTGCTTTCCCTTCACCCAGAAGTGAAACACAGGGTATGAAAAAGCAGACAACTGGAGTCTGGTCATTTCTCACACTGCATCTTCTTTGAAGCCGGATACCTGCACATGCTTTTCCTGTGAGTTCAGCAGGGCAGGGCGCCTTTCTGCAACTCACTCTCTTTTTTGGTTTTTTCTCTTCCACTTCCTTGGAGGCAAAAGCTGCTGAGACTGAGGCTAAAAATTTTAATTACTTCTCAAGGGCAAACAATGTCTTTTATAAGAGGAAGGCCAAAAACCAACCTGTGCAGGTCAGAAGAGCATTCCAGAAAGCCGGTAACAAGAGCAGTCAGTGACCCCTAGACTTATTTGGGTAGTTATACCTCCTTCCCGTGATTTCTGAAATGTGTTAACATCTCCCAGGGATGACAGGCTTTGTAGAAATACTCCCTTTGTTTTGTTTGTATTCTTTTCAATTCTTCTCATCAAGCTTTTGACAGTGCTTAGACTCTTAATTTTCTCAAAGGATGTACCTAATCCAGTTCATATGAGGTTGTTTTTACAACACAACAGAACAGTCTTGGACGAGCTTTACACTAGCTAAAAACTTCAGCACAATAGTTTTACACATGGGACAGATTCCAGCTAATCTGTCAGATGTTTACAGAGGTTACAAAATGGAATTAAGCACACCCTTGACTCAGGATACTTGAAATAAAACAGATTCTCCAATTGATGTGTTATGTTCTTTATGATGCAGTGTAACCTGTACAGCTTTAGGAAACTGTGCCCCAAATGTGGGTGGGACCTGATTGTTCTAAATGCAGGTTTAGAAGGAGGAAGAATGTTAGGACATTCTTTTCTGAACAGCATCTGAAAATAGAAGGAAAATGTCCAATTTAGGTGAACATGACAGCTTTGTTTGAAGTCTACTTACGTTTTACTTGTTCTAGTTTACCTCCATCTATGCAAAGAAGGTAGAGCATGCCAAAAATGATAAAATGAAAATCCTCCAATATCCACTTTTTTCTCATCTTTATCAGAAAAGGAAAAGAAAGAGCCTCCAAATAGAGAATGTTGAGCTGTGTTGGGAAGAAAAGATTAAATTAATTAGAATAAAATCTTGTATGATACTTTCATCCAGCACACAGAAATCCTGGACTGCTATAACAAAAAAAACCCCTGCCTGTGTCATGGATCTTCCTTTCATGGAAACAGCTTTGCCTTCAGATCATTTCATTTTTGGAAGAGGGGCCACATTCCCATTCACAAAAGCTAAAAACTGTGTATTACTTCTAAAAAAGTCCTTATTTAATTCCAAAGCAGAGAAACCTGGCAAATAAGCAATCTAAATTCTTAAAAGTTCTCTTTCCCAAGAAATTAGTTTGGGAGATGTTCTTGTAGAGCATCTCGTTTGGATATATCTCAGGACATACAGGTGTAGTTTGTAACACGTTTGCTACATCCTAAAATTAACTCTGGGTGTCCCTGGAGTCCCAGCCCTGCACTGTGGAAATCCCTGCCCAGGGTGAACCCCTGGCCACGCTCAGTCAGTGGGAGTTTTCCTCAGCGCATCTAATAGGCTTCCACCACTATTCAACTCGGCCCTTCGCCCCTCTCCCAACCACTATTGTTCTGCAACTGTGTATAATTAATTTTTCTAGAGTTAACCCTTCCATTGCCTTGATAGCTGAGAGCAGAATGGGGGAATGACATGTCATCTTCATTCCTGCAGATCTTTAATGTCAAAATCTTGCATATGGAACAAAGCTTAATGTATTCTTCTTTGTGCAGTGCAGAGATGGCATTGTACTTGCACCATGTGCCATTCTGTTTATCTTTTTGTGGTTTCTGAAAGGTGAATTATTTAAAGAAAACAATTAATTAAAGAAGAATTTGTTTGGTTTTGATAGCCATCGTAAGATTCTAAACTGAGAACTATTTTGGTCCTTTACTGTTTCTTAGGATTCATTATAAAAGTGTTATCTTTCCAGAGTGCACTTATCCATAACTTACAATGTTGGAAAGATTTG
Source organism: Sclerurus mexicanus (assembly GCA_013396755.1). NCBI lineage: Eukaryota > Metazoa > Chordata > Aves > Passeriformes > Furnariidae > Sclerurus > Sclerurus mexicanus. Next base: position 31,266 of record VWZF01001523.1, on the reverse strand, counting down.
GGGTTGATTTTAAGAGCCTTCATGTGGATTCATTATTCATTTTGCAAAAGTTTAAAAAAAACCCAAAAAGAGTCCTTATTGGAAAAATAAATAATGTGTTTTGTAAACTAATTTGACCTTTTCCAATTTAATGCAAATAATAGAACTGTACATGAATATGTTTCAGCTCAGAGGTAATCAAGGCAGAAAAAATGTATATATGTGTAGTTAAATTAAGTGGTGGATAACTTAGAAAAACTAACTAAACAGTAAGTTAACAAGCCCTTAAAATTGAAATCTTCCTAATGTGACTGTTGAGAACTAGGATACTGTAGTAAAGGGGGTGTGATCTGATTATATCAGTGGTTTTATTGCCTTTACTGTTCAAGGGTTCTCTATATTTCCAAACCACAACCAAAATGGACATCTTCCTTAACTAATCAAGCCTGTGCAACTACTCTGTCTGTACTCAGAAAATGAGCTTAGAAAGCTTATTCAAAATAATGCAAATTACATCTGAAAATATATATTAAAAAATGCACTGCTTTTAAAGCACGGTCCCCATGCAGTAACAAAACATAAGTTTCTGTTTACTTTGGAAATTGAGAATAATATTTCAATTTCAGAAGAAAAGTTTAAGTAACTTTTTCCTTTCAACATACTCAAATCACACAGGGCATTTTGAAGGCAAACATCCTTTTAAAAACCTGTATAAAATTAAAGCCTCATAATTTAGTCCCAGGACATGATGCATGTATTGAGACCAACAGTAGCACATCACCGAGACTAGCAGAAATGTGAATGTTTGAATATTCTGGCCTTCCTGGGGGTTTCTTAAGCAAACAATAATTCTAAATGGCATACAATTATCCTTTGTGCAGCACTTTACCTGTTAGCTAGGTTGGTTAGTTGGAATAGAAAGGCTCAGAAATCCACCCATTTTAAATGTCAAGTCTTCAAAAGGAAGAACACTTTAAAACTTGGACTGCTTATGCTCAGAAATTCTGCATGGCAATGTGAGATGGAGGAGTTAATAACAGAAATGGGATGGAGACTTTTGATGTCTTTCTTAATTCTCTTTAATTTCTGTATTGTTATTACTCCAAATATAAACACATACTTTTCACTATTAGCACACTCCCTTTATTTCCCCAAAGGGGAATGTCCTAAAAATATTCCTGGATTTAAATAATCTCAGTTAGGATTAACCTGTTAATTATTGGTGTGTTTTCTGCACAGTGGAAACAATGAAGGTGATTCACTTCTTCCATGAATTACTTAGTGAAATAAGGCGGATGGGGCTCTTTTTAACGCCTCGCCCTCCAAAGAGCCCGTTTTGGTAACTACCAGAGGCAGTGTCCGGCCTGGCCACGTTTTACGATTAAAGCAAAACCAACAAAAAACCCACAAAACCCCCCACCAAAGGCAGTGCCGAGGGCTGGCAGGCGCTGCGAGGCGCGGGGCTGCGGCGATGGAGCGGCGGGGAGAGCGGTCCTGCCCCGACGGCCGCGCTGCCGCCGCATCGCCCGGGGAGCGGTCCCTCTCGCTCCGCTCTCCCCGGGGCTCTGTCCCTGCGAGCCCCTGCGGGAGCGATCCCTCTCGCTCCGAGGCTCCCTGCGAGCCCCGGCGCTGCCGTCGGGGGTGGCTGTGCCGCAGCGTCTGTGAGCGGCTCCCGCTGCCCTGGCAGCACAGCTCCCCTTGGGCCACTGCCCAGGGCCGGCGGGGGAGCTCGGCTCGGGGGCTCGGTCCCGCCCGGGCCCGGCCCGGTGCCCGCGATGCCCCCGGGGGGATGCCCGGGAGGCGTCGTGTCCCCCCGCGGGGGTGTCCGAGCCGCGGCTGCGGCAGCGGGACCGCGCCTTCCCGGGGCCTCGCCTCGGACAGCAAAGCTCACAAACCTGGGGCAGGGCTGGAGGCCGCTCCGCTCGGCTCGGGGACCGCCGCGATCCGCGCTCGGGCTGCGGCTCCGCCGGGCACGGGGGGGCTCCGGCCGGGCGGCTCCGCTCACGTTGCCATAGTCTCCTCCCGCGGCGTTCAAGTCTCTCCTTCGCTTCGGTGGTGACGGGGCAGGCAAGGGAATGACGGGGTCCTGCCGCCGCCAGCCCCCGACCCCCGACTGATGGACGGGAGCGGAGAGGGAGGGAGAGAGGGAGGGACC
>VWZF01001523.1:0-29020 GCA_013396755.1 Sclerurus mexicanus | reverse complement strand
GAGCGCAGAGAGACCCCCGCGGTGGGGGATGCTCGGCAGCGGGTCCGGCCCCGCAGCCCCGGCGCCTCCGGAGCGGCGGCGGGAGGCGGGGAGAGCGGGCAGAGAGCGAGGAGAGAGCGGGGAGAGAGCGGGGAGAGANCCGGCCCCGCCGCGCCCGCGCCCCGCTCCGCCGCCCCGCACCGCGGCGTGACTGACACGGCCCAGGTGGGGCCGCTCCGCACGGGGGGGTTTCGAGAGGGGCGACCCCGCACAGCGGCCTCGGAGCCCTCCGAGCTCCCTTTCCGCCTGCGGGAACCACCTGCGGGCAGCGGGATCCGCACCCGGGCGGCGGGGCCGCGATTCGGTGCCTTCGAACGAGCCGCGGCCAGGGGTCCCTCCGCGGGGACAAAGCCCCACGGAAGGCTTGGTTGGAGAGAGGACTCCACACCGAGACGGCTCTTTAATGGGCTTGTCCCAGGCGGGGTGCCCTGCGGAGCAGACCCGAGGGAGTTAGCATCCACCGGGATCTGCCAGACACCTTCTGCTGATACCCTCTGCTCTGATTTATTGTGTTAGAAGGTTTCAAGGTCACATTGAGATTCTGGTGGAACTAAATTAAACCCATGACTCATTATATGCTTCGTCAAACATTCTTTTTCTGTCTTCTTGTAGCCCCTGTAACTAATAAGACGAGATCAGTGAACTCTTGACAAATGATCTGAGAAAAAGGGTGAGGTATGAAAAGACATCATGTGGAGAAACAAATTACAACCTATTTCCCCTAGTTTGGGACCAGGGTGTTTGGGGAACACTGCTGGGAGGTCATACACCTCTCAGGCTTGGGAGATATTTTCAGAAGGCTGAAAATTGAGCAGAACTTTCATTTCTTCCATTCTGTCTTAGCTGGGCAAAATACTGAAGGTACAATGTATGGTGAAACCTTATACTGCATGAGAAGGGGATAGATGACTCGCTATGGGTTTTGTAGTGTGACTTCATGAGTAACCAGGACTGTGTGTTAGTCAAATGCAACTTTATAACTCTTAATATTGAATAAGAAAAAGAGAAAGTTCTGGAGCTAAGCATTTTGAAAACACTGCTCCATGCCTACTTCTGTGGTGCTCTGCCACTCCTTGCTTTGCTGTGCACAGGCAGTAATCCATGTTCCTAAGGAAAAATCATCACTTAAAGTGCTTACTTCTGAATGTGATGGCTACTGCTGCAGGCCAACAGTTTTGGAAGAGCCACTGTATGAAAGAAAAAAACGGAAACAGAGGAAGTAATCAGAAATAGGATTGCAATTTGCATATAAAAGCAGAGCCCCTGCGCTGTGCAAGCTCTGGTCCCGCAGAGGTATATCCATGTTCACAGAGGGAAGGGTTAAGCAAGTGCACACATGCTTCTAAATTATGGCGCTGTAGTTATGTTGTTCCTTTAGGTGCTTTGCTTTAGGTGCTTTGGGTTAGACTGTACAGGCTCAGCCTGTGAGATAAATTGCATATGAATAACACAGACACAGAGATATATGACTGAAATGACGCTGTTGGAAATCTTTTTGAGTAGGAATCCATACATCTTTATAGATAGCCTTGCTAGTCTCGGTTTATAGCATCAATATGCCTTTGGTAGGTGCAACTTTGGGCTTGGGCAGAGCTTGGTTTTACTGTGTCGACATCCTCCAGAACAACTCACCCAACATAGCTACCCACCTCTGTCAAGCTTCCTCTAGACAGCATTTATCCCACGTACTCCTTTCTCTGTGCCGAGACAAAGTGCAGCGTGTGTAAAGACAGCCGTAATTGTTACAATCCTCTTTATGCATAGTTAGTGTAGTAGTAAAGAGAAATGAAATATTTTCTATAGACTGTGTGACCTGAATTCTTTTGCAGAGAGATTCTTTGAAAAGAAATTCCTTATTTGGCCTGAAGAGTGCTTTGGAAAAGTTGCTATAGATGCCAGCACTTTCCACTGTATTCTGTAAGACTTTTTCAGAAGACGATGGTGTCTGATGGTCTCTGGACATTCTAATTCAGGTGCTGAAAATAGAAATATACAAAGCAGAGTCCTTTTCCTGCTCTTTGGCGTATTTAGGCTGTAAAAAATTGGCTGAAAGAGCCTTTCTCTCAAGTGAGGGCTTGGGACTCAGTGAATGGGCAACTTGGTGGAAACCCAGACTTCCAAGGGCAGGCTGCCCTAATCTGACTCCTAGTCCTCATCCTGCTGCTCACGCTGTGCTGTTCATCAGTTGCTGGGATGTCCCTGAGGGCTTTTGAGTGATGATGCAGTTTAACATTGTCAGGGTCTGCCTCTTTCTTGGTCACGTACAAAGGCTGCCTCTGTTCCTTGTCATTCATCTTCCCGTGGCAGAGTGTCACAGCGAGGGTTCTGGTTGTTAGGCCAAAGCATAATGTGGCACATGCTGGACACTGTGCCTGAGCAGAATGTTCACAGGTGGCCTCTCGGGGAGGGCTCCTTGCTGAGCAGGCAGGGGTTGCCAGTGCCTGTGGGTCCTGGTAGTGCTGCCCCAGTGCCCAAGCTGTTCCTCTTTGCCCAGTTCTGCCCAAGCCTTACGCAGGAGTAAGGACAGGTACAAGCCAGTACTCTTCGTGTCTCACCACAGCTCGTTATGTTTTGCCTTGTCTCACAGGTAATACAGCCCCACATTAGGGGGTCTGTCTTATTCCCCTTAGACCACAGCATTGATGTGACTGACAAACGCCTTGCTCTGTGCTCTTGCTCAGCCGTGGGCTGTTCCTGCAGCTTGTGAAGTTCAGGGCTGCTGCACACATGTGACACAGAGAACTTTGGAAGGCATCTGATCTGTAGTTGTTACCTTCACTGCTTGAGTAGGCTCTGCATCCTGGTGTCCAGACAGGAGAGACTTGTTCCTGAGCATTGGAGACTCAAGGATGCCCTAAGTTTTTGAAAGCACAGATTTAGCCATGTAATTCTCATTAAAGATAACGGAAGTTAAGCAGCTAAGAATGTGGCACTGACAGTAGAAGTCCCTCTCCCTGTGCTGTGCCTCACAGTGACTGAGCAGCGTGTAGGTATCCTGCTATTATTTCTCAGATCGTGTGAGTGGGGAAAAAAAGAGGATAAAAGATTCGTGCCAATGCTAACATGTTTACACACCATGTGGAGTTTTCTTAATTGGAACAGACATGAGCTCTGAGAGATGTTAGACATACAACACAGCTTCCACTTACCTCCCTGTCTTTTTTTTCTAGCTTCTGTTTATCTATGGTCAAATTTTCACTCTAAAAAACATGAAAGCAAGTTCTTGATGTAATGAATTCCTTTGGTTTTTGCAGTCTTGTAAATTTGGTGAAGCCCTTTGGAACATGTATCTTAAGGTGCTAAAAATTATTCCCAGGATTTTATAAAAATCTCTAAATTAGTTTTTGTGTTTTGGATCAGCCCCCCCCCCCCCAACTATCACACTGGGAATACAGTCTGGATGTTCACCAAGCAATCTTTAACACTCTCTTCAACAAAGAGGGCTTCAGATGTGCAAAATTTTGTGATTATGGCATAGGATGGCCATGAGCATTCACCACCCTCCTGTTCATTCTGTAGCACTGACTTCATCTGCAGTGGGCTGTCAGTCCTTTAGCATGAGAAATTAATTAATTTATTTACCAGGGAGACAGATGGATGTAGTGAACCTGAGATTTCAATTCCGTTTGCTAAACAACAACAGCATTCCATAAAATGTCAAATTGCAGCCCAATTCCTCATTACTTTGTTGTGGATGTATTCAGCTGGGACTGTAGAGTAGCTGAAAATCCTTCATTGTTCTGTGAAAAAATGCAAACAAAAGATATGTCTCTAAATTTCAGTTCCAAATGCTCAGATGAGAAGAGAGTTGCAAAAAACTGCCAGCAGCAAACAGGAAAATGCAGGAGAAGGGAACCACCTGTTTTCCATTCCATCATAGAGCAAGTGATGCTCTGCTAAGTGGGATGTCAAGAATCCCAATATGTAGGTATAAAACGGATACATGCACTGAGGCCCTCCTGTACTTTGCGTTCACTTCAAAGTGCTCATCTGCATATCTTCATAATCTAATCTAATCTAATCAATTTGAGATATTTATAAGATACCTATTGCCACCACAGTATGTGTGCAGCTGTAATTATGATCCTATAGTTCTCTTTCATATCTGTAATGTCAGAGACTGCAAGACAATTTGTAGGAATATGGATTTTTTTTGTATATTCATGAATTGCATGAGCTTCCCATGGTGTATCAAAACACTAGCACTCAGTGCTTTACTGAGAGTGCAACAGTAGTGAAGTGTCATCACCAAGATATGTAGATGCAGTTGCCACTCAAACTTTCAAAAGAGCGCAAGGAATCTGCACAAACTACATTGAAATTGTAAAAGGGATGATTTTTGTTACATTCACAGAAAGTTTTCCTCTCTGTCCACTCTTTTCTTGTACCTTCTTATCCAGATAGTTGAATATCCAATTCAGAAATTCTTGAGCAGGTACATCTTACTGTCAGAGGTGCATTGTAATCTTTGACAGAAACGACTGATTTCTAATTGAGCCTCTTTGCTAATCAATCTAACTTACCTATTAAAGAAGAAGACGTAGCCATGCCAGATTTAGCTTTTTGTCTTTTTTTTTAGTATTCATAGTAATAATGAATTTCTTCTGTACTATTGAATCTTGTATTGAATGTAATGTGTTGGAGGCACAACATCAATAAAATATAGTAAAAAAGTACTAGAAAATTGAGAACAAAGCTCTCAATTCCTAGCTGATTCAAGAAACTGAAAGGGCCATTTTTTTTCTTGAGACAGCAAGTCCAAACTCTCATCTATAATCCTGTCTGGACAGTGTTTTGTGGACAGGGAGCCTGCACTACATACAATTAGTTCTTCCACCAAAGTGTAAATCCATATAGCATGCAACAGCATCTCAGTGACTATTTTCAGCAAGTGAAAAAGCAGCATCAAAGAATCTGTGTAAGTGATTGTTATGAGTTCTGGGAGCAGCTTCACCTTCATTGCTTTTTCACTACCGCACGTTCTTGAAAAGAGCAGAAGATGGTGTAGTCCACTTAAAACCAGCAGACATTCTTTCTTGCCATTGCAATTGTTGACTCGAATCACACTTGATAGAAATCTGCAAGAGTTTTGCACTTACTGAGGGTATAACTATGCATGAGAAAAGCAGCGGCAAATCTTACAGATTGATTGTACCATGATAAAGATCCACTTGCTGAGGCATTTCTTCGCAGCTGAGATCCACCAGATAAACTCAGTCAGTCCTGTCTCCCAAGGCATGACAGGAGGAGTCAAGGCAGGCTGAATGAGGCTCCAATTGCAATTCAAATATACTTCTATAAACCGTGATTAGTGCTGCTAATCTCGCCTTGGTAAGCCAAAGACAATAACCACGAGGTTACTGAACACCTCGGGTATTATGTAATTCTTTTGCTGGTGTGAGAGTGCTTTTGAAACCCATTAGTAAAACTGAACTTGCCAAATGAGCCTTCTCTAGGGAGAACAAAGTCAAATATGTGCCAGCATGGAGCCAGAGCCTGCCAGGGGCTGAGCACTCGCAAATCCCATTGCTACCAGCAACAGCTGAGCACGCAAAGTCCTGCGTGTAACTGAGCTCAGCTGCACAATGAACTAAGAGCTCTGGAGCTGTGTTTCCCATTGGTAACGCTCTTGTGTCCTTACTCAGAGCAGACCCCAATGGGTTGACCTGCACTAAACCGTGGTGCCAGCCCACTTGGTTCTGACTGCAGGCTTAGGAAAAGCCACGCTCTCCTCTGCCTCTCAGTGTCTGACCGACCATGAGGGCACTGAGCTAGGCCTGACTGGGGGACAAATGGTCTCTCTTGCCTGGTTCATAAAGCCAGTCTTGAACTTTTCTTCACCAGGAGATGGGATCTTCTCACACGAACAAAACTGTAGAGAGAGGGGGAAAATAGCCGAGCTGTGTCAAAAAGTCACAATGAATTTTCAACAGTGGATAGGAACAGTGGAAATCTCCAAGAGGACACTGGTGAAATTAGAAATGGCTCTTTGAGAATAACTAGCTACAGAAAAAAGTTTAAAATGGAAAAAGTGGGGATTTCGTTTCATCATTAATAGCATCAGTATAAAACACATGGAGGAAAACAAACAGTGAAGACACTGTTGCTTGTGGGCTGGCTTTTTAAGCATTAATGGAACATCACAGAACAAGAGTTTCTTTTATTCTTTTTTATCCCAGCTCCCTGCTTTCAAGGTTCTTGTGTGAACATGCAGCAGTTTGCAAGGCTGTGAAATTATCAGACCTGGACCAATGCCAGTACAAACCAATTTATTGGGGTCCAGCAATTAACTAAAACCTAGAAAGCTTGATTAATTGTGGCACTGCTCAGCAGGGAACATGGAGGAAAAAAAATCAGACTTAACTCCATGCAGTGTCTCTGTTCCATATACCAATTTACGCTATATGTAAAGAAAAGTTTCTTCTCTGTAAATACCCTTCGTATATTCTTTTGCACCATGTACAAAAAATAATTACAATGCCATGTGAGAAAATGCTAGTTGGTGGCTCTCTGGATAATCATTTCAGAATAGCTCTTATCCTGTTACAATTTTTTTGCTGCTGAATTAATATCTCATTGTAACTCCAACAATGGGATATATTATTTTAAAACGTTGTTTTGTTAAGCTTCTCTCTGGAGGGACATGTTGAGAATCCAGCACCGCTCTGCTTCTTTATAGTTTCTCAAACACTGATGTGTACAAGAAGGATGAGAGATTGGTAGCTGTTCAGAATTATTTACAATAGAAAAGCAGCAAACCAAAAAGTTGGGCTGAGAACCAATTTACCAGGGCAGAGGATGTTGACTGAAATGAAGTCCTGTAGTCTGAGGAAACAGACATTATGAGAAGCAATTACAAAGTGTAATTTAGGTGTTAGCTGGTTTTATTATGATAGTGTTAACAAATAGTGTCCACACTGGTTGTTTTATTGTAGGGCTTATCATAAAACTCTATGCATAAGCCAGAATTTAAAAATCTCGTTCCTAGATGCCTTAGTGGTACATGAATCACCTTTAGTATAGATTACTGAGAAGAAAGTAAGTATTCCAGCTCAGTGTAATGCACTGCTGCAATGGGGAGTACAAAACACTGGACCTAGTGATTCATTTTAGTTCCTCTTACACAAAAATAATTCAATGGTTAGTAATGAAAAAAAAGCTGTCTGAAGATAAAAAGGTAGTGGTAAAAGAATTGTCACCCCTGCCCAGTGACAGGGAAAAGAAAGACACACGCAAATGTTTTTACCTTTTCAACATCATTTTGTATCCTAATCTGCATCCAACCGCGACACTGTCACATTCTCAGATTTAAAGAGTGCAATCCACAGACAGGGCTAAATCACATTAGGCAGCAGTGATAATAGAGGCCGGGCATGCAGAACATCCAGGAAGGCTTCTAGCTGGGGCTGTGGGGTGATTTGGGACATTCAATGAGGTAGGAAGGGCTGTCTCCTCCAATTTCACTGTATTTATTGGGGATTTAATATATTTTTTAAAGATATTTGCAGTGGAAATCAGTTTGTCGGAGGTCATCTAATTGAATCTCCAGCCCTGGCAACCCTTCACAAAGGCTGCCAGGAATGACCGAGTTGCTAATGTTTAACTGTGAATACCCAGCAGGGGTCCTCCACAGGCCTGAATACAGTCAATTATGTTATTTTTCTAAATATTAGTGACTCAGCTGTCTCTGCTTGTGAAGAGTTGCCAGGGTCACAGATACAATCAGACAGATCCTCCCCCCGCTTCACTTCTAAGAGATGGGGAGGATCTTTTAAATATGGCACTGAATAATCCTGAAGCGGAGGGAATGGTTCTCCGAGGCTGTGCTGCTTCTGCGGGGTGGTTGCACATGGCCTCGTGTGTTTGGGGGCTCCAGGGGCCAGGCAGGGCATGTGCAAGTGCCTGCGGGGAGCACTGCCAGGCGTCAGCAGCCTCGGGTCTGCGAAATAAATATGCATTTCACAGTTCAGCTCAACAGGCACCAGGACTGAGATGTGACAAAACACAGAGGTGCCAACAGCTTGTCTCACCCTTCTAATACTTTCTTGTTCTTTTTGTCTTCTACACTCCTCCCCCCCCCCCACCTCTCATCGTGCTCCAAATATTTCTCTGGAAGGAATGTTTCTATGTATTGTAACAATTCAGCTTTTCATTTTCCTCATCACTGAGAAACACAGAGTGGTGCTTAAGGAGAGTATCCATGGGCCCGAGTGCTCTTCACTGGGATTTACAGATACCCCAGCAGCCCCACTCCTTTGCCCTCTACACAATGCTCTGCAAGTATTTTAGATTTTTGTTTGCAACTTCCTTAGTTTTTTGCCAAAAAGGCTCTTTTCCAAACCCCAGCATTCTCCAGTAACAGCATCCCTATCCCTGTGGTCCACGGCCCAGCTCTTCTTATCTGATCAACAGTTTTTTTTGGCAGAAGGGAAAAATCCTTCCAGAGCATTTAAGTGCCAGTGCATCATTTTGGCCCAAGTCTGAGATAGTGCTTTGGAGTTGCCAAAGTTTCCTAATTTACTGGCGTTAAATTTTATCCAACTTTAGGAATATTATGTGGATGTGGCCAATCTCCAGCTATTCTGAATCCCTTGCAAATGCTTTGCCAGCATGTGTCCAAGTATAATCCAATTTTGATGTTTTCAATGCCGATACAATTTCCCTATAAGTACCTCCAGGCATGGCATCTGAACTGCAGTGGGCAAGAGTTCAGCTGTTGGAGCCCAAGTCCCAGGAGATGAGACCTTCATTCCTTTGGGTCCCTACCTGTCCTAGAGGTGGAAAGCCCAGACTGGGTCTGTAGTCCACACTGATGTTGTGTCTCTGACTTGTTGAACATATACAGTATTTCATGTGTGAGTGAGGATCTAGACATTTCCTTGGAATGAGAAAAGCATCTGGAATCCTGAGGTGTCTTTTGCTGTTTGACATCAGGACACTTCAGATCAGGGTACCGGTGTTCCAGCTGTGTCAGAAATACAGTAGCTGGATAAAACTGCAGTGAAAGCAGAACTGAAGTTTCAAATGTGTCAGTACTGCAGAGAACTTGACTTTGAAGAACTGGACATTATCGAAAGGGTGCCTTTGTAGCTTGTTCTTGCTATAAAAACAGGGAGGAAACCAAGCCACCTTCTGTCAAAGCTGGAGTTTCCCCTGGCTGGAGCTCCCCTATGGAGAAAGAAAATATCCTAGCAAGCGAGAGGAGGCTCGCTGTGTTTAGACAGCCTGTCCCGATCCGTGTGCCTCTCAGGAGGAGGAGTTCCCTAGGAAGGTTTTGATGTCTCCCTAATTACCGAGGCCAACGTCTCCCTCTTTTAGGAGGATATGGTTTGGGGCAGTAGCTGTGGCACTCTAACCAAGGAGGAGATGCTTCCCTCAGGGTTTTCGTTTTTAAGTTGTTGCCTTCTCCCCAGATTGTTGTCGTGATGGGTAAATACACAGTGCTAAATGATGTCCTGAGGCAGTAATGAGAACTGTGTTGTGGAAAATGGGAATCTGGATGTTACTAATGTTACAAAGTTCTGTGTGACCTATTTTGGTAGCAGAAACGATCAGGTCAACAGGATCCTATCTCGCACTCCAGCTCATCCAAGGATTCTTCAGTGATGTAAATAGTGATGTCTGTTGCTATAAGCAGATGACAAACCAAAAGGAGAAATGAAGATGTTTAACTTCTGTTTCAGCAAATGCACCTTCTTTTTTTTAAATTATTTTTTTTTCTTTTAATTGACATTGGCATCCATAACTTAATAAGACTTCCTGGTTTTCTGTTTATTCAATAACATTCAAAAATTTAAACTGTTGGCAGAATTATATCAATAGCAAAAGAGATGTATCCGTCTCTGTGTTCATCTTGTTTCATGAGGAGAATTCATGAGGTGATTCTGTCACCAAAGAGCTCCACCCCATTCTGTGCATCCAAAATTACAAATATTATACCAATGGTTGATCATGAGACATTTTACAGATCATATTCACGGCTAATGGAAGCAGGCAGGAAAGCATCAGTTCAATTTACTTGAACTCATTAACATCAGCAATTAGTTGCTTTTTAGGTTCTTCTGTGCCACAGTTTTTGACTAGCTGACACAACAGGTTTAAGGAATGTTTAACAATTTCTGATTTAAATACAAGAAAATCGAAAAGACAAGGGGGAATGTTTTTAAACTGACAGAGGGCAGGTTTAGATTAGATATTAGGAAAAAAAATCTTCATTGTGAGGATAGTGAGGTCCTGGCACAAGTTGCCCAGAGAAGCTGTGGCTGCCCCGAGATCCTGGGAAGTGTTCAAGGCCAGGCTGGATGGGGCTTGGAACAACCTGGGATAGCGGGAGGTGTCCATGCCCATGGCTGGGGGCTTGGAAGAAGATGATCTTTGAGGTCCCTTCCAACCCAAACTATTCTGTGATTCGACAGAAATTGCCATCTGGCAGTACAGTGAGAGCAAAACTATTACTGCACCCTCAACAATCCTTTCCATCTGAATCCAGAAGGATTCAGGGGGAGAAGGGAGCAGGACTTCCAGCAGCTCTGTGTCCCACTGCCCAAATGTAGGTGCTCCATGTGATGACAGGAGGCTCTGCTGATGAGGAAGGTACCACGCCTTAGCTCATCTGGTGATTTCATGGCTGGCACTGCTATTATACTGCACTGTCTTAGCTGAAGAAACTTTAAAACTTGTGGAAATTTCAGGTTATGTTTTTGGAAACTGAGACACAGTAAGAGGAAATGCTCAGAGTAGAATTACAACAGACCTTGTCTCCTGAGTTTCATCTTAGTGTGGTACCAACTGGGTGATATATCTATTTATAAACATGCTCTTTCATGTATTTATGCATTCGTTTGGGTATTTCAGGTATCAGGAGGATACAAATCTCACTTTTCCTCAGTTAAGACGCAGGAGAACCACATATGAGGTGACAGCCTTATTTATTCTTCCGCTATGACCCTTTCAAAGAGAAAGAAGAAGAAACAAATACTTTAAAAAAAATAACACCTAAACAAAAGCCTCCAAAACTGGGTAAAATGTTTTAAAAAAAATCCAATCCTGTGCTGGCTTTTCCTTTTACAGTCCACCTTCCAAACTAACACAAGGATAACTATTACAAGGCATGGATTAAAAGAGACAAGTTCTCCGAAGGGGACCTATTGGAGTTATCTTTAATATTAAAAGCAGAGTGTTTGTTTTCTTTAATGTGGAGGGCAGCACCAATAAAAACACCAGTGAAAGAGGCCAGTATTACTAGATCACATGTCTGCTTTTATCTCACGGCAGAGTTATAGTAGAATGATTTTTGCTTGGAAACTTGAAAGCTGGACTGCATCCTTTCATGCTGAAATCATATCTCCTGCAAGGATTATTGGAGGATATAATGTTTCCTTCAGCTTCTTATTTTCTCCACTCCTGAACTTGGACTCCTGACCTCAGCTCTTCTCTGGTTATGACCAAGTATTGGCCTTCAATTGAATAGCTGAGCTTTTTACAATCAGATCAGCTCCCACTCTTGTAATTTCAGACTCATTTTGTGACATTGATATTGTAGATCTTAATTAAAAGCCAAACATTTTATATCTTGGGTAATGACCATACAGGAACCGCCAGGTTTTTCTCCCATGTGCGGAACCACCCAAAACATTCAATCTGTGTGACTGGAGTCGGAGGAGCTGTGTGGTTGGCAGGGGGGCCCCTTTGCCTCTTTGTGTCCCTTGTGCAGCACAGCTCTGCACCTGTGCTGGGCTCGGGGCTGTCACAAACACTGCTCCATGAATGGCAGGTAATTCAGGGTTCATGCTAGCTGAGTCTGGAGCCTCTCATTAGCTGAACAGCTAATCAGGCAGAAATCTGTGGGGCTCTGCAGTTAATTACGGGGCAGGGGGAGACGGTGGGTACTAAAAATATCTGTTTCTTGGCTATGCCACTGTCCCCTGCTAGCACCAGTGGGGGCTAATTGCACTGGATTATCTGCACGGATAAGGGTAGATGTACTATTCAGCAGAGTACAGAATCTGCAAAGCCTTCTGTTCATGGGACTCACAATTTTTTTTTAGTTGTTCTTAATTGGATATGATGTGCCTTGTGCTTTCTCTCACTGAAGAGAAAACAAGGAGACTGGATTTTGGTTGTGCAGCTACACTATCAGCTTGAGTGTACAGCTGTTGATCTTGTAGCCAGCAAATTTGAATGTCTTTAAATGTTTGAGACATCAAAAGAGATGTTGGGATATGGTTTTGAAATCATACAGCACTGGCTTGATATAGTAATTTCTTATCACTGTAACAACTACTTCATGGGCATTCCTTAGTTGAGTGAGCATGAAAATAAGGATAACCAGGTACCTCTGTTATACTGTCCTGTAAAAACTCAGACTTCTGTAATAAACCACAGCCTTTCTACACATGAATTACTTTCTGGTTGAGAGTGGGACTTTCAGACTATTTTTCAGAAACACAGATTGAGAGAAGGTTACTTACTGGAGACTTTCAAGTTGGTTAAACTATTTTCCAGAACACAAAATATACCAGAAGAAATGGGACTGCTAGTGAAGTTTTGCCTCTGAATATAGCAGACATTATCTTTACTCTAGGTGAAGTCAATGGCTGAAATGTGTCTGGTATAAATAGAAAAGGAATCAGTACTTATCAAAGAGCATCAGGTTGCAGATTTACCAATATTTGAATCATCAACACAGATAAGGACAGATTAGGAGATTTTCACAGACACAAATTAGGAATTTGGAAAAAAAAAATATGCAAAAAGGGATGTTTTGCAAAGCTGTTAATGCCTTTTGGCTGACACCTGATTGTAAACCAGTTCCTTTACGCTAGCCATCCTCTTAGGCTTAGAAGTTCATAGGAGGAATTACCTTCCCTAATACAGTTGCTTTGTCAGTGTAACCTTCTGATGGTAGGGAAAGTACAATAAATGGGCCTGCAATTCACTGTGTTGTGAATAACCTGCCTATTAAACAAACCTAACACAGAACGTAAACCACTTCAAGCACTAAAAGGAGGCATTAACCATTGCTAATTAAAATTGAACTTGCAGATATGGCATTCTTTTTAGCAGAAATGTAGGAAACACTGTCCCTTAGTGGTGGTGAGGAAGTATTGCTTAGGAAAATAGCTGCACAATTACTTGTTCATCTTACTGTGTGTGTTTTGGGGAATGTCTTTGTTGCCAGCAATTAATAGCAGCACAGAGCATGCAAAGCCTTGAGTTATGTCTTGACATTGGACACTTAACTAATGGAGTCTGGAAAAAGAAGGCCAGCAGTACTCAGAGGTTGTTTATTTTCAGAACAGGCTGAAAAGTACAGAATTTGATCCCGCCATGGTTTGTACCCCAATGAGTGCCTCACTTTTACACCAGTGCTGCTGAACTCACAGTGTGACACCCTCATACTGCAAGAGAATAACACCTTCCGTTCCTATTGCAGCTGAAAAAAAGCTGGAGTGCATTTGGGCAGGTGTGTCACAGGCACACAAAAACATATAATTTTTCCTCTTGGTACCAAGGCTTCCTCACTTCCTTTGGGAGGAGGCATTCCTGAGCTTCAGGCACTGCTCTGGAGAAACTTTCTTCTTTTAATCTGTGCTGCCATGGTCTCTGGATATGTGTGAGGATTCAGTCTCCAGGCTTGCAGTTTGCCTGCAAGAAACTCATTATCACTTAAAGATGAGGAGCTGTCGTTTTCTACGTTTATCTATTCAGACTAACAGATGCCTTGTGAGGATATTAAGACTATTTACACATGTACTTGTGCAGCTTATTATAGATCTTTAAAAATCCTTCTGTGAATACACTATTTTTGCCAGTAGTGTTTTTTTGTCTCAACCCCGGTGTGTGATAACTGATTGTCAACAATATGAATGAAAGGGCTTTTGGTGGGAATGCTGCCAGAGCCTGGGGATGTAATATGCCTTTTTTATACCTGCTCCAGGAGGGTCCCAAGGTCTGATATTCTCCATTACTCTGGCACAGCATGTAGAGACAGTGTAAACCAAGGACCTGGGAGGCTTGATGACGATCGTCTGGGTTCTATCTGCTTAGACAGTAGGCTTTTGGGGGATTTGTCTCTTAAATCCTGGATATACAGGATTCCGTCTGTTGGGATATATTTGGTGAAGCTGGGCTGCCTCCTAAGAATTTTTCCAGTATAGAGATAGGTCAACATGTTAGCAGGAACAGGCTCAGAGTGTGTAACTATAATAATCATGATTAATTTTCCTCTGCTGCTCTCTGAAGACAGAAAGGAAAGAAATGAATCCTTTGAGCAGTGAACTATCTGCTACCTCCCCATTGTTTTTAGCCTCATTTCCTGCACTCAGAGCTTTCTTCAGTCACAGTGGCATGTTCAGTGTGAAGCCTGCACTCTGAGCTTTGGAATGCCTTCAGCTGAAAACTTGTCCCCAAACCTCCACTGAGACATTTTAGGAGAAGAGCCCAACTCGTCCAAACATTCACACGGATGCTTTGTCTGGATCTTTCTGTTTCTCCAGTCTTCTCCCCTCCTAAGTGCATCTTTACAAAGCTTTAGAGAGGATTTTCCTTAGGAAATGTCTGTGGGGATCTTCTTTGGAAACTCCTGAATTCCTGACCATCAATTTACTCTGCTAAATTAACAAGCAGATGTTTGGCTACAGCACTGGCCAAAGTAAAAGGAGTGGTAGTGAATAAAAGCACCATTTTTCAATAAGAATATCAGTAGCATGACATAAAAATTGCCAAGTTTTGAGGAGAAACAGTCTTTGTCATTTTTCTCTTGTAATTACTTCAAAAGCAGCAGAGTGGTTTTTTACTTCAAGTTTGTGGGTTTTAAGACCATTCATTTCCTTTGGGAATTTATCTGTGTTTTATTAACAGCAGATTGTTTTGTTCATATTGTAGCATTTATCAGTTGAAATACGTACTTTTTATAGACACTGACAGTATATTATTAATAAAATACTGATAATAACAGTGAGACATCAGTTGCCAAGTTCTAGATGAAAAACTCAAACAAACCCAGGAAAATAGAAGAGGATGTTAAAAAGGTAACCCAGACATGATCTCCAGAAGTGACCAGCTGTGGCCAGCTCCCTCTTTTGTTCTGTCATACATGATGCCCGTAGCCATGGGTAGCCTCATATTCCATATGTAATCTCTGCATGTACCATCATACTGAGGCAGGGCATTGGTTATAGGCTGGGGGGCTCGTTGTTGGGTATTTTCACTTGAACACTGGTGCCGTTTTAATGGATAGTGTTGTTGGACGTGTATTTTGGTAGCTCCCCGAGGTCTGTGAGTATCTCTGTAATTTAACTGGGGAAATTTTCAGGGACTAAACTGTCAAATGTGTGCTGCCTGTTCCTCATACTTGTGCTCTCAGCTTGCACTCTTGGCATAGAGGTTTACCCAGAGAAAGATCACAGCAGGACTATACCATAAATCACACTGAGAGGGAGTATGTGCATGGATTGAAGAGGAGAGGGAAGAGAGGAAACTGAGCTTGCCTGAACATTTAATGGGAAACACTTCACTGGCCTACTACAGCTCTCTGGCTAATGCACAGTTGTTTTCCCACTTCCCAGACGAACCTGCTTGGCTGGGAGGTCTCAGAGCACATGTCAACACGTGAGGTGGTAGTTGATACAGTGGGTGTGGAAACCTTTGCCTGTTCCCCATACCTGGCTATACTGAAAGATGAGCATTTGAAACCAACAAAAGCTGGTGTGAATTCACAGTACATTAATGAGTGCTGCTCCATAACTGCTACGTGGCTCTTCGTAGGGCTGAGAAAAGGCACCACCCACCGGGACGAAGCAAAACACTTCTGAGCCCTGCTCTGCCTGCAAAGCTGTCAGTGGATGGCTCGGGGCAGTCTCTAAGGGAACAACTCTAATTACAAACAGAGGAGCACTGGAAGTGCTACCTCGTAGTAAGAGCAAGGTTTATGTGCAGATAGGACACCAGTATCTTTCGGGTTGTTTTAATATTTCCTGTTGGACAATAAACACATCTCTGTGCCTCCCAGTGCTCCCTGTGGAGAAAGAATGGAGGTGTTGTAAGGCTTCATTTAAGCACCATCTGTGAGATGTTTTGAGATCATCCCTCAGAAGGGTAGTGATGGATGTGTGTGCTGACAGATCGTGGAAATCAGAAATGTATTTTGGGGTGTGAAGAGCGATTTGTAATAGTCTGTGTTAGATTGTTAATGGCAATTTGCTTTAATTTACATAATGGATTTTTTTGCATCAGCTTCATGCACAGTCTTGTTCCTTTTCTGTGCAGTTCTAACATCTAACAGGAGATGGTTGATTTCCTACATTCATACACAATGGAGAAGAATTTTAAAAACTTGAAAGTATCAATAATGCTTTACTGGTTTCACGAAACTGTCAATTTTTTTCATTTGCTTTATGAAACTGCCAGATTACAGCAGATGGATTCATTTATCACACTATGTCTTTATATATATTTAGATGGTTCCCATCTCTGTGGGACTTCTGTGCCTCCCAAGTATTTTAAAACAGAAAAATTCTTTTTCCTTCTCTGTCTTTCCTTCTATCTAGCCACTAAGAAGAATAGCTTGATTAGTTTATTGGGTTTGGATTTGCTGGGCTGAGTACTAGCGTTCTCTGCATGCTTCTGTGTGAAGAAATGAAGCTGGGAAGTTTTGCATTTGCTTCTGACTGCATTGAGATCTGGGTTATTTGTATCTCCATGAGGCAAAAGAAGTTCCACAGTATGGGAATATTGCCTGGGAAAGATGAAAGTGTCTGAGCCTTGTCTTAGCCCTTGGTCAATGGTTGCAGTGCTCCAGCAGGAGCTGGCTGTGGAAGATTATGAAGGGCTTTGGATGTCAGAAAAGAAGACCAAAGTCTGTACTTAGTAACAAACTGGGGTGAGCAAAGCAAAGCACCAGGCTGCTCTCCCTTGCTAAGCAGACATCTGCTGTATTTTACACCAGCTGTGGTTTATTTCAAAGCACGGGGAGTTGCAGTAATTAAGCTGCAAGACACAATTCATGCACCAGTGTGTCCAGGCATGCACTCCTTAGGATGAGGTGCAACCTCCTGGCCAGGCCCACCTGGCAGAGGGCATTTCTGCTGACGTGGCTGGTCAGCCATCCACTGGCAGTGTGGAGGCCACAGACATCCTGAGGCGGAGAGAGATGCAGCAGCTGACTAAGCAACTCTCTTGCTGTTGGGATGTGAAGGAAATGTTTAACACAGAACTGAGCACAGAGATGAATCTGCACAGTCCAGAATGGCAGGTCCTAAATGAGTCACTGGATAAATGTCAGCATCACTGACCGTTTCATTGTTCCCACAAGGAAGAAGGGGCAGCACCAGAATTTTACAGAGGTTAAGTTCCACCATGATGAGCAGGTGGCTTCTGGGGACAACAGAGATCTCAGTTAAGTGTCCCACTCATTTTTTTGTGAACATGTGCATCCTCTGATGCAAGTTACTCCTGTAGCAGAGTTTAGAAGAATCTTTTCCAATCCATTTACCACCAGTACCCACATGCTTCAAAACAATTATCAGGAGTTTCAGCTGCTGTGTGTTCAGGCCTGCCCAGGCTAGCCTTCATCTTTCTGATCTGGGCAATCTGAGCTTTGTAAACATGGTGGCATGGATCTTACCAAGCTTGCCAGGAGCTGTGAAGACATTTTTAAGTTGATGCCACCAAGTCTTTATTACTAGTGGCATCTCTGTAAACTGGAATCCAGTTAGCTCAGCTGTGCCCGTTAATTGCTGATTTCTGCTTTCCTCCTGCCTATGGACAGGTTGTGGTGTTTTGGTCCATGTGATCAGCTCTCTTTCAATGTCTTTTCTCTTCTTGCCTTTTCTGCCACAGACCATTGGAGCATCCCAGTGTGTTGTGTGACAGGGGAGGTGGTAAGGGAATTCTCTAAGGCAGGGACAGGGTTTCACCATCTCATCTCTACTCCTGTGCCTCTTTGCTGGGGGAGATGTTCTACAAGTCTGATTCAACATGATGGCACACACTGAATTAAGAAATTAACATTAGCCTGAGTTAGCCGTATGTTCCTTTGGTGTCCCTCTGTTTGCTCCTCAGTGCAGCCTCTGAGCCCTCACTGCCCTGGGCTGTTCTCTGAGCACGTTTGTAGGGCACAAATCCCCACGGCGCTGCAGCAGCACACGGCGCAAGGCTGGTTTAAAACCAAGCCACTGATGGTGATCTGGGCACCCTGCTCCGCCAGGGCTCGGGGGGCCTGGGCTCGGCGGCCATCGGCAGTAGTGGCCTCGCACCGCGGGATGTCACTACGGAGCCAGCAGACACCTCTGCATTTCGACTACATTTTACAGCCTTTCCTCTCGTGCTGTGCCCGCCCGTCACCAAGGGCACCGCTGCCCGCCCGTGCCTTCAGCGGCGCGGCCGAGCGCACCGCAGCATCCTGCGGGTACCACGGCATCCTGCATCCCGCGGGCACCCCGGCATCCCGCGGGCACGGCAGCATCCTGCGGGCACCGCGCTCCGCCAGCCCGCCCCTCGTGCGGTGGGGAACATGATCCCCCCCTTCTGCATCCAAAGCCACCTCTGCCTCTCGGCGGGGACCAGGGGATCGGGACGCCGGGAGCGCAGCCGGGCTGCGGGGACCGCCCGCATCCAGCCCCGCAGCCCCGCGGAAGGAGCAGGGGGGGCGAGAGCGGGTTCACTTCCGCCTGGCTGCAGGAACCACAAGCCCCCAGAATATATTAGAATAATAATAATAGGAAGGTCCCCCCCACCCCGTGTGTGTGCCCCGGCAGGNCCCCGCCGAGAGCCAGCGAGAAGGTCTGTGCTTTGCGTGTGTGCCCGGCACGGCTCTGCCCCGAGAGGAGGGCAGCGCAGGGCCCCGGCCCCGCANGGGAGGGAAGGAGGGAGGGAGGGGAGGCCACGGGGTCTGCAGGGTCCCCGCGTGAGCCACCCGCGAGCCGGGCTGCTTGTCCTCTGGGCCGGGCTGGGCTCGATCCCCTGCCAGCTGTACCTTCAGTGACTTCCATCCCAGTGTCTTAGCATCAGTTGCTTTTCACATATTGAACATTTTGTCAACTTCCCCTTTGTTAGTTTTAAGCTTGAGGTTCAGCAGGGTGGTCTTGAGTGTCTTTGCGTGAGTCACTTCCAGACTCAGGGGAAGACATGAAGTGGAATGGGCTGCTTTTGAAGCCAGTCGCAGCCCCACACTCCTCGTATTGCCGGTGATATAATCCATCTGCCTGTCTCGCCATTCCCAGTTTGGATCTGATGCCCTAATTCAAGGGATCACCATCAACTGGCTGAGCAGTTTAAGACATTGGTAGTGGAACAGAATATTATAAATGGTGATGAGCACTGTGGAGTTCTACTGGAACAAGGCAGAAAGGTAAATTAGCTGCCCTCCTCTTGGGTCAGCTGCAGAGCTCCCCTCTGCCCTGTGACTGTCACTTCAGTGCAGCCTTCAGATTTGCCTTTTTGGCAGACCATGGGCACATTGTGTCCAACAGAGATAGTGAGCGCTGAGGTCCTGTGAAAACTTTGTTGCAGCAAAGGCACACTGAGAGAGGCCCGGGCTGGTATGACTTACTGGCTGCTGCAACACATACCCTTTTTCCTGCTCTGTTGGAGAAGTAGCTGCTCTAATAAACTATTGTACCCCCACCTGTAAATAGTTTTCTTCACAAATGTGAAACTTGTGGTCTGTATGCAACTCGTCCTTCCAGGTCGGCTGGAGAGGAAAGCCCTGCTTTTGCCTAGTTAGGTGGCTATGTAGATCTGCTGCTGAAACGCAGTTAACAGCTGCAATAGCATGGTTAAGTCTAACTCAGCTGTGTATCTTTTGTGTAAACTGAGTCTTGGGAAGGTAATCCTCACTTCAGAGTTGGATACACTCAGTGTTGAGCTTGGGGTTTATACCATGTAAACATTTGTCTTAACAGAGATAGGACTGAGCAGTGGGTAGGAGCAAAAGTAGCAAAATCTTAACTTTGAATTACACTATTCATTGTAAAGATGTCAAAATAAGTGAGAGGTGCTTTACCCGCTAATGAAATACAGTCCTGAAGGGTAGAAGTACTAGCACAGTGCTGAACAGTGTGGTACAGGTACAGCCATCCCTCTGCCACGAGGCAGCAGTGATCTGTGGGGAAGCATGAATCTTTCTGCTTCTGCTTTCTGATGCCACTGTTCAAATTGCACAGATTTCATCTTGGTCTTTAAAAATTAGTATAACACCTCCCCCAGACCCCTTCCCAGCAGTGGCAATGTTATTTAAATGCTGTTGTGTGGATTTCTCTTTTAAACTGGGTTTACTCTCCAGGAGCCAAGGAAATCTGAATATTTATCTGCGCTTGCAGAATGGTATTAAATAGAAAATCCTTAGCTGCCATGAATATTTATTCGTGTCTTAGCTGGCTTCAGACTGCATCTCTGGCTGATTGCCATCCCTGAAGGTTATTTTCACAGAGGTTTTGGAGTGGACGCTCACACACTGATACACCTCCAGATTTCATGTTCCCTGATATTTCTAAACAGATTGTCAGTAGTTGGCAAAACAGCTACATGAAAACAGACAGACAGTGAAGAAAGTATGGGCCCAAAAATACCTTTGGGCATCAGTAGATATCACTTTAAATCATAAGATCATAACTATTCCAGTGTATGTAAATACTTCCAGTCTCTCACAGTGCTCTCTAAGATTAAACAAGTGCCTTAAAATTGCCTAGTTGAAGCCTTAGCCCTTGAGATAGAATAAGATGCATTTTGAGATCCTATAAGATTTTTTATTTCGATCTTTCTTCCCAGTGATCTTTCTCCCAGTGCCTCACATTCTAGAAGGTTTCATATGGAACCAGTTGTCTGTAGTCACAAGGTCGTGGTCTGTTGGGCACATCAGGGTATGTATAGCATCTCCCTGGACACACTTCCTGGTGGATGAAGTGTTCGTTGAGTACACTGGAGAAGGCTTCTGAGTGTAGAGCTCTCCAGTGTGGATGCTGGCTGTTGTGGGTATTTTGTGGCTAGTGCTAGTATTCATCTTAGCTGAGCACCAGCAGCCTGTCTCCATTCTTGATCAGTGCAGAGGGACAGCTTGAGTATTATAGAAAGGTGTTATTATTTATTAAAGCCTTAAGGTATAGTTCCAAATACACCCAGAAAAATCACAGGATAATTTAGGATGGACGTGACCTCTGATGCTGATACTGACAACTGCAGAGAAGCTAAGTAAGGCTTGGGAGAGGTTACCATTTCCCTCTTTCAGGGTGCTGAGGTAGTTACACAAATACACAAAAATACAGGTTAGAGCAGTGGGACAAGATATGCATAGAAATCATAATCGTAATTCCATTGAACTCAACAGGAGTTTTTGCCCCAGTCTTCAGTTTTGCTCCACACCTGACCTTTAACGTATCTCATCAATTTTCCCATTGCTCAAGGGACTCATCAAAGTTTGATGAGCCCTTTAAGGAAAACAGTTTATTGCTGAGAAACAGTGAATCAAATCTTTCAGCTTAAATGAAGTCGGGAAGAGCCCAAAACCAAACAAGGCAGTAAGATCGCTGACCTCTAGAAGAAGCTCTGGAAAGGCTGTTCCTAAGGAACCTTCTCTCCTCATCTGCACAAGCTCCTGCGGCAGGGACTCCCAGACCAGCGTGGTCACTCTTATTTATCTCTCTGAGATCTCTGTAAAAAGGTTGCCACGTATTATCCTCACCCTTTGCAAAGACAACTAGAGGCAAATCATCTAAAAGGGCAGCATATTTTGGGCTGACAGGTCTTTAACTACCATTTCACTGGAAATCCTTAACAGTTGCAAGGACTGAAATGGAATATCCTCCTCTTTCTATGCAGAAAGGCACTTCAGACAAGTGCCTGCCTAGGCCTTGTCCACCACAGAGGGCACTGGGAGAGCACATGCCCACAACAGATGACATGAGGTTTTGTCACAGTGTGGGATTTCATTTCTGCCACGCCACCCGCAAATGGTGGCAGCCGTGTGACAAATGGGACAGAAGCCTTTTGCCTGTTTTCAAGGGTTTTCCCATAGGGTCAAAGAAACTGTCCATTTTCATTTTCAGGTTGGTGCTTTTATTATTAATTAATGAAGGGGGGAGATAGAGAAGTCCCTTGGCTTTGCCTCTCTCTAATTTTTATCAGGGGAAAAATTATACCTTGTAGAACTGTTTATTTTAAGATTTTTCCTCTGCAAACAGCTAATGACTTTTACCACTGAGCTCCTCAGCAGTGGCTGGAGTGTCTTTGGCTCTGAGCCTGCACAGGAAGAGTAAAGGAATAATGAGCTGAAGGGTTGCTTTTAGGGGATTTTTGCCTATTGTTTGTTTTCTTCATGATGTGTTTGGTGCTTGTTTCCATGAGAAAACTCTAGGTAACCACAGAAATGAGGAAATTCTGGTATCTTGGGAACTGAGCAGTGAAAGATGAGAAATATGATGGAGAGCAGATTTGCAGGCAAGAAGCTGTTTATGTTTTTACAGAATGTTCAGCACTTGCCTGCAGTGCTATAGCTACAGTGTGGGTTTTTTTGTGTAGACCACCCCAACTTGGCTGCTTAAGAGAATCTGAGCAGAATAAATTAGGTATTAGAGATTATTTTAAAGTAATACTTTGACAGACATCCCAACTCTCTGGGTGTAAATATCCATCAGCAAAGCAGCGTAATATCTTTACATGGAGTTTTGCTGAAATGTTTGTGTTCGTCTTCTTTCTGTCACTCATTCTCACTCCGTGATGAGTGTGAGAAGTCTTAGCACTGACAGGAGGAGATGACACTTCCCCTCCAGCAAGTGTTACAACCTCTCTGCATCTGCTCACCTTCTGGGACCACTTAGAAGGAGACACCTGCAACCGTGGAAAGTTCTTTTCCCAAAGGTAGTGTCAAGAAATGCTGTTAGATTTACATTTTCTCTCTCTTGAACAATGCTGAGTATTGAGCATTGGGTCTTTCCAGTGGGCCATGTTCCAGTGGCAAGGTTGTAAATTCTCATTTGGTGTAATTTTCAGAACTTCCATCCCCAGAAGTGTCTGATTGGAAGGAAGTTCAATGGAAACTGAAATTCTTGAAGCTCAGCAGTTCTGAAAAATAAACCCTAAGCAGCTCTGCTTAAGATTCCAAAGAGAACCAGCCTTCAGTCCCTGTCCTTGTTGTTTTTTCATATTATATTTGTCAACTACAAAACCCTCAGCCACCCTCTGAACTCCTTATCCACAAAAGGACCCTCATAATTCAGTGGAGTCCAGTGATCTTGTGACCCAAAACATCCTCCAGTTTATTCAAAAGCTTTCCCTAATTCCATTGTGTTTCTAGGGAATTCATAATTTTCAAGCAGTTCATATAGCAGGAAATGTGCTGAGCAAGATACAGAAATAGTTATTTGCTTTCACTGCCCAGATACAGCTTCTTGAATTTTCCAGCCAAGCTCAAGAACTATTGGTATTTATTCAAGTAAGATGATGAGATTACTTATTTTCAGTTGGCAATTAGTACATTGGCTTTAGGGAATGAAAACTGTGTTACATGAGAAACAAGAACAGCAACATCAACAGAAGATTTTCCTCTGTTCCTTGTGCCAGTCTGTGTTGTGTGTAAATCTGTAATTCTCAGCTGCTTTACCATCACCCATGTCTGGAATCTGGGGTGTGCCTGTGGTGTGGAGTGACTTGCCTTTGCTAGCTCTTTGTCGGGCTTGTTTCAGAGAACAGCTTGGGAAGCCAAGGGCTTGTTGAGCCTGCCAAGATCCATTCTAGTGACTCCCTGGCACTGTCATCCCTGGAGCTTTGCACTTTTGACTTAGAGCGAGGTTAACCATCTATTGGACACCCTGCAGATTTTTAATACCAGTCTTTGCTTCCCATCATGGGGGTGTCAAGAGGGATCTGAGCAGGTGAAGCCATGGTTGCGATTTCCTCGAATAAGGGCAGTGATGAGGAAGAGGTATGTGGGCACAGGATATCTGTGGGCCTTGTGTTAGCGCCTCTTTAGTCCCTTGGGTTTGGGAGTGGAAATAACATCTCTGGTTTTAATCCATGTTTCTTGGATGAAGAAAATAAGTGAAATGAGCCCTGGCCTTCTGTATGTTCCTTGCAGAGAGCTTGGGAGGCAGTAGGCCTCTCTCAATTAATGTGCTTCCTGGTTTTTCATAAACTGGCTGCTTCTTGTAGGTTTTCCAGATTTGATTTGCCTGATGCATGTGATGAGTGGAGTTGAAATATTCTCTTGATGAATAACCAGCCAGGAGAGAAACTCATCTTAGCATCCCTGTCCAAGGGGCACAAAGTGTGAACTATAAAAGGACTGCAGAGTCATATTTTCAGAAATCAGAATTTAATTATTAGTTAATTAATTCAGAAATCTGAATTAACTCAGCCAAGAAGACAAACATCTAAGCACAAAGGCTGTGTTCATCATTGATGTTAAGATATCAAACACACCTTCTGTGAGACACCTTATTTAAAGTGGAATTTACCTATGTTTCCCAGAAAGGGCAAAATATCTCATGAAGGTTTGCATATGATATCCTGAGTCTTGATCTGGACTTCTCTCTGGAAGCTCTAGACCTTGACTGCTTTTCACTTAACTTTGAGGCTTAGATTAGGAATGGGACGAAGTTTTGCCTCTTTTGAGATCAGGACAGTCTTAATTTTGAATCCAGATAAGCATGTGGATTTCATACCCTTTTTAAAGAATTTCAGACACAGTTTCCAATTTTCTAGTTGGGATTTGTTCGGATTCTCAGTGAGAGTGTGAAGCTGGATATCAATGAATATACCACTTGTGCTTACAAGCAATTACAGCTGCAACTGATTGCATACAAAATTAGAAGCAATTTAAAGAAAAAAGGCTAATTTTAAGAACTCCTGTTATTTGTCCGAAGTGTTTTAATGCACATGAACAAAGACTGTTCATTTCCTTCTGATGTGTGTTTGAAGTTTGAATAAGGTGCTTATGGAGTGCAAGTTGTTACAAAGGAGATGGATTTCTTTATTGCTTGACTTGCTTGTGAAATACATTTTATGTAATGAAGCACCGATTACCTAAATTAAAAATCCCAAACAATGCTGTTGTCTCATTTGGTAGAAAGCAGAGACCGTGTGGACAACTGAAAGCTTGCTTGAAGGCAATCTGTGACCCACTCCATACTATTCTTATGCTAATGTGAGAATGGGTATCCTGGGCACCATCTGCTGTCCCTGAGGTCCCGGCCTTGGGCATTCAAAATTGGTTTGCTTTATTAATGCTAGGCCATCCAGAACAGCAGCAGTGCATTTGTTAGAGTCTAGGAAATCAGAAGTTCCAATTGTAAGCATAGAGAGATAACTGTCACTTTTAATAATACACTCAAACATGATAGCCACCACTTTTTCCAACCTCTTAGGCATAGATGCCAACTTTCAAGCTGGAGTTACCTTCAGCAAATGCAGCAAAAGCTCCTCTGGCTTTTCAGGGTGATGGGGTTTTACTTCCTTGGAAGGTCATTTCATTACGTACTGGATGGATTTATTGACTGGCTCTGCATTTTAACTTTTGTAAATGCCCCCTAGAGAAACAGAAGACTGTCTTGATATAAATCTAAATTAATAAATAGGATATACACTGTGATTATTTTTAGAGAGGCTAAAGGGATGGGGTATCAAATATCCTCAACTAGTCTAATTAAACCAATTGAGGTTTAAAGGACACCATGCATCAGTTTTGCCCAGGCTTATTGTCAGGACAAATAGTTACAATCTCAGTAGTAAGTACCTAATAAAGTCTCCTCTAATGATGATTCTGTTTGTGCTTATTAGCTATATGGGTCTTTTGGTGTCCAGGGCTCCAATTAGAAAGCAATTCCTCCTTTTGTTCAGCATGTGAGTACTTAGATTGCTCATTATCAAGTGCCCATCAGGTACAAGTCAGGATGGTTCAACTGGTAGCCAGCAAGCCAGGTCCTTCTGCCCTGCTGCCCGTGTTGGTGTCTCCAAAGAGCAGAGCACAGAGAGCTCAGAACTTCAATGTCTTCTGCTCCATCCCTGTCAGGGCTGTGGGGCTGCTCCTGAGCTGGCACCCCGTCTGCAGCCTTGTGTAGGAAACAGCATCTTGGCTTGCATTTTACAGGTGAGGAAGCGAGGCCTGGATAATACTGTACCTTGGCTCCACCGGCCTGGATCGGCAGTGGGAGCACGAGGGCTGTGCCAGATTCAGCCCCAAGCTGCTCACAGTGAGGGTGTAAGGGGAACTGAAAGTGTTTGTGGAGTGGGTAAACAGTGAGGCCATGGTAAAGCAATGTGGTCTCAGCTGAGGTCAAGCTTTTGGTGGTGTTTGGTGAAGCAGCACTTTATGGCAGAATGGGAAAGGAACAGGTTGCCCAAGGCTATTGGGTGATCCACTGAGAGTGTAATTTGGGGGTTTGGAGTCTTAGTCTCCTGATTGCTCCGTTTCAGCTTGATGTGTGTGCAGAATTTATTTAGGGTGACCTCTGTGATGAAAAGAAATAGCCAGTTACCTAAGTAAGGAGTAGAGCCAACAGGGAGAGCAACTTTTGGCAGCTGTTTTTGTCCCCTCCCTTGCCTCCAGAGCTTTCTGTTGTTTCTTTCAGTTATAGGTGAAGGAGACAAGCACTCCAGGGCCAGGGAAAATGAGTTAATTACACTGTGGAAGGGGATTATTGCACAATGCTGGTTCTTTCCCATCCCTGTGTCAAGTTCTTGACAGTACAACAGAGCCAACGGAGGTGTTCTTCAGTACTGTCCTTTGCTTAATCTGGAGGTGTTGGAAACACAAAGCTGGACCTCTTTCCCTTAAATGAAGACAATGAGGAGAAGGCTTCTCTTTGGTGTCAGCATTCATGTAAGTTGTGCCAAGGTCCATTGAAATTCAGCAGAGGTAGATCAAATATTACATATATATTTTAGAAAAGAGAGTACTATTTTAATGGCATGTGTTTGCACTCCTTAAAGTTTCTGAGTGAATCTGTACTTCAAAAAATCTAAAAAACAGTACCTTTTGCTGTAAAAACTAGAAGGAAGTCCTTGAGAGAGGCATAGAGGGGAAAAAATTGTATCTGGAGGGCTACCTTGAACATTTGGATGTGAAAGATTAGTCTAGAAATCACTGTAGGTAATAGAGTAATAAAATCCATCTCTCTCACTTTGTGGGATTACTCACATGCCGCTCCTGCATTTGGCATGTGGAAAAGAATCCTTGTTTAAGAAACCGTCTTAATGGAGTGCTGGTGTAAAACAGGTGAAGAAAGGAGATGTGGCATTCTGCAGGATAATCAGGGGGAAGCTGGCAAGAGTGTCCCCTTTGGTTCTTCTCAGCTGAGGTGCTGAACTTGTACAGGGATCTGAGTACACAGGACATGCTTACAGATTGCTGATTACGCTGCAGTTTCTCAGTGGCTGAGGATGATCAGATCCTTGTGAAGTGCAGCACTGACCGTGGGTCCATTGCCAGGCTGTTACAGGCTCTGCTGCTCTGCTGTGTTGCCAGCTGCCCACATGGAAGTTGTTCAGCACGTGGGTGCACCTGCCTATGGATGTGGCCCTATCATGCATACACAGAGCCAGTGCAAGCACTGAACCAGGTGTGAGAGGTTCAAGGTCCCTCATCTGTCAGGACAATTTCATCTCCCATCAGGGACTAGTATTTGAATCTGTCCCATCTCAGCTTAATACAAAAATCCCTGGGTTTGCATGTACTGATTGGAAAGATTCCCATTTAAAAGTGGATGATGCTTCAGAATAATTCTGCTGCGTGAAAACACTGGAATAGTCTTGTTTTCTACTCACTGTAGAAGGCACCAAAATATTGAAATCTCAGAAAGTGCCATGGAGCAAAATTGTTTTCTTCTCTGATCTTTTGTGCACTACCTTCAGCTCACACAAGCTGGGACTGAAGAGTATCTGCAGGGGGTGCTTATGTAAATGCACAGCAGAGAGGACTTAAAGAAATTCTTATCATCTGGGATGCCAATCTCTTCCAGTGGTTGACCAAAAAATTCTGCTCTGCTTGTATGTTGCCAGTGTACTCTGATAATTATAACAGTACGTGGTGTGAAACAGTAAACCATTCCACTTCATTTCTGGTCTTCCTAATTGTTTCTTCTCTTGCTAGTTGACAGGGTTGATTGAACACTTCTGAAATATGTTTTTAGTTTCTCCCCTAAAAGTGACATGTGCTACTCCACTGGAAGACAACTGACAGCAACAACTGGGTTCTGATGAGTGAGGGAAATCAGAAATGGCCAGAAGCAACTACTGTTAGAAATTAAGAGTTGGTGTTTCTGCATGTCAGTGCTGTGTTCCTCATGTTTGTCATTGTTGACGAGATAGGAAAAATAGTTTGGTTAGCATGCTGGTGCTTGCATGAGGTGTAGGGATATCTGTCAAAAACTATTGAGGTCCTTTGAAAAGTTGTGAAATAACATTTCTACAAAGGGCACAGAAGTTGCCAGAGAGACTGCAGGAGTGTTAGACAACCTTCCAAGCCTTTATCACAGCCTGGAGGTCTCCATCTTCAAGAAGGCTCCATGTGTACATGTATACAAACAACAGCAAGGGGAAGTTTGTGTCCAAAGAGGTTAAAAATAAATTGTGAAGAGAGATATATTCAGAGATGGCAGGACTGCAATGGGCAAGTCTTGGTCCTTCTGTGCGAGACTCTCTCGAGTGACAGCTTTAGTTAGGGAGAGTGTAATTATTTGCTTTTGGAATGCCTAGTATTGTTTCCTTCAAGCTGAGTTAACTTAACTTACTGCCACAGCACATTCCATTTGTTCCATTGTTAGCAGCTACTGGTTGTCTTCTGTTCCCCTGGTTGTGGGGGGGACAGCTGGGGAGGCCAGAGGACAAGGATGGCTCTTGGAGGCGCTGGGTGCTGACAGAGGCTCAGCTTTCTCATGATTATTTTTCTATCTGTGTGTTACAATCTGGTTGGAAATTGTAACCAGGTTTTTTTAAATTGATTGCTCTGACGGTGAGGTTCAGGCACGGAACTCCTTATGTTGGGTCTCAA
>VWZF01001503.1:0-276470 GCA_013396755.1 Sclerurus mexicanus | reverse complement strand
GTTCCGAGCATGTCGCGGAGGAGGAACTGGTAGTGCTGGGATTTTTCCCTTCCCCAAACTTTCCCTCGAGGCGAGAGGAGCGGCGGCACCGGCACCGCGACCGTCCCGTCCGAGCAGGGCGGCACAGAGGTACCGGGGGCTGGAGGAGAGAGAAGTTGGCACAGCAAAGCTTGTGTTGGGCTGTAAAAGCAGAGGATATATATATATTTATATATATATATATATATGTTGCTGTTTAAAGGTAGTTCTGGCAGAGAATCAGTCTGGTTTCCATCTCGTTTCCGCACCCAGGAGTGCCGGAAAGAACAAGCAACAGAGGAAATACTCTGCAAATTGTTCATTTAATGTTATGTCGTGTCAGATGTGCTGGAGTGGAAATTTAGTGGCAGGTTTTGAAAGGAAGAAATGAACTAGAATAGGTATTTCTGCAGTGGCAGGGGAAACATATCGTTCTTCTGTATCACAAGAATATTACTGGTATTACTTGTTCTAAGAACTGACATATTTTAAGTATGTATCTTAATGGCACCACGCACCTCAAAGCTCTTTATAGAACACCTCTGATTAAATCATTTGGAGTTTTTAATGGCACAAATTAAAACCTTGGCTTGGTTTAATGTAAATAACAGAAAACTGGGGAGAGCTGTGTTCCATTCTGGCAAGGTGAGCATGGTTTTATTGAGGCAGCCCTGAGGGGAACAGTGACATACTAGGAGAACTGTGAGAGAGAATGAAAGCTAAATTAAAGCAAAACTTATGCAACCAAAGAGTGGCTGTAGTGGGAATGAATCAGACCTTTTCATTTTATTTTTCTTGGAGATTTGGGTGAGGAGGCGGAGAGGAGCCTCTAGAAAGCAAAGAAACATGCAAGCCAGGCACACCTACAGCAACAGGTCTTGTTTTGCCTGGAAAGGACGAGCTGAGCTTTGTGAATGCTTGAGCCAAGCTTATCCAGTCACATCTGGGGCAGCGGCTGAACCCGCAGACGGGTGTTGGATCTGGAGCTGGTGGCCCCGATTTCTCCCACTGTCAGACTGGCGGGCAGCTCTTCCCAAAATACAGGGCGGATGGTGGAATATATGTGGTGATTCAAAGAGGATTTGTCAATACTAAAAATAAACAGGCCCACAGATGTGTCCTAGAGGGTCATGTACAGGCTCAACATTTTTGGGGTCAATGAGCTGATTTTCGGCGATTTTCTGTTTGTGTGTCCTGTCCAAGGTGCTGAAGTTCATTTTGCTGCAATTTCCCAGTATTTCGGGGCTTGGCAGAAGTGATCTTGGATGTTTCCTCTAGTCTGAAACCAGTGAGGGGTTTGCCCCTCGGGTGGTATGAAGAAAAAGCAGGGATGTGTTTTCAGACACGTATATTTGATCCGTCCTTTTGGCGTGGGAAAGCAGGCCAGGTGGGGACGCAGATGGATCTGGCAGATCCTATAAGCCTTTGGTGGCAGAGAATTGGAAAGGTCAGAGCTATGAGGCAGTGAGGAGTGAAACCCTCTCATTCTAATGGACCAAGAAAGTGGTGGTTTTGAAAGTGTCAGTTCTGTTGGTTTGAGTGCATTGCCTTGATAAGACATCTGGTTCCGAAAAAGTTGAGGGGAACCCAGTGTCATGGGATTGATGCAAATGGAATTGAAGTGATGTCCACTGCTTTTGTTAATGTTTTTTTTTTATTCTGGTGTAGCCGTTTCAAATGGCAAATGCAGTTGGCAGAGAGCTTCAGAAATAGAGGGTCCTTATGAAAAAAAACATGTCTTTTGGGGGCAAATGTCTCAACATAGAAGCCTGTCCTGCAAGTTGTGGTATTTTTAGATTAATGTGCCAAAAGGTCTCAGCCTTGGGTAGTAGAGTTTATGTAACTTTGGTAGAGGCAGATCACAGTATTGCCAGAAATAATCACAGATTAATATTTTGCTTAACTTGTTCATGATTGGAGTTCGATGTTGTCACATGGTTCTTCTCAGATCTTGACACTCATTCTAACTCATTCATAATGCGGCTTTGTACTTCTGTCCAAGACTCCGAGGGTTTTACAAACACAAAGGGTCAGATTCTAAATCCAGTGATCTCCCACAGAAGGAGTTTTTGCTGTGAGGAGTCCTGCAGATTTAAAGCACGCCAGAACTCTGTACAGTGTTGTGGAGAACTGATATCGTTTCATGCCCTCAGTCATTCGTCAGAGCTCACAAAGGTATTTGGTTGCATCACTGGGTATGTAGCCTAAATACCTTGACCATGAAGGGGGTATGTAGACCATGAAGGGGGTATGTAGACCATGGGACTTCATGACCCTGAATGACAGCTTATGGGTACAGACTTTAAAACTGCAAGAGAGTTGAGAGCTTCATATTCCTGGCTTGAATCAGAAAGTGGCCCCGGTTCTTGTTGTAATGGACTAACACCCGTGGCACCAGCTGGCACCTCCCAGGACTTCTACAGGTTACAGAAAATTGTTGAGTGATTGCTGTGTTCTTGGTTTAAATGTGTTGTCATAATTATATTTCAAAATTTACTGATAGGAAATGACATCCTGACTGGCATGGGAGATTTATGAAATATAGCTAGTCTTAATTTCTTTAAAACATCCTGTTTATGATATTAGATAGGGATTGGTTTATCTTTTTGTTACCCTTTTCTGCTTAGTATCTTGAAAGAATCCTCTGTGTCTGCATGTGAGTAAAGAACATTTTGGGTTGCATATTAAAACATTTTGGTGGTCATTCAGAAAGCCTGGTCATGCTTTTCAAAAGGAACAGGTTGTTATCACCTTATGTGCCTTTTAGTTTTTGGAAGCTCAGCTTGAAAAACATCAAAGAGACTTATTGTTTCAGAGGGTGGGTACTCAGTTCTTCATGAAAATTGCTACCTTGTAAGTTGTCTCTGATCCTCCTCAAGAATTGCTTTGGAAAATTATAGCCCTGATCGTTAAAAGGTGACAACAACTAATTTCTCAGTTCTGTAAAATAAAACTTTGGTAACACAGAAGCAGCATCACTCTTGAATATACACTTGACTTTCCTGCTTTGTGTTTACATGTTGTCTTGAGGTAGAGCCTTAATCTATTATAAAGCAGTTTATATTTGGAATTCTGTTATTGTTTCTCACTTTCACCATCCAACCTGTAGGAAGATACATGAAGTCAGTTGGGTATACTTCTGTTTGATTATAGTGAATATCTCTTCAACAATGTCATGTATGGTTGCAAACAGTTCAGATAAATTTGTTTATTTATCTTTTAAATAGCATCATCCTTGTGAACATCTGCCTAAAGGAAACCCTGGTTATAGTTCTATTGATCTTGGTTTATTATTTACTCTGCAGACCAAACTGATGGGCCCACTTTGACCTGTCTCTGTCTCTTTGGGTTTCTCTTGCAAAGTGACAGTTTCTAAATCAGGAAGGAAATCAGGTCACATTTCTGGCTCTACAAGATTTATCTCATTGCTCTTCTTTCAAAGTAATTAGAGTTACTAATAATGAGGAAAAGAAAACTTTTCCAAAACTGGAATGTCCCTAACTCCTCTCTCCTTCTGGCAGTTTTTGTGTCACTGAAGAGGTGCAGGTAGTTCAGAAAGTTTGTTGTGGAGGATCCTTTTGCCCCATTATACACATGGTATCTTCTTTTCAGTTCAATTGCTGGGGATCTGGTTGTCCTTAAAAATATACCTTCCTCTCCTTAGCTTAATTGTGTTCCTTGTTTATTTCCCAGTCATTCTGGAACGGTGTTACTGGACCAGCTCTGGGCTGTCCGGTTGCAGTGAGCGAGATCCCAGATTTCAGCTTGGGAGAAGAAAGAAGACATATTTACCAAAGTTATCCCATATCCCAGTCCATAAGCTGGCTCAGGACAGAGTGGTTTTATTAAATGCATGTGGTACCAGCTGTGATAATCATCCTTTGTACCCTCCTTCTTCAGGTTTCTTATCCTTCTGACTTCACAAAGGCAAATTCCCAGCAAAAACAGCAAAAGAACGACAAAAAATTTCTCTCTTCTTACACGCCCACCTTTGAGGACGTGTGGCTTGGCCTCCCATGCGGAGGTCACCTTGTGCATCATTTGTGTGCAAAATTTTCATTGGTGTCAAAAGATTCCTTATCTTTCATGGCAAAAACATGCCTCCCTGCTCTTTGTACTGAACAAAGCCTTTTTTAATCACAGTTCTGCATGACAAGAATGGCTTGGGCTTTATTTTTATCATAATATTGCAAGAGCTTTTTAAATGTAGAGATTTAACACATCAAATAATACTGCTGTACCAAAACACGCAGAAAAATTTCTCCTAAGCTCCAAGTTTTCTCTTTGCCCTTTTTTATTTAATTTTAAGGTTGGAGATTTTATTTCATATCTTGGAAAAAAATAAATCCATTCTTTACTGGATTATTTATTTCATCTCTCGGCTTGAATTGAGCTCTCCTGGTTCACTAAACTTTTTCCAAAGAGGCTTTTTGCTGCAGTGCTGAGGGCCCTACCAACAGGTTGTAGATTCTTTTAAAAACTTGCTGGATTCCTAAAACTGCTCTGCATTCATATTATCTTTTGAAAGATACCTTCAACTTCTTTAATAATTTTAATGCAACCACAGTATTAGTATGGAATATTTAAAAAGTCTTACTGATTTTAGTTGCAAGTGTGTAAAATTTAGGTGCCTGACTGCAGACCATGGGCACAATTAAGGTGTGTTGGAAGAAATTAGTCTTTCTCAATATTCATGGCGTGTGAATGCTGATTGTGAACACTAAGCCAGATTTTAGGATTTTGAAGGGGTCTTGGTAGGTGTAAGTTGTGGCTGAGGCTTTTTTCCCTGATGATTTTAAGGCTTTAGAGAAAAGAAAAAAAAATTTGTATATCATAAACAAGGTTTTAGAAAAGTTTGTCCAGTTTGTTGGGGGCTTTTTTTTTGTTTGTTTTTCTGTTTGTTTGGTTTTTTTAGGACCTGTTGGTTGAAGACAGATTAGAAATTAACTTTTTAGGCTAAAGTCCATTCTTAAAGACTGTGCTATTTCTAAAGTGGTTTTTCCAAGATTCTCTTTCTTATCATGATGAAATGGTCACTTTTCCCACCAAAAATGGACAGTTTTGTTAGTGTTTGGTGTCTGAATATGCCATTGTTCTGCCTGGCTGGCTTGCAGCATGTTGGGTCTAACTTTGTGTGCATCAGGGCTTCAGGTTTACAGAACCTCGGTCCTGGGAAATCAAAACAGGGCAGCACAGAGGGATCGCTTCTAGTTATTTCCACTGAGGAAAAATTCACCCCTGTAGGAGCCAGCTCAAATTTTACGCCCCACTGCCAGCCCTTTTTTGTCCTCCAAGGAGCATCCCTGCTGCCAGGCTGTGCAAGGTCAGACACTGCCCCTGGGAGATCCCAAAACACATCAACTTTTAAAAAAAAAAAGTGATGATAAATAAAAAAGCTCCCTCACTGTGGCGTAAAGCTCACACAGAGGAGAAACTCTGTCACAAAGTTTTTGGCTTTCCCCACGATGTGGCCACCAAAAGTGGGCAGAGGATTAGGGAGAGCAATGTTTGGAGGCTTTCAGGGATAGGAGGGAGCATCTTTAAAGTGTTACAGCCTGACCTGTAGACAGGCACTTAGTGCTGTCTGAGGCCTGACACGTTGGTAGCCGTTACATAATGCACAATTATAAAGTCACACCAAAGCCTCTCTAAAATACCTGCCTGATTATAACAGGGTAATTACGCCACATTTATAGCACTGAGCGCTGCGGGGAAGGGACCCCCTTGCACCAAAACTCGTTCCCCTGCCTGCCACGTCAGATGCAGCCAAGGGTGCCATTCTCTTGGCCCGTGGAAGTCCCAAACGCTCCCAAGCCCCCCACGGGGTTGTGTGCCCGCTCCCCTCTTCGTGTGCTGGCTCTCGTGTTACAGGGGTTGTCCTTTCCTTCCGGATGAGGATTTCTGGCTGTCTCTGCTCCCCATATTAGTACAGCCAGTGCGACACCGTGACGCGGCCGCCCTCTCTCCCTCCCCGGGGCCCAGCACATCGTCTCCACTGCCTTCCCAGCCTTATTCCCAGCCTCTGGCATCGAGTTATGCACAGTTCCCATGCTGCTGGAGGGGCCAAAGGCATTGCCAGCCGTGTCTGCAGCAAGAGGGTCTGCAAAGCACTGCAAGTATCTTAAGAATTTATGTCTTTTTTTTTTTTCTTCCTTTCCCCCTTTATCTCTTTCCAACAGTGTTTCACGTCGAGAGGTCTAATCTCCCTCGATGCGCGCGTGTGGTTCTCACTCATGTGAGCACAGGGGCTGCTCCGGCGTGTGCTGTGTGTCTCTTGGGAAATAACCCCTTCAGAGTTGCTGTGCGTGGCAAAGTTTCCCCTCGGTTTGCTGAGGTCCTCACAGCTCTTCCCTCCCCTTCATCCATCAAACTGGAGGGATGAATCCTCCTCTCGGTTCTGCCGGCGTAGATCCAGATCGATTTGTTTGGCTTCGACAGAGCTAATCCAGATTTACACAGCCCTTTCCCTGAGGACTTCCCCCATTTTTTGCTCTAGGTGACTGTTAGAGGGCCAATGTCAAAATGCATTTGATCTAGTCAGATTCCCTGTCTCCAATCATTAATTATTCTCTGGCAAAAGTTTCTGAGGAAGAGCGGTTGTATTTGAAAACAATATACAAATTCTGTTGCTAATTTTAGAAAGTAAGGGAGATTTTTTTCCCCTCCTGTTGAAACTAAATATAATTTGAAAGGTAATGTACAAAGACTTAAATATAGCATGCAATTATACATTGCATATGAATAGTTTCTCTTGGTTTTAACATGTTTAGTTTGTTTTTCCATCTTTCTCAGCAGACAGCTGTTAGATAAAGAGAGAAAAGTAAATAGTTGTTATGAAACCATACGTCATAGCTAAAGGGAATAAAAGAAAAGGAATCATCATATGAATATGGAAAGACAAAGACAAAATAAATCCTGTCTGTGCTTTTCCTCCTTGCCCCATCCTTTCATGTCACTTCTTTAGTGGTACTCTAGCTAAAGAAGTACTTTAGTGCTTCTAGAACTAATTTCCTGTAGGTCCATCATGCTCATGCTCCTGCTGAATTCAGGCAGTTTTGAATTGAGGCTCTAAATCCTTCATGGGAGAATAAAACCGGGGTAGAACTTTTCTAGGAAAATCTTTATGTTCTTGGGTTCCATTGCCCTTAGTGGAAGCTCTGCTTGAGTTTCATTGAGTTTGCTTTTCTGTGAAGTTGCTAAACTTGATGACCCCCAAAAGTTTTGTTGCGTCCACGCGGTGTCTGAACAAGCACCTGCAAGGTGTACAGACGTCCTTCTGGCCAGGGAGACTTGAAGAACTTGCTTTCACCATGTTGTGAAACACAGTGCTGCTTCTCACATGCTGTTACATCTGGGGGAAAAAATGGTTCTTTTTGTTAAAAGTTTCTTGAGGTTTTCCCTGTTTTGTGAAACCTGAGCAGTGCCAGGCAGGTGGGTCTTGCTCTGTTTGTTGTACGCTCAATAGTCAGGTCATTAGTCAGGTCCTAAAAAGCTCTCTGCTTTTTAGCTGCTTCTTAGGGCAGGCCAAAAAGAACCTAGAAATGCCACACTGGGACACACGTTGCCTTTTTTTATAGGGATATGGAAAATGGCACAAAAGACCCTCAAAATAAA
The DNA here is from genome assembly GCA_013396755.1 of Sclerurus mexicanus. Taxonomy (NCBI): domain Eukaryota; kingdom Metazoa; phylum Chordata; class Aves; order Passeriformes; family Furnariidae; genus Sclerurus; species Sclerurus mexicanus. Next base: position 268,838 of record VWZF01001503.1, on the reverse strand, counting down.
AATAACAATAATTAAAAAACCCACCCAAAATTATGTTTGTAGACTCCAGGAACAGGACAAATGGCTACATATGAGGTTATGATCTGAAAACACTGACATATTCCGGGCTGTGGTTTTCTTTTATTAATTAGCCTAAGTGATGTTCAGAACCTGAAACCAAGGCTTTTAGACACATCTCTGGTGCCTAATTCTGCTCAGTCTCTCATAACAGGGTGAATCAGGAGACTGTTTACTGAAGGCAGTGATGCAGTGTCGATGTAAAAGCAACATAAGGGAGACAGAGGATTTGTTTATGAGCATGAAAGTCCCCTGGACAATTTAACAGAGAAAATTACTGAATAGCTGCAAAGCACAGATCTTAAATGTAGCTGAAATAAGTTTTCTGGAGCATTCCTGGAACTATTTTAAGGGCCTGATCCAGAGCCTGGTGAAGCCAAAGATAAAGCTCCTTTTGACTTCTTCAGATCCAACAATACACTTTGAAACATCATTCCCTCTCTGGAATTTTCTAAAGCTGTCTTTTAGGTGTTTTTTAATTAACTATTATGCCAGATGTAATGTCTTTTGTATCCCTTTAGTGCTTGAATTTGTTAAATATAAGAAGAAAATGATAGTACAATTCCTTTTGTGCACAGGAAATCCTGATGTCCTATGTGTTTAATCATTAGTTGCACAAGCCACAGAAACATGTCTTTTGTTGCTCTGTTTCTCTGTTGGTTTAGCATTGTGCATCTGTCTTATCCTCTTGCATTTGAACCTACTAGAGAATTTGATTCAGAGGTTCAGAACTAGCAGATATTTGGGGTTTGCAAGTGCTGTTAAAAGGATGTTCCTGGATTGACAGTAGAGAGACTCAAGGCGTGTAAGAAAGTGTAATATAAGAAAGTGGCCATGGGGTGACTCAGCCACATATTACACAGCAGTGAATCCACCAGAGTTCCATAGGGGAGCATGTTACTTCAGTAGTGTGGGTTGACAGAATTTTTAATGTGTTATTCCATATTATATTGTATTTCATGTTTAGTGTCTTATTTCCAGGCCAGTGACTCCTTCACCTACACCAATCTGGTCCATGAGATCAGGTAATGCCAAGTGTAGGCTGTAATTGTATAGTTTTAAAGGGAACTTGGAAAAAAAGGCCTGGGATCTCAGTACCTTTTGAAATAACCTGAAAAGGCTCCATCATATGGATTTAGTACTGGATCCAAACCCGCTGAAGATTCCTGTTGGCTTCAGGACGTTGTGGATATGTCTACATGTGCCATCTGCTCAGGAGTGGGTGTCAGGAGTCAGGGACCAAAGGTGAGAGCTGTGAGAAAGCCTGTGGTCCTGTTGAAAGACTGGAGGAGGTGAAAGAGGGATGATGTCCCAGAGGACCATGGCCCTGCTACTCTAATCCTGCCCCATGCACTATTATATCTGAGTCTCCTTGTGTGCAAGGCGGATGTTTGTATTTTGCGTTGCTGCCCACTTGTATTCATCAGATATGGATTAATGACCATTTATATGCACATATATAAAATATCTGTTTTATTTATATAGGCGTGTGTATATATATATATATGAATACATAAAACCAATTCAGAAAAGAAGCAGAGACTGAAAATGCAATTTCCAGCTCCATCAGTTGTGTACTCCCCATTTCGCTGGGAACTGGCATATCTGTGTTGTCAGATGGGACGTGTGTGCCCAGCTATTCCAGGAAGGTGGTGTAAAGCAGGATGAGAGGCAGCAGGGGCTACCCCGAGGATGCCCTGAGTTGTGTGCCCCCATGCAACGAGGCCATGGCTATTTCCCCCAGCCCTCGCCCTGACTGTCGCTGCGAGTGGTGCGAGGAAGGGAAAATGGAGGGTGTCCCTGACCCTGGTAATCTCCAGCTGCCACCGAGCCTCCCGGGAGGCACCCGTGGCCAGCGCAGATTAACACAGCCCACAGCAGGGACTGGCCTGCGGCCAGCATGGCCCCGGGATCAAAGGAGCATGGAGGTGGCTGAGAGCCACCTTCGGGCTCCTCCTCCTCGCCTCTCTCTGCCACAGCTTTGGCCTCCCCTGATAAACAAACCCACATTCTGCCCACTGGTTGCAGATCAAAAGGCTTTTTTTCCCGTGTCTTGCACAGGGTGTTTATGTCCAGGTGTGCTTTTGGAGCTAATAAGTGATGTAGAATTGTCTTTCTTAAGGATCTTTCCGGGGAGTGACGTGTGCTGGCTGCCTTTTTTCTTGATGCGCAGAAACAGGGACTTCTGACCACTAAGGATAAATCACAGTGGCGCAAAGGTGGGAACCGTCATGAGGTTGTCACAGGCAGATCCAGTGCAGAGGCATGTCATGAGCTTTCCCCAGTTCTCTGCCATGTCCTTGCTGGCCAAGCTGCCTCTAGGAGGAAAGGAGCAGGAGGGAGCTGCATGAAGCATTAGAGGGAGCCAGGGAAAGCAGGCATTGGCACACATATCACTGGAAATGGTGTATTTTAATGCCAAGAGTGTGCCTTGATTTGGTTTGCAGTGGGTGCTCTAGATAAGAAGCTTTGTTTCTGTTAGAAAGGTTATTTTTGGGAGTTGTTTGTCTGCCAGGACCAGGAGGAAGGTGTTTTAAAACACATTTTGGAGGGACCATCGGTGTTGTCTCCATGAATCCCAGCAGCCTTTGTGCCCCAAAATACAGGTGTTCTTTCCTGGTTCATGGATGAGCCCTTTCAGGGAGGTTCCTCATCCCATGCACTCCCTTTGGGCACTTTCATTTTCAGCTTCTCAGCTCTGGGCAGTTTTGTAAAGCAGAGAATGCTGCAGGGCCAGCAGCCAACAACCCTGCCAACAACACAGCCGACAACCCCTGCCAACAACCACCCCACCAGCCCTGGGGGCGATAGGTTTGTTTCCCAAGATGGGTCTCGTGCCAGCTGCACTGTTTTGGTGGTGTGATGGTCCCTGGGGGTGGCCAAGGAATATCTCTGCCCTAACTTTTACACATCTGTCATGTTATCTTTTCCCAGTATTAACCTGAAGTCCTGCCCAGACAGGAAGCAACAAGAGCAATAACCTGGAGGAATGCCCTTGCAAGGCCATTTTCTCCCCTCACTGCAATGGGCCAAAGTCTTACCTTGAATGCAGAGCAGCATCACTTCATTTTCATTTTACATTGTGGCAGCTGAACATGAACAGTAGTTTGCAGGACCACGTGGCCCAGAGCAGGACTCAAAAAGCAGCATCTCACATATTTAGGTCTGTGGGATGTCAAGTATGTTGAATATTTTCTTCCCAATGCCAGTTTGAAAGCTAGTTTTATAGTCACAGCTAGCTTTGCATATGTTTGAATTGTTCCTTGGTACATGATTTCTTCCAGGAGGTTCCTATAACATTAATGAATGTGAAAGTTGTGATTAGCATGGGAGATCATTGCTTATAGCAACTACACAATGTATTAGGCCACCCATCAGTCTTGCTGTTAGAGCACTCTGCAGAATTCAATAAGCAGCGTTATTTACACAGTTGCCTTTAGGAGCTTGAGAAACTTTGCAAAACATCTTATAATCTAGGCAAAAGCTTTGCTACAAAGCAAGTTCACTTCATTGATTGCATTTCTTCACTTTGGTAACTAAATGGCAAGCTAAAAATAAATTAAAAAAAAAGGCAGAATTGAGATCAATCTCTAATTGATTTTGACTTGTCATATCCAGTTAAAAGCAGAACCAATGCTTTCTGAAATGTTACTGATGTTCAGGGGCTTTGTAAAGCTGCATATGAGACAAAGCATCAATACCAGAGTGTAAGATATCTTAATTTGGGTTTCATACAGAGTTTTAGGCACTTAAATGTCAGACTAAAGTTCAAGTGTTCATCAAAGTTCTGTGAGGATCTTCAATGTCAATGAAATTCCTATTAAAACTGTCATGTGAGGCTTCTGCTGCCTGTAAGTGCTGGTTTCTTGAACCAAAAATTGCATGGTCTGTTGAAGCAAAGGCCTTCACAAGACAAAGGGATGTCTGGAGAGAGTTTCTGAGAAGGGAACGCTGAGGGAGCTGCCATGAGTGCCGAGCTCAGCTGCTTTGCCTCAGCAGTGGTCTGGCTGGGGACACAGTCCTGGAGGGCAGGGATGGTCTGTGGGGCTCTACTCTGTCCTCACACTTCCAGTGGGGATGGGGGCTCATGCTACATCTCCTGTGCTAAAGGTGCTGGAGATAGCTCTTTCTCAGAAGTGGAAGGGCAGGCAGAGACTCTCTGTGCTATGCTCAGCATCACCTTGATAGCATCCCATCCTGATTCTCCTTCCTCCAGAGCTCACTGCACTGGAGCTGCTGTTTTTCTGGATGTTTTTCTCTGGACCGCCAGCCTTGTGCCTTTGGTGGGGGGGATGGAGGGAGCGGGAAGCCAAAACAGAGGACAGCCTATTTTTAGGCTGACTATCTCCCACTCCCTGGAAGGCTGGGTGCCAATTAGGTGGTGTCGTGGGGTGACGCTCGCCTGTCTGTAACGCGGCCCGTTGACAGCCGAGCTGTGGCAGGCACTGGAGCAGAAAGGGAGCAGAGATTTGAGCCATCTTTCTGCAGTCAGCGACCCTGAGCCCATCTAGATTTGCAGTAATGTTTATTTTTCGCTGTTTTTGCATCTGTTTATCTGGATAGGTTTCTCCTCCCTCCCATCACATTTTATAACAGAGCTCCATGCACACCGTGTTGGGTGGTATTTCGAAGCTCAAGTACACAATTTTGGCTTCTGTCTCTCCTTTCGTTTTGTTGTGGGACAAAAAGAAAAAATAAAAAATAAGGCCGCTAGTAAATTTAGGTTCAACTCATAATTTAGAGATTATAAAACCATAATGTAAAACTGTGATCATCTACTCTGTCTCCAGAATAGCAGAGGGCTCCTCATAATTAGTATTCTTTCAGTTGCAGCATATACTGTCAAGAAAAAGGAATTGAGAGGGATGGATTTTCCACCTTTTAGTCTTTGGTAAACCACGGTTAAATAATTTTCTTTAAATGGTGCATGTTACACCTAATTTATATTTCTTTTATTCTTGTTCCTGGCCGCTGGATTTCTTCTATATCAGTCTGACAGACTGCAAAGTTCTCTGTAATACAGAGATGAAAAGTAATGTTTTAGCTGTGTTTGTTCAAGGGTGCTGGTACAGTGATTAATTAATCCCTTTCCATTTTCTTTGGTATGATCGAAATCTCTGCAGCATTTGCTACGAGCCCGTTTTCCAGCCCATAATTGTCCTTAGTGATACTTCCTTATACCTTTCTAATTTATCAGCATAACGCTTGTGTTTTGGACAGCAGAACTGAAATTCTCTACAAGGATAATGTTCCCATTAATTTTCATCACTGTCCCCTGATTAACCAAGCCCTGCATCAGCTATTCTGCTCTTTCACCCAGAAAGCAAACAGGCCCACAGCCACTCGGATCTTCTGCTTATCCATGGAAAATACTGCCACAACCGTGGTTTTCTTCTGGTGCTTTACCACCGTGTCCCATTACTTAGGAAAGCAACACTGATATTCAGAGTACATCCTGGCCAAGTCTGTAGTAACTCTTGGGTTCAATTACCAGGACTTGTTGATACAGAAAGTCTAGCTAAAGAAACTGGTGTATTTTGTGCCTCTTAAATGTGAAATGTCATTCTCAGCATATTATTGCTCCATTGCATAGATTTTTTTTCCCCCAGTACAGAACAGAAATAGGTATTGAACATTTCAGCCCCTTCTGTGCTGTTGTGCCTGACAGTACTTAGAGGATACATTTTGTTCCTTGTGTGTTTGAATAGTTCATTCTTGCCCTTAAAAAGGCCAGCAATTTCTCTAGCTACAGTTTTCTCAGATTCTTTCTACTCTATCACAGGCACCTGAGTAACATGTTATTCTTGACTTCTTTTCATATTTTTTAATTTTTTTTTATAAATAATTTTGCACTGTGGACTGTGTGCAGCATTTCTTTGCACCATGCAAGATATTTTGATTGTCAAAGGATAGGAGGTAGAAACATTTTTGAGCCCTTCAGTGTCTAGGGAGAGTGACAGTACAGGCTCTGCACTACATGGGCAGCATGGTATTTGAAGGACAATGAAGCAGGTATTTGCAAAGAGCTGAGAAAACAGGGAAAAGACCTCAATATCCATTAAGGGTGACATCCTTTCTCTGCAGAAAGCCTCAGTAAAACAGATCAGCTTGACATCACCAAATCTTGATGCTCCTCTTTTATTAAAGGACAGCCATGAATACATAAAAGTCTGATATGTGTTCCCACCTCATGTCACATGATGGCAACTGCAAATACACTTTATTCCTGCATGAAATGTGGTTGTGATATCCTGCCACCTTCTTTTATGTTTCTGCTAACAGCCTGCACATAACTGGGACTTAGCAAAATGCTGCCAGAGTCCAAAACAGAGTCATCATCCTACAGCCACTGTCTTTCTGCTCCTCTCTGAGTTCATCCTTACCTGGAAACTGCAACAAAACAACAGCACCGGGTCAGTCAGTGTCCTCAGCACAATATTGCTGGGGTGAAACACTCAGGGCTTTGGGAGAAGTCCTCTACTCTGTGGGAAAGCCCAGGCTGGAAGGTGAGCTATAGCCCTAAGTCAATGAGCTGAACACCAAGGTTTATGAGGAGGAAGGATAACTTCACAAATCACAGCGGAAACCCTGCAAAGCAGTGAGATTTTTAACTTGCTGAACGTTTCAGTATTCAGTCTTTCAAACCCACTGAAGCTCGGGTCCCTTAGTGAGACACACAAGGCCTTCTGGCTTTGACTGAACATGAACTCTGGGCCAATGCATATTTAGTTATTAATATTTCCTACTTCATGCTGCTGACTGTTCCAGATGCAGGGGAGGAAAATGACTTTCAAATGAGAAGATTTTTCATAAGCCTAAAGCATGGCTGTACTTGGAATGCAAGCTTTAATCAGTTATTTGCTGGAAAAGTGTGTAACAAAAGTTCAATCTCTGCTGGGTTCTCTTTCATCCCAGTATCAGCTGCTGGGTGGTGTCCCTTGAAAGAAAAACGGATTCTGTGTAAAAAATTTAGGCTCTTTGTAAGCACCTTGTTGCAGAGACCATCTACCTTGCTTGTGTCCCTTGAGAATAATGATAATAATAATGATAAATGTGGCTTGGTGGGAAAGCTGGGCTTCACTGGCTTCATTGGGGAAGTACAGTATTTTTAAGATGGAGATTTTCTAAATCTTACTCTTGGACTCAAGTGTCTGCTTCTTCAGTTCGGCAGCAGTCAGGTTCCCATACTCTTGGACAAAGGAGTGCCCTTAACCCCAGTGAGCCGTTGCTTCTTCCAGCTGCCCAGATGCTCTTGCCCCGTGCATCTTGCCAGGTAGTCACACACCACGCATGAGTGAGCTCTGCTGAAAAGCAGCAATATCTCTCTGTGGCTGATTGCATGAGCTGTCAAGGATCCATACCATCCCACTGTGCCCAAGGGCAGTCCATGCCCCAAGAGTTTTGCTGTGAACTTAAAAAGGAAAAAAAAAATAAATCCCAGGCACTCACATAAGTGGTTGCAGTAGAGAGCTACTGGAGGAGGCTATTTTTTTTTTCAGGGCACAACCAGAGAGGCTATTTAGCATAGTTTTACATGCTGCTAATGTGGTTTTATTGCTTCTAGGACCTGACCTACTATCATTATGTGCTGCTGTATTATGTGCTGTGGATGCTTTTACTCATTTGGAGCTGGTCCAGGGATCTCTAATGGGGCTCTGCACTGCATGACCTAAGGTGTGCTCAGTGTGACACCATCCCCTGCACTGGGAAGGCTGGTTTATCACACAGCTGTGCACTGGCAGGATTGGGAAATTAGACCAGCAGCACACTTTACCTTGTGTTCTGGTCTGGATCCTGCAGAGTACTGGGGGATGGAGGGTGGGACGCCCCCGTGGTCCCCATCACCTCACAGGGCCATTGGTTTCTTTATGCTCCATTGTGGACTCAATGTTTGTGCACAGAGCACTTCAGTCCAAGCACTAGTGAGCAGTGAGTCATCCCCCTGCTGCTAGAAGGAAACCTGACAGCATCCAAGTTAGGAATGGTCAAAGGATAGGTTTTAGGATTCATCTTTCCCTGCACTGCTGAACCCAAGAGTCTTGCAGCCAGAGCTGCTGTACTCCATCCTGTATTCTTCCTTCAGTGTTTTGGACCTCCAGGAGGGAGAGGAAGAATGAGGCAGAGCAAAGTGGAGGAAAATGCAGAGAGTGATGGTGAGGGAAAGAGTGAAAGAGCAAAATAGCTTTCATTTATCCTGACCCACCACCTGAACGACTCCTGTCTTATAATTGCTCTTGTGGCCAAAATAAAGGGTCTTAACATTATCCCTTTAGCCCTATAAGCATTTACCATAGTGGTATATTTAGTAATATAAGTTATGTTTTGCCTGTGTTTGGTGTTCGTAGTTTTGAACTTCTTTCCCATTCGACAGCTTCAAATTACTAAAGTGAATGTGTGGTGGTTATTGTGCTTTTCATGTATTCCTGACAATTATGAGCATTTTCCACTTGGGAGACTTTTCTCCTTTTCCTTCCCCCACTCTCCATGTATAGAATTCTGATCCAGGCAATAACATCTTGGCTGTGAGGGCAGTTTCTTTCTGAGATGCTTAAATATAGATTGAGAAAACCTCATTTTGGTGAACAGTGACTTTTATGCCTGAATAGCTCATATGGACCTAATCTGTATTTTGAAAATGTGAAAACCTCTCCTTTGTTACCAAAGTAGCAATTTATGTTGGAATTGGCAAAAAATTTTTAATCATGGAAGTAAAAGCTTTGGATGACAATGTGATTTACTGTTGGGTACTGCAAGCACCAACACATGTGTTTAGCTTTAAGTTAAAGGAGGGGTTCATATGTGCCACTTGCCATTATTTTTAAATGTTAATTTTAAAGGGAAGGGCTTTGGTTGTCCAAACACTATTCCTGGATTTTCTTTTCTGTGACACTTCACTTGTTTCTCTGGGAGGGGAGAATGGGTGAAGTCACGGGACAGACTGATCACAGGGCTGGAGTGAGGGTCAGGCAGAACTTCTCAGAGGCTGATCCAGTTGGGCTGGGCAGCTCTGCACTTACTGCCAGTTCAACCAGCCTGAAGGAAGCTTGGGCTGGCCTCAGATAACCTCCAAAGGAAAGGCAGCAGCAGCTCAGGCAAAGGGAGTCGTAATTTTGGAGGACAGGGCCATCACTCCACAGAGAAGAGCCTGTGTCTTCTTGAGAACAGGAGATGGAGATCACCCTGAGAGTGATGTTTGCCTTGAGTGCTTTTGAGTTGCCTGAATGAGGTATCTGGGTATTTGATGACACTGCCAAGCTGGGCTGGAAAATCAAGGGACTGGATTTCAATGAAGAGAAAATGAAATAGCTGTAAACAAAAAAAACTAAACAAACAAAAAAACCCTCCACCAAAAATAACATGTCTTGTGTTTATTTAGACAGCATCCTTCCACCATAGGGAGCACTGTTTTTCTTATTTTACAGAGGTAGAACTGAGGGCAAATTTCATGCCTAAAGTCCTGTAGAAATGGTACAGCAAAGAGCTGTCCCTGCACTCTGCACTAGAAAACAAATTTTTGTTCTGCCTGCAAGCATCCACAGACAGCCCCAGCATCCCCTTTTCAGTCCCAGGGACCTGGTAGAAGATTTTTTTTCACCCATGGCTCTACAGAATTTTTGTCTTCACCACCATTCATTTGTTTTTTCCAAAGCATTCCCACTCTTGCCTCAAATTCTGCTTAGGTGAACATTTCCCATAAGTTTGCTTTTGTTTGTTTCCAAGCAGCAGGCCCTCCTACTCCAAGAGAAAGCACTGGATTCAGGATTTTCGTGGAGGGAAACTGTGTGTGAGCATGCCTTACATGGTTAATCAGGTGTAGAGAGAGAACACAGCTTATATGGCAATGCCCTTGTTTGACCCCAGATGTTGCCTGGAGGTGCCTCTGTCTCTGCATTGGTGCTGTATGAACTTAAAACATCTGTGCTCTCACCATGTGCTTTGCTGATGTAGGATGGCTAAAATGTGCTGCTTAGGTGATGAAACACAAAAAATCTTTTGTCTTCAGGGATGCTGAGTTTTTCAGCTGAGGTCTGTGCTGTCCTCCAGTCCTCAAAATGAACCTCTCCTGGGGGCCAGCCTAGCTTTTTCTATGCATGGGGTTTGCTGTGCGTGTCAAAGCTGTGCTATAGGAACAAGAGAGCATTCAAAGTGTGTTGGCATGAGTGGTTCTAACCCTGATACTCTGAAAATGCAGAGTCAACAAAACTGCTGAAAATGTGCTGGAGAGCTTAGCCATGAGGGTACAATATTTGTAAAATACTTAAAAAGTCGTCAAAGAAGAAAAAACGTTAAAAGCAAATGGGAAAAAAAGTGTGTTGCCAGTTCAGCAAAAAAGACAACTGCACCTGCTAGTAACAAGAACGACTTCATCATCTGATGCATGGACCTCTTCCAGCTTGTCACAACAAATACTGCACACCCAAGGCTATTTGTTGCATTAGCCATAAACCAGTGTCAGGAGCTGCAGCTCATGTTGCCACATAAGCTGGGCACGAGTTACCACCCGTGCAGACGCACTGCTGCTTAGAGAGCAGGGGAAATGGGGGAAATGTGAAATGGCATGTTGGTCAAACCCAAGGGCTAAGTCAAGCCTCAAGCAGTAGTGTTATCTGCAGCTTTGCTAGGAGTGCTTAAAAGACACCTATCACCCCACAGCTGAGGTTTTCTTTGCTGTTGTTAAGACAGGACCAATCCTTATTCTAGGGCTGGGCAGGGCACAGGAGCAGCTGCCTTCAGGTCCCAAATGGCAGCTCAGAGATTAATCTAAGGAGAAACTTGCATTGAGCTGTAAATTAATAGGAGGACATTATTTATGTTATTCTGAATTCAACCTAGATTGAGGTGAGATGTTTTCCCAAATATGTCTGAATTCCACAGGTTGGATCTGTCCTGCAGACATGGCTCAGCTCCATCACCGAGAGCTGCATGAGAACAGTGGCTCAAATCTTTCTTGGAGTTTGTTGCTAAGGACTTTCATGCTGAATGATGCATGGGAGTGAATTAGCAGTAAGATGTGTGTGTATTCTATATGTAACGTGCTCAAGTGGTGTGGTTTGTTCAGAAGGAAGATTGTATCACTATATTCTTGGCAAAACAGTCTTAAAAGTTAGACCCAAGTTGAGTGTGTTGCAATAATGCAGCTTTGCAGTGCCAGAGACCTGAATGAACTTGGTGAGATCACCATTTTATAAAGATATCTACAATCTTCCAGATACCTGAAACAAAAGAAAGGCACTTCTCTACAATACAGAGAGAAATAATCCTCCAGGTTGCAACTGACCCAGAGGACACATGCCAGAAGAGATAAAATGAGGAAGAAGAAAGCCCACATTACTCTTGTTTAAACCACATGAAAATAGCTCTCTGCTGGACATCACTCTGTTTTATCTTATTGGAGGTAAAATCACCTGGCTTTCATCAAAGTTCCTGTCTGTTCCAGGAGAGACAAGCAATCTGCACCTTCTGGGAAAGGATTGCAAAACAGAGTGCCATTGATTTTCATGGTGGAACTAAATAACCAAGGTGTATTTGACTTTGCAACACAGATTTTTCTCAGCATCTTGACCTGAACAGAACCCGTTCACGGGATAATAGAATACAGAAATGACAGTAATGAGAAAAGAGCAAATAGATGAACCATCCTGGGGGGAAATGTTTGTACAACCTTGCCTTCTGACCTTGCCTTGAGGCTGCCTTCGGGACAAGACTTGCAGGACATGCAGACAGTAAATCCTGAATCCCAGAGATGGATACAGCAGATGTGGCCTTGAAAATCACAGGCTGGGTAATAGTTTTACGTTAATATATCAGAGTCTACAGGGTACCTGGGGAGTGCTCACGTGAGCAGGAGAGAGGAATAGAGCACAAGGTTCCTAGAGAACATGGAGACTGCCCTTTCAGATCTGCATTGACCCGGCCACAAAAAGCAATTCTGAGTGTAATTTGGTCTTCCTGACACCTAAAGTGTACCTTGTCCTTCCACTTTTCAAAGTCAGCAGCTCTGGTTCACCACTCAGGTACTGATTTTGAGGTGAGAGCTGCCTCCAGAACCAGAGCTTGACTGATGGGAAAGCAGCTTGGCTGTTGTGCAGGAAGATGATCTCCCATTGTGGGCATAATTGCTGCATTCCTTAACTGGGAGAGGAGTGGAGCAAGCCTGCCTGTGTAGGACTTACATGGAAATGGCATTTTTATGGGAATGTTTGAAATGCGTCTTACAGGCACCCAGTTAAACACTCCTCTCAGTCTGGCCACAGGCCAGTTTGGAGTCCTTTGAACTTCGTGCCCTCCAGGCAGAGCCCAGGGTTGAGTTTTCCTGCTGAGCTTACCTACTGACTCCCAGGATGCCAGGTCATTGCTGTCTACAGCTAAGAGAGCCCAGATGCCTGAAGTCTTGCCCACAGCGTTGCGTTCATCTCGTTGCCCACGGTCGCTGTTTCAGAGGCACATCCAAAGGCAGGCTTTGTTTTCTGCAGCTTTTGTGGCACTGAGTCCACTGGCAGACCTCTGTTTTTAGCAGGGTTAGAAATCGGACCACAGCTGGTAGCCAGGCAGTCTGCCAGTGTGCTGGGCACACCAGCCATTTCTCATGATATATAGCAGCTGAGCTAGAATTTTTTTTTGTGGAAGCTTTGAAACAAGTTACGCTTGCCATGTGAGAAAAAGTTCTGTTAGTCCTGTGCTTGTCTGCATCCATTTGTAGCAAGGGCACGTGAGTTTGGAGCATATTTCTGCTCCTGGCTTCAAACTGGCTTTCAGCGTATCATGCACGTGTGCACAAAACCTCTTGTTAAGATACCAATGTTTCTACATTCAGATCCTCAATGTGGTTCATGTAGTCAGGGAAATAAAGCTAAAAAGTATGTGTAAATTCAGAGGCTGCTTTTGCAGCTCTCGTGTACCATATGCTGCTCTCGGGAGAGTAGGATTTCAGCCCAACAATCAGGCTCCTGTGGGAGTCTTTCACTGCTGCTTTGCTGCCCTGGACAAAGGCTTTGCACGAAGTTACTACCCCTGAACCAAAAGGAGAGCTGAATGGCTTTCATGGTCTCGTTATTCTGCATGGTCCTGCTTTAAGGGATTGATTCACATTATCAGTGTTGGTTTCCTCCTCTTCAGGAGCTAATGTTTAGACTTTACTATTTCAAGGCAGAAAAAGGATAAGAGAGAAAGCCACAATATTAATCCCATGCACAGACACACTGATTCTGCTTTTCTAAGATTATTATCCTAAAAGAGGAAAAATAAAGCTCCTGTTGCTTTGAGACTAGAAAAATTAATTCAGCATAATTTCCTATGAATCTGTCTCATTTATCTTTAGCCCACTCTTCCAATCCCATAGCCTCTTCCTGACCATTTGTGGGGTAAATGGCAATGCACACAGGATTTAGGACTGAGGATTTGTTTGCATCCCTAAAGTGTTTGACACGCTGACTGCCAGCTCTCGGAATGCATACAGGGTTGAAGCTGCACCACAGAGGGGACATTAACTACCATTGATTTATATTACTTAGTTCTCCATTTCTGTAGGATGAGTGGGTGTTTAGTGTGTCTGAAATGTCTACTTCCATCTCAAGTGTAGTTGAAATTGGCCAATGGATTCAAAAGTTATTAGAGGGGATTAAAAGACAGACAGCATGACCAGATAAGCTTTTTTCCCTCAGAAAACTAGGCTAAAAAGGGGAAAAAAAAATCTAGTGCAAGGACTCCTGTGATGTCTTCTCTACATCCTGCCTTTTTCACAGTCTGCGGTAGTTAATACTGGAAGCTCTAAGTATTTAGAAAGGAGTGATGCAACACCAACAGAACTGGTGGTCTCCTTTCCCCTGGCTGTTTATTTACATGATTTATATTATTTACATTACACCTGCAATACTCAATGTCACCGATGTGGCTCCTCCCACTGAACCCCTCCTTTCAGCAGCTGAAATCTTTGTGTGTGAGAAGTGGCTGCAGGTTAGCCACATCTGAACAGCCCTTTGCCCAAACAGGATTCAGCTGCCAGGAGACGAGCCCCATGGACTAGTCCTTGTTTGTTGAGGGGATATAAGACAATCCAAGAAGTGGCTCATTTTTTATCCTTGAGCAGCTGATGAAGACTGTGTTGCTTCTCCTCAGTCAAGGTGTGAATGTGGAAATATTTTGGTTGCATAGAGAATAGAGGCTGTGCCCACCTCAGTCCCAAATATATCCTTGACTGGCACCTTTCACAATGAACAACATTTTTCAGTCTAGAATCTGCCAGTCCAGTCAAGGTTTACGTACTCTGGGAGGTGAGGAAGTCCATGAGGTGCTGTGCTTGGTCTCTAGATAGGAGGTTGCCACTTTGCATGAACAGCAAAGCTGATGACCCTTTGATCTCTGTGCGCATCTCAGGGCAAACTCTGTTAATTGTGATCCCATGATCCAGGAGGAGTGCTGGAAAGGGGCAGGGTTTAATGGAGCCTTTCATCTGAGGGAAGAGTGCTGGGCCCATAGCCAGCCTCAGTTGCTAGAAGAAAAATAGTTAAATCCTGTGAAGGTATTTAATTTCAGGCTAAAGACAGACATGTTCTGAGAGATGGATTTTGAAATGTGAAGGAAAGGTATGAGGCTAAGATTTGGGGTTCTGGTTATCCTGGCATTTCTAGCCCAATTTTCTGTGTTCCTGTTTATATAGCAGAGCTGATGCAGCTTTTCAAGCAGACACAGAAATCCAGAAATAAAAGGAATAGCTGTTTGTGAACCTGCCACCCCACCACACAAATCCAGCGAGCCAGCTGGGCTACAGGTCTCAGTTCCTGAGCTCTTCAAAGCATTGCTGAGGCCCACAGGGCAGCTTTGCAGAGCAGGATGGGGAATGAGCTCCAGTCGACAGCCTGGAGAGAATGTCTTTGTCCCCCTGCACCTGTAGGGCTGGGGTCCTGGTACGTTCCAAGCATTCTCAGGGAGCAGAGGCTTTATGGCTCAGAATCAGTGCTTTGAACTCTGTTTGGAGGAATTTGGATGAGGTGGTGGACAATGGGGCTGTTTGAGGTGATGGATGCCGCATTAAGTTCACACCTGCCAAGGAAAATGTTTCATCTGGAGCTTGGTTGGGCTTTCAGAGCTTCTGAGCATGTCTCAGCCCCGACCCATGGTGCAGCTGCATGGGGAGGCAGAGGATGATGGGCTGCAGAGAAAAGCTTTGGAGAGATGGGATCCCTTCATCCTGCTGGTGGAAGAGGTAAATAACTTCACACCTTACTGCCCTTTGTCAGTCCACAGTGTGTTTTTCTAGTGCCTGGTGGCAAAATAATTTTATCTGGGGCCTCTGGGCACTGCTGTCAAAGAACAAAAAATAGCAACAGGAATTTTTGGGGCTGGGCTTCAATTTAGAAGCTCAAAAAATTTTGTACGCACTTGGAAATCCTTCCTTGCCCTTCCCCCTCAACTGGGCACTTAACATCGTGGAGGAACGTTTGATACCATGCCTAGTCCTCAGGATTACTAATTTACTTTGTTGTCTGTGTTAATCTAAAGCCTCTGGTGATGTAGGAAAACTTCAGCCAAGTTCCTCCTTGGAAAAGTGTGGGAGGAGGGAATTAATGTGGTGTGTGTAACAAAGCACTGTGTTAGGAAGGGTCAGTGTGTGTGTCACCCTGCTGTTCAGGAGGGACCCAGCTCCTTCACCCTGACTGCATCAGGTGTGACCCTGGGGGGAAACCCACTGCCCCACTGCAGACAGAAGAAAGCTCTGATGTCGGAAAGCAGCATTCCAGCTGAAGTCTGATGTTCCCTCTCCTCCTGGGGGCTGCACAGCTGCTGCCTTTTGGTGACTTGCTCTCCAGAATAGATACTTTCTGCCCCTACTTGTGTTGGGTTGGTTTGTGGAGATATGGGTGCATATGGTGTGGTCCAGCAGTGGGTCACTGCCCATGTCTGAAGATTGCGAGGTCCCTTACAAAGTGCTTTATGCCTCCATCCAGACCTTGATCCCTTGGCAATGTATATTCTGCACAAGGTTCTACCAAATGCTCCTCCCCCCCTGCTGAAACAAGCTCACACTCTTTGTTTTCCTTTGTTGCTAATTTGTGGTGGTGTATTTTTCTTCCTGTGCTACAGGAGGTACTGCCTGATATAACCCAACTCTGACAGACTCCTGAGAGTAGCTCCCCCCCTCACACTCCTTATTCCAGTTCATCTTGTATCTCGTTTTGAAATTGCTATTATTTCATCCCTCTGGGGCACCAGCTAAGGCTACCTGGATGATGGATGCTGCCAGACCAGATGCATAAATATTAAGAAAGGCAGAAAGAGCCAGACCTGTAATTTCTTTGTGCAGAACAGTGATGGGGATGCTGTTCATACAGCTGACCGACACAACTGCAATCTGAGCTCCAGATTTAAAAGGTTGTAGATGCTGGTTAAACTAAGGCTTTAGGTGGGACTGTAACTGGGATTAAGGAGTTTGTGGTCAGGCAGAGGGGAAAACATGCTGGTTACACTGGAAAATTTGACTAGACCACTAATGGGTTTGTTCAGGACACTGGTCTCCAAATGTATGCAGTACTTTGTCTGATTTATATTGCTGGTAGTGCAAGGCACATTTGTGACTAGATGATATTTGCATAGTTTTTTGAATCTTTGCATGCAAATATTGAGCCCTGTTCATGGCCCTAGAAATGATTATATGAACTGTCAATCTGAGGTGTAATCCTTGTAGTGCAGCTTCACAGGACACCTGTCTATGTGACCACCTTTATAAATCAGTGTGGGAAACACTCAAATTGCCAGAGGTTTGGTACTATCAGAAATATTCAGACACTGGAAGAATAGAAAAATCTTGATTAATGCTGAGTTAGCTGTCTCTTCTCAAATGCTCTTTCCAATTCAATGGATGTCTTGATAATAGTGTTTGGTCTGAAGGCCACAGACTTATTGATGGTCACAGATCAAAATACCATCCCTCCTAATAAATTATGCTGTTCTGCTTCTGCCAAGAAGTGCACCAAGGAACAACATCTATAAAAGCAAGGGGTAAATCTATGCAGTCCCAGCGTGCTGCTGCTCAGGGTAAGAGTGAATGTGATTGAAGCACATTCCAGAAGTGAAATTTAGGGAAAGCAAATTTGATGCTGGCAGTGCATCCTTATTTTGGACCCCACAGCATAATAAGGCTCACGGCGTTTCTAGAGGATGCCACAACTCAAGCTTTTCCTTCCTACAACTCTTTCTGTATCCCTCTGTCCCCCTACCCCACATTGAAAGGCAGATATAGTTTTGGAAATTTAAGGATATGTAGATCAAAAATAATATTGAAAAGGCACAGAAAATTCTTTTTACAGCTCAGGATTTCACCTAATAGTGCCAAAAGTTTTTGATTGACTAAATCAGCTTAACATACACAGTCTCCAAAACATTATCCCTCTGTAATTAGCTATGAGCATTGATGGCAAGGGCTACTGATCGTGCAAAGATCTTGATATCTCTGCATCCAATCCCAATTGAATAAACAGACTCTTTGTAAAATCAGGGATTATGAATGTAAATCAATCCCCAACTTGCTAGAGGTGATATCTCAAGATTTGCATTGAGTGTCCTGGTGATATTACTATTCTTCCAAAGATCTTACTTTGTCACTTCTCATGATCAGCAGGAAAAAAAAAGTTAATCAGTTTAGCATTTTCCAAAACTATTAACTTCCACTTACAAAAACTCTGCAAATTACTTTTCTCTATTTAAAACTAGCGATCAGGCTCCATTGTATTCTCTGTAGTAGGAAGATTGGATGGCATCACACTTCAGAGCATACCAAAACTGAGTGAAATTCCAAAATGCCTTGCTTCAGTCCACCTACTCCAGCAAGCCCTAACAGCAGCTTGTTGCAGAGGTCATGTGTTTCCTCAAGATGAAAACTTTTGCTTTGTGAGCATCCATTAAAACACAGACTGGGAAGCAGAGCAGATTGTCTGGTACTGCCCATCTGCCCATCAGATACCCGTGCTTACTTTTTAATAAGAGCAAGGAGCTGGATGTAATGTCATGCAGTCATAATTCTTGGCAGTTGCTGCAGTTCATATGTTTGTTGGAATCTAAAGCTTTGGAGCATTTTTCAGATATCTTTGTGCTTCCTGCATTAGTGCTTGGGTCTTTTTCTCAGCTGAGCTCTCAGGCTCCCAAAGCCCTGTTTGGTAGGGAAAGAGCCATGTGTCCAGTGAAGTGTTTCATGGGGAGAATGAAAAAAGATGAATTAATCCAAAGGCACCTCCCTGGGCAGTGCATGTTTGTAATCTGACAGGGTTTTAGATGTTTTCAGAAGGACAGGAAGTCAAATTTGCTGTAAAAGAGCTGGGTATGAAAGGTAGAAGTTATTCTGAGAGATGACAGACTCTCCTTTGCAGTGAAGGTGAGTTGTATCACACTCACCTGGGAGAAGGCAGCGCTTTCTGCCATCTGAGAATGGACTGTGGTGAACTCATCTGTCAGCCTTGGGATGTCATTTAGGAGCTGGACTCAGGCTTGGAACCACAGCCTGAAACAGAGGAGATTATAGGAACAGCTGGAGTCAGGGGAGAGTTTCTAGCTGGTTCATCCAGAAAGCTTCCTCATGCCACATGCTGTCTCAGACACAGGGACACTCCGGGAGTGCTGAAGGAAGTGTGTTGATCCACAGTCCTGGTCCATTCCCTGTGCCATGACACTGAGTTTTCAGCATCCCTGTTCACCTAAAACAGGCTGGCATGTGCTCCCAGGCATGAAATGAGAGCTGTGCTCCTTGCTGTGCAGTAATGAGGGAGAAGAGATGCTCCTGGGGGTTCACAGCTCTTGATGCGGGCTTTGGAACCTGCAGGGAGGATGATTTCCTGGCCTATCAGGGCAGCCCTGAAATGAAGGAGACAAGACTCACAAGTGCCCCTCATTTCTTCTTTTCCCATTGCGTCCATCTCACTTTAGGATGTAGGAGGGCAGTAACAGAGCTCCCCTGCTCCTATGATGCCAACATCCTGAATAAGCAAAGTTTGCCCTCAGTAAGGTGATAAGGTATAAAATTTTTTCTAGGACAAAATTCCTTTGTTTAATAAAAGCCCCATTTAAATAATCAAAGTCCCAGAGCCGAGATGCAACTGGCCTGTGAGCCCAAGAGAGCATTTCAGAATACTTTTACCCAACAGTTGGTCTGAGATCAAACAGACTTGGCATTGTGCTGTTTCCTGGATAACACACCATCATTATTTATTAATCGGAATCAAAGTTCTTTATGTTTTCATGCTATCAGTTAGACAGAGCCTGATCGTCTGCCTTCCTTCTTTTTCTTTTTCCTCAACATTTGTTTTGTTTCAAGAAAGTTTTGAAGCTGTTGCAGTGGGAAATCCACAGCATAAGTGGCAGCTTGCTCATATTTTATTTATTTTTGTAATAATCCCGTTGTTACTCATTCAAAGCTCAAAAAACCCCTTGTCCTCAGTCAGAAGCTGTATGTTTGGATGAGACTGTAATGATGACTTCTAGAACAAAAATATGTTTTCCTCATTTTGAATAGGTATTGCCACTTTTTTCCTCAGTGATTTAAAGTGATGTAATGTGTTTGGTCAAAACACATTTAATTTAAAATTATTTGGTAATTTTAAAATTCATTTTTATATTGGGTTCAAAATGATTATGCAATGTTCCAAATTTTTTTCATATATTCTTAAAACACAAACAAAGGAATGTCAAGCCAGTGGGAGAACCAGCACTGGGATGTGATTAGGATGATTTCTGGCCTGTTTCCCATCATTCTTGGAGAGAAAGTATATTTTCCCCCCTGTGAAAAATGGTGATTTTATCTGATAAATCTGTTCCCTTTTCAGTTTGGAGGCTTCTTTGTTGCAGAAAGAAATTTGTAACTCAAAGTAGATGCTCTTTACTAAAATGCTTCTCTATTGGAAAAGCGTTTTTCCATAGAAATAGAGATTCAATAGGAAATTTGCAGTCAGCTGTTCCTTCTGACAGGCAATGCTGCTCCCCCTTCCTCTCAAAGGGATGGTTTCACACAGAACCTGCACTTCTGCATATCCATACCAGTGCTGTGGTTTTATAAGCATATTTCCCTATTTCAGAATGTTTTCCTGTCTCCTGTTTTTGTGTAAAACATCCTCACAAAGAGGGAGGATGATTAATTGGAAACTACAGAGGAAACTACAAAATCAATTGCACTCAAAGAACTGTCTAATGTAGAAACTAAACAAATAAAAAGCCCCAGAGAATTACATATTGTTTTTCTCTTTCCTTATTCAGTCATCAGTCTTTACTGTTACTTGGAAGATTTTTCTGAAACAGACCTGTAACCATTATCTGTGCACACTGCACGTTATCTGTGAACACAGCAAAGAATATTACAAAATAGCTGAAAACTATCTGGATGGACTGCAGAGTTATTCGAACCGCTTGCACCAAAAGGACTTCTGATCCCCAAATTCATTGTGCTTCTTTATAAAGTTAGTCCTTTTTCTGCTCAGAAATAACTGCAAAATGATTGAACTTTAAAACATAAGACATCTCGTGTGCTAAACCTCATGGAAGAATAATCTCTTGGTATATTCAGTTTTAAAGTAACAAAAGCAGAGATGATTGCAATTCTATTTTTCAGACATGCACAGTAAAACATTTCTATTTGGTATGTCGTAATGCTGGTTTAAGTCAGAACCTCCAAATGAAGACAGAGGTGTGAGAACAAGCAGGAGCAGCGGGGTCAGTGTGGTGAATAGTCCTGGCCCTGGGTTTGGAGGTGGGTTTGTGAAAGAGAACTCAGACTGTGTTTGCCAGAGCTGGGAGGAGGAAGTGATGAGTGAGATATGAGCTGGGCAGCGCTCGTGGCATCACTAGTCATGTCAGAAAGGCTTGAAGGTCCTTATCTCTGCCAGCTATCTGTACCAGCCAGCAGAAAGCAAAGCACACTGAAAACATCATCTCCTGAGATCATTATGTTGTGCATTGGGTGATGTCTGTGCTATCTAGGCCATACCTAAATAACAGGTACAAGTAGACCATGCACTGAGGTGTGTTTCTGCTTTGGATGTATAAGGAGAAGGGAGTTAAGATAAACCAGCAGAACTCTTCTTCTTTTTAGGCACTGTGAGACTAAATGTGAAGCATGAGAACGGGGATTTACCATTACTTTCTTAATGTGAATGTTCAATTTAATTTTGATTCATCTGGGAGTATTATAAAGTGTAAGGATTTAGAGGGTCAGTAATGCTTTTAATGGTCTAATCTTTCAAGATAGATGTTCTTCTTGCTTGGGCCTAAGGGCTGGCTTGCAGGCTCTCGTGTGCTTTGTGATGTCATTTTACACACCTCTTTGTCAGCTCCATCCCTTTGGAGGGTGGAAAGGCGAGGTAGAAGTCAGACTTGATGATCTGGAGAGGCCTTTTCCAACCTAAATGATTCTACGAGTCTAAATCATGCTGAAGCCCAAGGCTGCAGTACAAAGCTCCAATCTGGTCTGTTGTGACCATATCTTCCAGGACATCTTCTTTAACTTCTTTGCAGCTCACTGACTTGGAGATGAAGTGAGAGGCAAAATTTCCAGAAAGGATGGTGTGGTGGATTAACCTTGTCTGGCTCCCAGGTGCCCACCAAGCTGCTCTTTAACTCCATCTCCCTCAGATTGGATTAACCCACCATAGATGGTTATTAGGTAAAGGGGATATACAAGAATCCTATATAAAGGATGGTTAATAGGCCCTTGGAGAGTGTGGAATATCTCCTGGAAACATGGGCAAGGGGAATCTGTGAAATGCCCTCCAAATTTGCCTCTTTCCCCCACTTCATTTCCCTCTTCTCTGTCTGGCAGTAGAGATAGGCAGGAGAGAGGTGGGATCCCCGACAGCTTTTCTGGAGTTAGAAGCTCTGAGAATATTTTTGGAAGGAAAGTAGAGACAGGGAAGCATATTTTGAAGCCTGGCTAAACACTTGTCTGGGAAGAGAGAATCTGTGCCATCCCACTTGTTCTTCTTTTAAAATCACTACACACTTTGATATAATCTGCAAGACAAGCCCAAAACTGGAGTAGGAGGTGGCTGTGAACTAGGATAACTAGGAGCACTTTCAGCTCTTTTTTGGATTCTCTTGTGATCCCTTAGGAGTCATGGATGCCACTAGCCCGTATGTCTACTTTTAAAAATATTAGCTCAAAACAACTTTTGCCCAGGTAACTGCACAATCCAGATCTCAAACATCCATTTAATTTGTAGAAAAACCCCATAATACAGCAAAAATTTTCTAGATTTGTGAGTCCCTGGCGAGTCTGAGAGTATCAGGATAACCTGGGTGACCCTGTTTCTGGGAACAATGTGGTTGTCATTGACTAATTAAATGTATGCTGTTTGTTGAAATTGAAGATCTATACTTCATGTCCTAAAGTAATTGTGTGCACTGGAAGGCTGTTGTAGAAGTGTTAGAGTTTGTCACATGCTGAACAGCCCCATGGTCCTTTCCTTTACCACCATGTGGTTACAGGCAGCTGGTCTCTGTTTTTGAGAAGAGTCAAGCAGAAGTAAAACTAATGCACATCACATGCTTTGCATCATATTCCATAATGGTTTGAATTTGGGGGTCGGGAGATATTTCAGTTCAGATACCTCTGCTCTGTCAGGGGAAAGCAGACATACAAGCACAGACACACAGTTCACAGGCACCTACAGGTGCATATCAACACCTAAATTTTGGTGTCCTAATAAACAAATTGCATCATCAGAAGCTTTGCTAGGGTCTAAAGCATAGTTTATCTCACTGAAGTAGACATTGAGAGCTGGAGAGATGACTCATGTCCTAGCAATGTCTACTTTTCCCTGAATGTCTATCATCCTTCATTTCTTTAGTCTAATCTGTTCCAGTGCATCACAGAAGCTAGATTTTAGTTGATTCATTCTGTTCTGTGTATGAGGCTATTTCACAAGAGTTTCATATCCAATACATATCTTTTTTTTTAGCCAAAAATTTCTAGAATATATTATTTGACCCATCTAAGCTGAGGAACTACACTGTAGGATGCATAAGAATACAGGTGAATGTATAGAGGAGCAGGCAGTACTTGAATTATTAGCCCTCGTCCATGACATTAAAATTAAGAGATCTGACCAAAATCTCCCATTGCCTTGTCAAATTCTTATTTTTGGTTGCAATTGTCTTGAAAAAAAGAAAAAGATCTGAATGTTCAAGCAATGCAGTAATTTCTGCATCATTTTAAGACTCTGTCAGAGTAGGTGCTATTATACCTCTTAGACATAATGTCATTTGGGGCTTCTTAGTCCCTGTATTCTTATATGTAGGAGGAGATTAGAGTCAAGATAGTGGATGATCTCAGTGGAATTGCTGTTTATCACTCCTATTAGTAATCACAGAATCATATTGTAGAATGTTTTATGTTGGGAAGGACCTTAGAGATCACCTTGTTCTAATCCCCTGCCATGGGCAGGGACACCTTCAGCTAGACCAGCCCCATCCAACCTGACCTTGAACACTTCTTGGGATGAGGCATCTGCAGCCTCATGGGCAACCTGTACCAGTGCCTCACCACCCTCACAGTAAGGAGTTTCTTCCTAATATCTAACCTAAACCTATTCTTTTTCAGTTTGAGCTTATTCCCTCTTGTCCTGCCTCTACATGTGCTTGTCCAAAGCCCCCATTAGGCACCAGGAAGTTCTATAAGGTCTACACAGAGCATTTTCTTCTCCAGGCAAAACCAAATTCTCTCAGCCTGTATTTTTAAGAGAGGTGCTCCAGACCTGTGAACATCTTTCTGGCCCTCCCTTGGACCTGCTCCAACAGGTCCAAGTTCTTATGTTGGGGGCCCCAGATCTGGGTGCAGCACCGTGGGTGGGATCTCACAAGAGTTGTGCACCTTCTTCAGTCTGCTGGTCATGCTTCTCATCATTCAGCCCCAGACAAGGTTGGCTTTCTGGGCCAACCAAGTAATGATAAAGTTATTTTTAGGAATACCGTTTGGCGCTTTTTTTTTGTTGTTTTGTTTGTTTGTGTGGGTTTTTTTGTTGTTTTTGTTTTGGGGTTTTTTGTGTTTTTTTTCCTTTTTTTTTTTTCTTTCTTTCAGGAAGTGCAAGCAAATTCCCAAATTATGTAGTCAGTGCATTTTCCATTTTGGAACCGTCCTGCATGGGTACCATCATCAGATATTTCCCTTTCACAGGCCAATTGATGTATTATTTTCTGGTTTACTCATTGACTGTTTGGTCCCATAAGCTAAATTAAGCAAGAAGCCACAGCAGGGTCTGCAATACTAAGCCTCTATTGTATGATTCCAGTGCGTTGTGCCTCAGGCCCAATTGAGTATTACCAACCACTCAAGCATGCACCGTTGACACATAAATGCATATTTGGATGTAACTTGTTAGTAAATGCAGTGTCCCCAGCAGTTTTATTTGGATGATTATATTATTGCTAATTAACAGAAAATGTCATGACTTTTGGAATAGAATTGTTTGTGCAATGAGTTATTTACTCTGAAAAATTTTTCCATGTAAAAAGATGAGGAAATTATACAGGGAAGAATGGGAGGAATGTTCGGGATTGCCACAGGGTTCTCAGGAGCTTGAGTCTCATTGACATCAATGGGACATAGCCAAAATCACTCCTGGTAATGTGACTCACTCAGATACCTCTAAAATCATCCACGTTCACCACTCTTTAAATGCTCCTCATCATTTGCTCAGATGCACTTTAAGTTTTAGTTACTGTCAGGAGAAATAAAGTTTAATTCAGCTAACCTACCAGCAAAATGTAGTAGCTAGAAGGGGGCAAACTTGGCCATAACATTAAAGGCTACTAGATATTTAAAAAAAACCCCAACAATGAATAATCCCTTTTTTCTCTGCCTCCATGCTTCTGTCAGCCTCATTTACATAATGGTTTAAGCATTATGTAATTCAAATCAAATTGTTGTCCGTCGGCACCAGCATCCATTGCGTCTTTTCCATGAAGCTACGACGAGTCGCTGAAGTAAATTTCTTTGAAAGGAATGACAGAAATCTAATAATTCTGTCTCTCTGACGCCAGGGGTCTGACCCACTGCCTATTGCAGTCACACAAAATATTCCCCTTGACTGACATGAGCTGAGGATTGCACCCCCAGAACCCATGTAAGCTCTTAACTCTGATTCCTAAACTTGGCAAACAAACCCAGGCAGTTTTCAATCGCAAACAGGCAGAATATCCCTTCTCTCTGGACAGCAATAATCTCTCTCTGTCTCTCGGGGGGGTGAAATCTCTTCCATCAGAGTGGAAGAGCCACTGGCTTTATCCAAATAGTATTGTCAAATTTACAGTGCACTAAATAATGAATCAAATCTTCAATATATCCCAGCAAGCAGCAACCAGCTACTCCTAGACAGGATCCCTGTTATTCTTCTTGAGTCTCTATTTCCATTACCAGGAAAGATAATTTTGCCAGTGCACTTTTATATCTGTGCCTTTTTATTTTTCCTCCTGTGTATTTTATTGCAAAAGCAGTAAAAAAGCCTGTTATCAGCTGAGGCTCTTAGCACCAAACACTGTCCAAAACCATAGACAAACAGACCCTGCATGGAACAAATTGGAGAATAAAGTAGTAGTGCCAAAATCTCATAGAACTGGTGTGAATGTCATTTGAGAGTTATTGCTGTGGATAAGGACAGGTTTGTGGAAAGGTTATGTTGACTTGGAATAAAGTAGGTGGGAGGGTGAGATAATTTCCTTTGCTAATGAATAGGAAAAGGATAGAGATGGAGCAGGATGGGAAGCTGGGTGTATCACAGGTGTGTGGATAAGGTGGAGTTAAGTGAAAGATGGTGGTTGTGGAGCAAAGTGCTCCTGATATTGCAGACTTGGCAGGACCTGCTGTATTGCCTCTTATCAGTTGGATGCAGGAGGGGGAACCTGCTGCCTCCCACATCTTAACTTTGTATTATTTGGGTCTGTCTCTCCCAGCCTTTCACATCTAATTTTTTCTTGACCCTTCACCTCAGACTCTTTTTGTTCCTGCCACTTGAAAGAAAGAAATCCTATATTGCTCCATTCACTATTAAAAATGAAGTTAAGTTGTTATGTCATGTTTGTCTCTTAGTTCAGTGCTACAATTGTGAAAGAGGCCTTGGATTTACTTATGGAGTTTCATCCATCTTTTTTAATGTAAACATGTCAGTTCTGATGATTGACTTTTATAAGTCTGTTGGTTTTCTGCTGATGAAATGTGTCTCCATAACTTAGACGGGAGGAGATCTGGGAACCCTAACCTATAACTTTGTGGTAATACATCAGACAGCTTTCCAGATGTGGCTCCTTCTCCTCTAGAAGCATGAAGCCAAGATTTTACTGGCCAGCCTAAAGCTGCCTTCTTTCTGTGGCATAACTATCCCATAATGGCTTCAGAATACATTTTAATGGCTGTTTTACAACTTCCTATATCTGTCTTTATGTCTTTACAAAACACTCTGTGAATAAAATGGACCAGATTTGATATGTTTTATTCATGTGAGTGTTCAAAGCACCTAATGGTGTGAGCGCTGTACATTATATTTGGCACAACATGGAGTTCTCCTGCAGATCTTATTTCTTGTTCAAAAGCTAGTGACTGCATCCTGAGCTGAAAACAGTCCTCTTTCTTGGTAGCTCTTTCTAAGCCCTTTCAGTTCAGAGTAGCAAAGGAGAAATTTTTCCCTGGATCTGAAGGCTGAGTAGTTTATAGTAAAATAACTCTGAGGCCAATTTCTGGTTAATTAAAGTAGACATGAAAACCTGTTTGGTACAGAGAATTACAGTTTTCAGCAAAATATAGAGATGTGCATTGTTAACTATAATGCGCTGCTTCCTTCCTGCTTATTTATGTCATTTGTTTGCAGCATAATTTGAA
The DNA here is from genome assembly GCA_013396755.1 of Sclerurus mexicanus. NCBI lineage: Eukaryota > Metazoa > Chordata > Aves > Passeriformes > Furnariidae > Sclerurus > Sclerurus mexicanus. The sequence goes on along the minus strand of VWZF01001503.1, from coordinate 241,939 downwards.
ATAAAAACACCTGAAAAGAAAGCAGAATATTTTTAGCTCATTGAAAATATATATTTTATCATAAGAGAAGACTTAGTGCCAGCATTTAATTTTTGGCATAACATTTGTCATCCCCAAATACTCTTTCAGTATCGGGATGAAATCTTCTGAATTCATTTCCTTTTAGTACATGTTAGCTTTCTGAAGGCTTTATTTTATCAATAAGCCATTAGTAATGTCAGAATGCCATGATTCTGAGGAGCAAGATGCCAGCAAAACTCATTAAACTGGATTTAAAAGAAGATACTGCATAGGCAGAGCTGGTTGTGATGAAAGGCTTTTACATTGATGATTCTGAGGTTTTGCTTTGGACATTTTGTGCTCTTTTGATTTGATTTGTTTTTTTTTCCCAACAATATGAATGAAATGAGTCATCTTAAATATTTATTTCTGCCCCTGGTCAGCATCCATGGTGAACAACAGGGCTCATTTTAGGAAATGTGTTATGCAATGTCCTATCAACCTGCAGGTTTGTCTGGTGACGAGGGCAACAAGAGGAGCTCTGTCTCACTTCTCCACCTGTGTCAGTTTGGGCTGATATCAACACTGTGCTTTGCCTAGGAGGTCTTCAAGAGATAAACACCACAGATATTTCCATGAGATTGGTGTGGAATACAAAAACTTTCTGCTGCAGACCAGCCATGGGAGCCTGTCTGGTCCTTACTAGGCACTGGATTGTCCAGCACCCCTTTTTGCACCTTCAGCTCTGAACTCACCCAACAGGATGTGTCCGGCTGAAGAAGCATTTGCAGATTGCCTTCACAGATTGCAAAAAGCTCAAGGTTTTCCAGCTCCCTGCAAGCTTGGTTACCTTCTAAGTCATTAGTTTAATTCTTCAATTACACACTCTCTGGTGTTCATGCTCTGGCGTGAAGGTGCTCTTTTAAAAGAAAGCATTTCCAGTCAAAATATTCCTGGTCCTAATAGATCACTTCCACAGCTGTGACTTCCCAGGGATGGGTAGAGCTGTGCTGATTTATGGCAGCTGGAGATGTGGCTGATTATATGTGTTAGGGATTGTGTGTTATGAAAACATTCACTGTTCATGGTCTTGACAAAATTATGCTTGTTGGAACAAAGAAACAAAGCAGATATCAGTTTAAGTAGAAGTAATGTGTGTGTAAAATTTCAATGACTGTATTACTCAGTTGCCCCTTGTTCTGATGTGAACACACAGGCCCTCAAAGTGTGTGCGAACAGCCACTGAAATTTTTTGGTTAAAAGAGAGTTTCCCATGACACCTGCTAGCTGTGGAATGTGAATTGTGGTACAAATATAAGTGAATTAAGTCTCAAAAGGTTATTGTTTATTATCAGTAAAATTATCAAGTGTGTCTAAGTCATCTAGCCTCCTTCAGGTTTTTGATCTTTACATAAAAGGTCTCTATTTGATCTTTATTAGAAACAAGAATTCTCCATGAAACCATTTCTTCATGACTGGAATAAAACTTCCATGTGATCCCACATCAACTTGCAGTCTTTTTAAATATGATAAAATGTTTGTGTTTGTGTGTAAATTTATGCATATGAATATGTGAATCTCGGTCACTGACATTAAATTAGGTGTGTCATTGTTCTGTTTTATATTTCCTTAGCCTATTATTCTCATGTTTTTCAGTGCTCTGCAGGTCAAAGGAAAATGCCAAAGAGATTATATGGAAAAGGAGTGGGGAGGGGGGAAGATGACTGTGCTCCATTGTAGTCTCAAATGTTGGCAAGAAACCCATCCATATGACTGTTATTGTTACAGCAGTTAGAATAGCAAAATCTTTATTTAGTCACACGTATTTTTTAAACAAAAGGAGAATTTAGGACTCTTGATTCTTATTTTGCAAGATTTTGGTCTAGCAGAATTGCAGTGGAAATATGCCTGCTCATCATCATCATTGTCATCATCATCATCATCCCTCTCCTCAGCCCATGGTCAGTAGTAGCTTCTTGATTGACACCATGGAAATCTGTAGCGTTAAATAAGTACAGTCCTACTCGAGATGAGCATGTCTGATGGTATCGAACCTTTAACCAATTCCACAATGTTGATTTTTTAAGTTTGGTTTCTTTATTACCACTGCCAAGTGTTTGAAATATATGCACGTGTGTCCTTGATAGCACATCAGGCCTCATATGGTGGTGTGAAATTAGAAGATGGAGGGGCAAGAAGCCTTGGTTTCTCTGAAGTCAGCGTCCAAACAGGTGTAGTGCATAGCAAGGACCTCATTCTCCGCTTCTCCTGTTGCTTCTGGGGAATGGGATCTCCCTGCTGGCTCACACCAGCATGTTGGGCCATGATTAGAGGTTGCAGGTTCCAGGATGGTAGGTCTGAGCCCACAAAGCCCATGCCAGAGCAGGAGGGCAGTGAGCTGGGAGTGAGCAGGACCCTCTTCACCTGTATTTACACCCCTGCAGGAAATGTGTTGACTAAACTGGCCTTTTGGGTGATGGTCCCCCATCCCCAGAGAGTCAGAGAAAGGCTTGCAGGGCATGCAGATGGTGCTCTGAGAACCTGAAAGGTCTTTTGAACTGGAGTGGCTGAAACCTATGACAGTAAGGTTAAAACTGCAATGGAAAAACAGATTTATCTCTCTGAATAAATACAGGTGCTAGAAATAGCTAATTTGTTTGTACTGCTCTGGCTTCTTGCCGTGCCAAAGAATGTACGCATCTTGCGCTTTATTTTCATATGCACGTTTTGTTTACATAACCAGTACGTTTTATCAGCAAGAACCGATGTTAACTGACAAAGCAAGAGGGAAATTTTCATTCTGTGCATGGTGATATCACAGAAACAATGTGTTTGAAGCCTTGTACTTCAAAAATATGCCTGTGAGGAATGGAAAAATCCAGGCTCATATTGTAAAAACGTGAGTCACAACAGCTATTATCTCTTAAGAAATGGCATTCCAGCTCTTTGATTCAGTCATTGATGATTTCCCTTTTTAAGTTGTGGTGTTTTCTTACCCTTTTAAGAAACATCTGGGCTAACCCTGGCTATTTGTAGAAATGTTTGCAATTCATAGATTAAAAGAAATCAGACATAAAAAGGACCCGTGAAATTATCTTGTCCATTTCCTGAAAGCTTATGAATTGAAAAAGAATTGTGTTAAGTATATATATATTAAAATTTGGAACTTTAGCTTATATATAATATGAAGACAAAACATGTCAAGAATTTTCAAATGTAAGGATGCTTAAACATTTTTTTTCTTTCAAGAAAAATTAAATAGAAGGCTGGAAAAAGCTCTAATGGAGTTTGTGTAGGATTCCCCAGTTCTTGCTAGGCAATAACCTTTCTGGAATTTGTAGATAAAATTGAAAAGATCTGTTTTTGACCAGTTTGAATTTGATTCAATTTTCTAATAGGAGAGAGCTTTAAGCAGAAATAATTCCCTTTAACAAAAATAATTAAAACCTCTGATTTTGATTAGGTTCTTTCTGGCTAGTTTATCTCCCTCACCATACCCTATCTTTTTTTGTTTCTTTGTTGGGTTTTTTCCCAAAAATTTTGTCCACTTCTGTTGCCAGAATGGATTCTCTTGGAAGTCTTTAAGGAAGTCTGAGAAGGAATGATGAATATTTTACTGTATGTTCAGTTTTTTGCGATCAAGTCACGCCCGTGAACGCCGTGGTAATTAGCAGAGACATTCCACTCTGACATCTCAGTCTTCCAGCAAAGGGAGTGCCTGTGTAGGTTGGAGGCAGGCACCCATCCTGTGCTCCAAAGCACTGGAAGTTGGGGTGATGTGGATCTGGAGCACCTGCAGGGTTGTTAACAAACAGAAGTAGTCTTTCTTGCACGCACCCAGGTTCTGCATCTAAGGGGTTTTTTCAGTCAGAGGCAGCATTTTTTTGTGTTTAAAACCATTTAAGGACCTTTCGCCCTTTTGTCATGTTGGCTTTGTGAATCCTTGCCATTTGTAGTCAACAAGTTTCACAGGATGACACTGCACCATGTGGAAAGTGGCTCCCAGAGGTTGTTTCAAACCTGTTGCTCTGTGATTTTGTTCAAAGTTTCTCCACTCTTGTATTATGAGAAAAAGCAAACAGTCATTCCCCATTCCCTTTCTTTACAGAGCTCGCTATTATCTGGACCTCAACTAACAGCCCACAACGTTCTCCTTGCTGGTTTAGAGACGTAGTCTGTGCCCTTCCAGCAGGGATGATCAGCCACTGATTTTCATTGTCTCCTTCAGCTCTGAGACAGGTTTCATTTTGAGGAAACAAAAATTGAAAGGACAAAACCCAGAGAATTCTCTGGCTACCTGATGTCATTTATAGAAAGTGAAATTCTATTTGCTCACATTGGTGATGAGTCACAAAGCATTGAGCATAAGAAACTCAATTTGTGGGAAAGCTTCTAATTTCCTGTTTTTCAGGGGGAAGGGGATAAAACAAATGATGTGGAGGGGAGAGGGGAAAGGAATAAAGGGAATAAATCCAACAAAAGAAGAATGTCAGAATACCCAAACTCCAGAAAGACTAATTCATTTTAGCCCTGCTTGCTCAAACCAGCAGAAATGCTGAGTATAATGTACAAGCTTCAGTAAATCATTCCTGTATGATAGACTGTGATCAATGACAATTTAATGAATTCATTTTAAAATGAAGTCAGAATAGGAAAAACAGTAGTTATTTGAAAGAGTACTTTACTCAAATAAATTGAGTCAATAAATATGCTATTTGTCATGCAGAGTCCAGTTAAAGTCTTGTTTGCTAACAAAAATGCTGTCATCACAGAGCCTAATAGACACAAACTATCTGGAACTATCCATTGTAAATAGACAAATACCGTCTGAAAGCAGAAAACAACAATTGTGGCTGAACAAAGAATTGGATCCTGCATATGTTGCCGAATGCAACAGGGTAGCCTACCTCAAAATCTACTATTTTGTTTGTCACCAGTGTTTATTCTGATTTAGTATGAATGGTGTGGTGGTGGCAAAAAAACAAGGCCTGTTTTTCTTCTGTGAAATGAGTTTTAATTGTTGCATAGTAAGGGGTTCTCTTGCTGGAAAAACCTAAAGTCACTATCAAATTGCAAAATACGGCTTCAGTGAACTTGGATGGATTTGCGTAGACAATTAGAACAGGAATAAGCTTCATCCTTTTTCAAACAGTAGTTTCACATTAATTTTCACAGCTACCAGTGTTGTTCAGTGCAGATACAAGAAGGCTTTTTGTTTGGCTGTGCTTTTCACGCTTGGCTTTATTCATGTAAGTTGAAGAGAAGTGGCAATTTTCGCTTGTTTTAATTCAGGTGGAGACTGGAAGTGTTAACAGCGAAGCACCATCACGCCAAGATGGTCAAACTTCACAGGTTCGGGTTAAAATCATAGAATCAAAGAATATCCTGTATTGGAAGGGACCCACAAGGATCATCAAGTCCAACACCTATGTGTTCAAACTGGTATTGGATGGAAGCAGCCTGGTTTTCAGATGTGATGAACTGGCAGCAGTGGCTATTTAACATCTTGGAAGCTTAGCGTGCTCTCATGAAGGTTCCAGGGCTTTTTCGGGCACATTTTGGCTTCCAACATCCTTCAGATTGCAGGGCGTGGAGGAAAAGAAAATGCTCAAAAGTCTTGACAGATATCTTGAAGATGGTATTTCCTACCCCAAAGGAAAATGAAAATTACATTGCAGAAGCCTAAGACAGAGATTATGAAGAATTTCTCTGGGATTCAAGAATCTAAACTTGACCCTTCGCTCTTTAAATTTGGAATAGAACAGCTGGGGCATTTTTAGATTTTGCATCATATGGCCGGAGATCGGCTGATTTAAATCTGCCCTGCAGTCATCTTAGGCACATTGTTCATCCACTCCCCGAGCTGCATTTTCAAAAATGAGTTAGGAATCCAGATCTCTGTGGCTTTCAATGAAACTTAAGCTTGTATGAATCCAAGTTACTCCTTAGTTTGCATTTAGGGTCCCAAATGACTGAAAAACTGAAGAATATTCCACAACCTATCTACAAAGTCGTTTTAGCTCTGATGATGTGTGATTCCTTATTGAAATTACAGTTTCAGTAATTTTTGTTTTCCTTGATGTTCTATTAACCACATAAAAACAGATGAAGAGTTTCCTGATAATAGTTAACCTACATGTGTTTTGGGCTTGGTTTCTTTTTTCATTCCGATGTCTTTGTTCTTTTTGCTTTTCTCCTGCCGCTGACTTCTGGTGATTTTATTTCAGCTGTTTCCACTACTAGGAGTAAAGACCAGTAAAGACAAAGCAGGATGAAAAGATGGCTGACTTCTTGTTACCACCGGGTACTAACAGCTTCCACCGGTTCACGCCTGAGTCCTTGGCTGCTATCGAGAAACGGATCGCGGAGAAGCTTGCGAGGAATGCGAAGCAGGAATACAGAGAGCAGCTGGGCGAGGAAGAGAAGCCTCAGCCTCAGTTTGATTTGCAAGCTTGCAAGAAGCTGCCTGATATCTATGGGACTGTTTCTCCAGAGCTCATTGGGGAACCCTTGGAGGATATTGATCCTTTCTACAATGATCGCAAGGTGAGCGCCAGCCGGCCGTCCTGCTCCTTTGCTTCTGCTAAAGCATAACCACTGTCTCTGCTTTGGGTGCTCTGGTTTTTATCTTTCTACAGCCAGTAAAAATATTTCTTTTCCAGATTAAGGATCAGAGTTTTGGCATGAGCAGGGCTCCCAGAAAGCAGGAGGGCAAAGAGGGATAAAAAGCATAATTAAAACTCGTGTGTTTTCAGATAACTCTGAGTATGAATATACAATATCTGAAAAGAGCACAGCAGTAGCTGAGTTAAATTAAGCCAGAGGTTTTTATCTGCCCTATCTTGCCTTCTGCATGAGCTGTGACTATTCACAGGTCTGTTGTTTATCACTTAAGCCCCTTAATGTTAAGGGCTTCTGGGTGACTTGAGCCTTGTGCGAGCACTCTGCACAAGAGCAGGAGGCACCTCCACAGCCATTCCTGGAGAGCAGTGTTTCTGTTCCTGCTGAGGAATAGCTCAATGCCTTTTAAGATGACCAAAACAGAGCTGAAGGGGGATGTGTCAGTAGTGTGTGCAGTGCTGGCACTTTGCAGAAGGGTAAACTTTGTCCCAAAGAGAGCATCACCTGATGAGGGATCACGTGTAGGCTGGACCAAAGCCACAACAGAGCAAACAGCTTCTGTCAAAAGGCTGTTGACAGCAGAGCTGGGATGGTTGCTTACTACAGTTTGTTCCCCTTTCCAAACATTTTGCAAAATGGAGAAAGAAAGAAATAAAGCTTGGAAGCACAACGTATTTTTAGGCAGCTTCCAGTTCTTTCAGGTACTGATGTTCCTGATTTTGGTCTATGCTGTTTCCTGTAAACAATGTTGGCCATAATGCTCCTTCTGTTCAAACAGTGTAGAGGCAGGTGATAGAGGTACAGAATAAAAGTTAAATGGATAAAGACAAATAGATTACTCACCTGGAAGGGCCAGAATTAATTTACCTTTTAATTTACCTGCTATCCCCAGGCACAAGCAGCAGGATATAGATTTGCAATTTTGTCATGAAGTATCGTGAAGTTTTTAGAATCAGGATGGATCAGTTGCTTAGATTTTGTATATTGGGTGTCCTGATTCTGTCTCTGAGTGAATATTAGTTCCTCTATGCTTGGTGGGGCATCTTCAGAGCTCTGCAAATTAGGTAAGCATCCAATTCACCTTTGTTTTGAATTGAAGATAACTTACAGTATTGTTTTCCTCTGCCCATATTAATCTGAGTACAATGGGAGTGCATCAATGTCAGGGTCAGATCCTGCTGTGGAGCTGTGCCTTGTGCACCTTCTTACTTGGTGAGACAAAATACACTGAGAACAACAAAGTGCTCAAAGTAGAGAAGGCAGAGTAACAACATAGTAAGGTCCAAAGAACCTGAGAAGAAAAGCATCACATAAGTTCCCTCACCACATTTTAGTCTCCAGGTAATTTTTATTTTTAAAGGTGATTCCAGTCTCTTCCCAGCCCCTGATGGAGGTGATGCACAGAACCCTGTAAGAGTTGAAAAACCAAAAATATTTGGGATATTACAACAGGACGGACAACAGCTCTTTAGGGAAGGTCTTGGACAAAACATTTCACTGAGTGAAAAGGAATTTGGTGCTCTTGGGAGAGTAGGGGTAAAATATGGGATACTGGCAGGAATTTCCAAATGGGATGTGGGCTGGGAAAAGCTGAGTATAAATGCAAATACTGAATGTTCTCATTTTTGTTTTGTTTTCCAGACATTTATAGTACTGAACAAAGGGAAGACAATCTTTCGATTTAGTGCCACTCCTGCCTTGTATATACTTAGCCCTTTCCATCCAATCAGAAGAGCAGCAATTAAAATTTTGGTACATTCATATCCTTTCTGTTAATTTCCTTCCTCATGTATTTTATATGGGTTTTAAACACAGATGGATGGAAGTCAGAAACCATTTTATTTCATTAAGCTGTTTTAAATCTTTTGGCTGAATTTGCTTGCACAAGCAGAAATGCACTTGGATTTTTGGTTTGTTTCATTTTATATTGTTATGTGAGCTATAAAAATGACTGTATTATACTGCTGGCATCAGATACTGTGAACTGCACTGGAGAGTCTGGTGAGTTTACTCAGGATTGAAAGATGTGAGGGGACTCATCATCTTTACTGAAGAGTCACTGGGAGAAAGTGGGGGCAGTACCTTAGAAAGGAAGGGCACCAGGGGAAATCTACACTGATGGAGATCTTTACTCCCAAACACTTCAGCAGCGTCTCCCAGATGTGAAACCCTGGGACACCATATACAGACACAATTTAATTTTGAACTGCCTCAGAACTGAATTTTTTTTCTCTTCTGAAACAGAATATTTAAAAAGTTGTTTCATTGGTTCTTTTCTGGTTTGTTTATTGGAGTGTGTTATCCAGCTAGGGAAGAAAATCCTGCTGGACTCTCTGACAGAAGGGTGGTGCCTGCTTTCCCCTGAAGTCATGTGAGATCCACTACAGTGGTTGGTTTTGGCTTGTTTTCTTAGCAAAACCACTGAAACGTTTTATTCTGACATAGTCACATCACTCTCTAGAAGACCAAACTGACCCAAATATTCAGCTTTGTGTGAACATTACTGAAAACACACCCTTTCTCGTGACTTGACTGCCTTCCCTGTGGTGCACATGGGAGACCTGGCAGTGATAATTCAGAGACTCCACATGCTGCTGTGCTCATTCTGTGATGTTTTAGTGATGGAAATCCCTCATCTGCAATGCTCCTGTCACCACAGAGAACTAATTAACAAAGCAGGCAGCAGCTTAGAATCATTGGTTAATTATCAAATTTCAGGGAAAAAATAGGCAAAGAAACCAGATTCCCAGGTTTGTCCATACAGTGAGGAAAAAAATGTGAGAACATAGATATTCTAGCAAAAGGAAAAACAGGTGAAGTTTCTAATTGCAATAATTCTATACGAAAATGAGTATGTGATATCAGCCAAAATATTATTATGGTTGCTAAGAATACACAGGAGGATTCTTCAGAGAGATTTGCTTGTGGATCAGATTAAGTGGGTGAGCAGTGCAGCATGTGCTGCCACATGCCTAGAGCCCAGCAAAGTTGTTTAGGTACAGTTAGCTCAGCACAGCCTTGCTGAAGTTAATCAAGGTCAATGCATGTGTCCAGGTATGGCTAAGAGAAGAAGCTGAAAACTGAGTTTTTTAGAAAAAAGTGTGAATATTGCCTCTAGCTTTGGAGGCTTGTGTTGTCTTCCCCTCATTTTCTTCTGCACTGGCTGGTGAAGCCAAGAGGTCATAGGTATGTGTAGCACAGGAGCTACATGCCCTTGGTAGCAGCCAACCAAATGATAAATAAGAAAGAAATCCTTATATTTTTTTCCTTCCAAAGATAAGGGCCACAGAGGAAAGCATTTAAAATATTTATCAGGAAAAAAGTATGTAAAATTTTGGGAGTGGTGGGTCTTGATGCGAGTATAAATTTAGCTGCAGAAAGAGCCAAATTGCCACCTTGTGCTGATAAAGTCAGGAGATCCAAGAGCTCAATCTTTGGCAGGCACAGGCAGGGTTCAACAACTCCAGTCCCAGCAAAACAGCGGTGAAGTTCCCGCAATAGGCACTGATTTTTTTTTCTGTCAATAAAGACCTTTTGCATCAACCTGAAACACAAAGGCCAATTGGCTGAGCAGGCAGTCAATATCCTGGGCAGAAAGGAGTCTGAATCGGCAAGTGCTCAAGCAGATAATATCACAAACATGAACCTGGGAACCAGATCTATCATCTTGCGTGACTGTAATCAAGCAATCTTTATTTTCCCCGGGGCAAAAGCCTAAAAAGAGCATTAGCAAATGGTGCCCTGTCACGTAAATATCTGAAGCAACTTCTTTAGTAGATGCCATACTTCAATTTCCAACCACTGAGTGTGCTGTGAAGGCCAACAGAATAGAGAGGAGAGAGTAAAATCGTCCTATAGAGAAGCCGTGGGGGTCACATTGCTTGGTTAAGTAGCTGTATGTGGAGTTCTTCCTCAGAGATGTCAGGCAGGATAGATTCTGTATGTTCACTGCTCATCCAGCCAAGCCTGATAAGTCTAGTCTTTCAAAAATACACCCTTTTTAAGGGGAAAAAACCCATTTACAGCCTTCTTGATACATGAATTACTTCAATTAACAGTGTATCCTTCAGCCCCTTCTAGGTATTTCTCCTCTCATTCCGAGTCTATGAGGTCTCAGGAAAGGACCTTGGTCCACAGGACTGCCCAGAAGGTGGCCCTGGTCCATTTCTGTCACAGAGGACATGAGGAGTGTAGGACTGCATCCCACTGCATGAACACTTCATGCCTTCTGCATCATTATTAGCTGTTATTAAGGTCTCTATTTACTGTCTCCACCTATTACTGAGATTAAGACACTGGTAACACTTCATCAATGCCTTATGCTTTAGAAGACTTCTTCTAGTTCTTCTTGCCTGCAAGCCAAGGACTATTCTGTGGTGTCCTTATTTTCTTCAAGCAGTTTGCTGGCCTGTGTAAAATCTGCAGCAATTGCTATTTCTAGTTTTTCCAGGTATTATAGCTAGTTGCTCTCAGTTTATCACTGATCCAGCATGGGGGTTTGGCCAAAACTACATTCCTTGATGCTATTATGGATTCTGCTGCATTAGAAAAAGAAATTTAAAAAAAAAATCTTAAAGAATTTCCCATCTTTGTTCATATTTTCTGCTGCAGATTTTCTCCCACAGATTTTCTCCCATCTGATTTTGCACACCTTCCATAAGGCAAAATGAGACCTTGTGAAGCACCAATTACATGTACTATTCATTGGGACTAACCTTTGCTTGCTCACATTATATGTAATTTAGGAGTGTTCACCTAAAGAGCCTCCAGTATTCAGTCTGCTAATTAACAATTATCCATCATAATGAAGTCTAGAATAGAAGTATACTGTGGTTGACTCAATATCTTTGTGCTAGAAGATAAAGTTTATAACTTTTAGAATCAGTTTGTGCAAAGCCTATTCTGTAACCTCAAATTGGAAATAATAGGTTTAATTTATTGCAGAAAGGATCCTGATGAGTAGCTTAGTATATTTGGTCTGTAGGCTTTCAAAAATTCGATTTAATAGCGGTTCTAAGATAGGGAACACACAATGCTGCTAATATAGCTTATCCCAGTTTTATCTTTGCTTTGTCCTTTCTAAGGAGATCATCATCATGGACTTTTTCTAATGCATGCAATTGCACTAGATTTCAGGTAGGAATGCTAATTTTCATCCTGTAGGAATTTCTGTTTTCTCTTTTTCTTTAAACAGAAACCTCTAACTTTGGTGCATAACCAGCTGAAATGTTTCATTCTTCTCTGTTCTTTGTAGTTTTCAGCTTGGTCATGAAACTCAGATTGAATTCATAGTGCGTTGTTGTCCCAAAGCTGACCCTTTACATTTTCAACCTGAGTTATCTGGTTTGTTCTCTTTGGTGATTGACTAAGAAGGTGATGACACCTGCCTGTAAGTGAACATCTGGGAAAGCTCTTAGATTCAGTTTATAACACAAGGAAACAGAGACATATAAATCAAACCAGTGATCCTGAATTCCTGTAGAGGGATTTATTTGCTTGGAATTGACGTATGCTATTTGTTTGGTGTGATTAGAAGATACCACTCTGGTTTACTGTGCTTGTTTTCCTAGCATTTCATGGTAGCTGATAAAGTAACCCAGTGTTTTCTAGGCTGGCTGCAACTTATAACTAACTGTAAGTTACACCAGAATGACACAACTTACAGAAACATATCTCAAGCTGACGTGACAAATTGTGACTGGATATCAGACACCCTTCCCAGTCCTTCAGCAGGAGGTGTTGGCCCAGAAGTGGAAAATGTTTGTGAGATGAGCAGTCCCTGTGAGTTCAATTACTGCTTTCTGCAATGGCCCTGGGGAATATACATGTTGGTTACTACCAATTTAACTTTGTAGCTGCTTATGTGGCCCATTGGAAAACGTTCCACCCTTTATTCAGCAGAGATTTTGGTTCTGCAAAAGGATAAATTTCATGCAAACATTTCAGGACGTGGGTTTGAGGTTATATTCTTCAATCACTGTTCTCAAATGAAAAATAGCACCAATGGAATCAGTAAAGATGTGAAAGAAACCTTTTTGGTTTTGTATGTTTGTTTGTTCTTCCAAAGAAAACAAAAGTAATTTATATTTGGATGTAATTTGTCTTCTTTTCCAGTAGCATGGGACCAGTTATTTATGCAGGAGAATCCCACCACATTTTATAAGGTGTTTTTTTTTTTTTAACAGAAAACAGCATGTTCTTTTAGGAAAGCCATTTGGTGAACTATGTTTCCCATTTTAGGAATTTGATTTGGGTGCAGCTTTTCATATTTATGGCCTCAGGTTAGCAGTGAAGTGCACGGACCATACACGTGGGAGGTTCATTTTAGCCTCCAATTAGGAAATCGGGTGCCTCAGCTGAGGCAGGGAGCTCTGCAGAACAAGGCCGTGTATTTGCCAAGCAGGTTTGCAGACCAAGCCCTAAAATCAATGCTCTGAAACTCATACTGGCTTTTGGTGAAACTCTGCACTGAAAGCGAGACCTCAAGCCCATTAAAGAGATTAGAAAGACCAGATTTGTAGCTTGCCCTACTGCCTGAGAAATGTTCCAGGACGCAAAATAAAGTGGGAATTTGCGGACACAGGTTTTTCTGTAGATACTTAAATGTGAGTAATCCCTCTTTTCATACAAAGTTGTGCACCTATGCACATTGTCATCTGACCAACACAGCTGTACATTTGGGGTATTGTGTTTTCAAAAGACTGCAGAGTCAGTACATTTGTTTACTGTATAAAGTATGTATAAAAGATGTAGGCAAAGAAAAAAAAAAGCAGGGAAAGTTCCCTCATTTTTCTGTTTATATAATTATTTGTCTCCTTATGCACTTACAAAAAAGTCTATTTTTCTTTAAGCAACTTGCAAATTATGATTGAGCTGTCAGATCTTGTGCAAAATGACAAAAATTTATGAAGTCTTGTATCATATGCATTGTTTTCCTTAATTCGCCTCTTCACATTGTTCAGTATGTTTATTATGTGCACTATTTTAACTAACTGTGTGTTCATGGCACAATCAGAGACTCCGTCATGGAATAAATATGTTGAGTAAGTATCCTTGCTGTCCTTATCCTTCCTTTTCCCTTCATTATTTTCATCTTGTTTGCTGCTGCCTAACTTCCTTCCAGCAATACTTATCACAGTATCTGCCCTCACAAAATGTTTTTGCAGGTAGTTGGTTTTTTTGCCTGTGAAAACTCCCTTAGTAAGTAAATTAAAAGTTTTCAGTCCATGGATCTCATACCTCTTACTAAATGCACCTTTGAATAATACCACATATGATGAAAACCCCATTTGAAACTGGCCAGTCTTTCACAGTTCTCAGGCAAGAGATTTGATAGTTGGACACATCAGAATAGGCTGGTGGAGTTTGGGTAGAATTGTTTCAGAAAATACTTCCTCAGCATATGAACTCTATCCTTAAACTTATTGGAAGCAAAAGTTTCTTTTGGACTGAGCATGTTGTGAGAAGTGCTCCCCTGTAATCATCGTTAGGAATACTTTATGAGCATAAAATTGTCTGGGAACACTTTTAGGTGAATTTCTGTCTTTGTGGCTTGTCAAGCCTTCAGGAAAAATAGCAAAGGCATCACTTGAAGGTGTTTATTTGTTCTGGTTGTTTGTTTTGGTTTTTTGTTTTGTTTTTTTTTAAGTTAATTTTAAAAGGGGCTTCAGAAAACCCATTTAATTTCTTTAAGTTGCTTTAAAGTATTCCTTTTAGAAACAGATACCAGATGCACAAGCTAATCAACCTACAGTGCATTAAACAATTATTTTGGCTCATTGAACCAATCAGAACACACTTTTTATTTTTGACTGACATATGATAAACACAGCCATCTGCTGCTTCATAGCCTGGTGGTTGGTCTTCTCAGGGCTGTAAGGAAAGACAGTAAAACGCCCTTATTTAGGTTTTGTAAAATCATGCAGGACACCTCTTCTAGGCCATAAATTACTAATTATAGGCGGCAGTGAACCAAATATTTAATCTGATCATGGTAACATCCTAATCCCAAGATATTTCATGTATTTCTGTACAGTGTGGTACCCTCAAGTATGCCTGTGACTGTCCTTTCCCCCAGTATTGTCCTTTTCCTATGGAAAACTCTCATGCAGTAGCATAGCCATGGTGTATTCCACTGGATCATGGGCATCTCATCCATGTGAGTCAAAATTTGGTCCATCAGTCTACAGCCAGGAATCCAAACATTCTGGAGGGAATGCTTATTGTGCCTTCCGCAAGCAGGAAAATGTGGATGATGTTATCAGTGCATCAAGCAGAGCATGCAAGAAAGGTAGAGCAGAAATGCAAAGGGACTCATGCAGCAGGGAGTAAATCCTTCCATGTTGCCTCTTCTCCTGTGTCCCCTCATACCTCTCAGCTTTTCCTCCTCAGGTTCAAAGAATGAAATTGAATTCAAGTACTTTCGAGGAGCAAAATAACCCAGTAAACTGTAATTCAAATTGATTAATATTGGATCTGAAAAAGATACATTTAATCCATTTTGTTCTGCTGTTTCAGAGACTCACAGGGGACAGAAGAATAACCTTGTGCAAATATTTGTCCTAGATCTTCCTTTAAAACATTTTCCTTACCATTTTGAAAATAGAAATCAATTCAACTTCCCTCCACTAAAAAATTTTTTTAAACCCCTGACTTCTGTTGTTAAAGAAGCTGTTCAGTTGCTGGAGGACTTTGCCCGATCCATTTAGAATGAGATGATGATTATACAATCAATTAAACCCATCTGACATGCTGAATAAATACAAGTGCTTTATCACTTTAATGAGCTTATGTACCGTTAAGTATTTTTTTTAGTTCTTTGCATGTGTTTTCTGCATGTATTACTGAATACACACGCTTAGAGAGACTGTCACATGGGTGACCTATATTTGAAATACCAGAGCAAAACTACATAGGAGCTGTGAAAAGTTGGATACAAGAGAGTGATTAGGTGTATGGCCAAAGAGATGTGAGAAATATTAAATGCCCACTGTTGCAGAGAAACTGTCCTGCTGATCTTCATTTTAAGATGGAGCACACTGAGGTTTTGTAATGTGTAACTAGCTCTACTGTGTGGCACGATGGCAGGAGGGCATGAGATTTGCCACTACCTGTGTGTGTGCCCAGATGCAGATCAGTGGAATACAGCTAAGAGGAAACATCTCCATTTTATGCATGATGTTCTTATATTGCCACATTTAATTGCTTACACCTTTTTTTTTTTTTTTTTTTACCAAATAGGAATCTCAACTGTTAAAGTTTTTTTTGTGTGTGATGGCACCATTGTAGCTACTGATGTTGAGGGACTGAACAGAAAATGCAAGCCAGTGTTTCCAGTGAAAGCCCCCATGACTTACAGATCATGACTTATATTTGTGTTTTAGTAGATTTCAGGTGTTTGAAATTTTTTAATAGGCTTTGGTATCATCTGTCTCTTCATTTGGAGAAAATGGTAGGGAATGTCAGTGGGGGGTACTAAACATTTATTTCTTTTATTGCATATGGCCTAGAATACCTAGTCCCACTGGGTGAGGGTGGAAACATTAAAAAAGGAGCTGTTGTATGCCCTAAACTCTGTCTCTGATGGTAGATAGAGCCCTGGGTGAATACAGATCTGAACACTATAAATCAGATGCATTACTGTCCTCCACAGAGATTTCGCTAAATTTTATTACAATTGTCATCTTTATTACAAAAGGTAAGATGTATGTTCCAGCCCAGCACACCACACTCAAGAGGCTGTTGGTAATAACTTGCTAGGGGGGAAAAACAACCTTGCGTCTCCTTTACTGCCAAGCAGGTCAAAACTCTACTACATAGAGTTTTCAGGTGGGAGTTATTTTTACTTTTTTTTTGGTGAGGGTGTTTTGTTGTTTAATTCTCCAGGCTGGTGTGATTTGCCATGGGTAGTGAAACACAAAGGAATTTCAGAACAAACACTCTTTTCAGTGAAAAACTGTGACTTTTTTTTAACCTGTTGTATTCCAAAATGTCCCAGGTAGGAAGAGATGAGAGGTATGAACAGAACAACCACCCTCCTACAAATTAGAGAAATAACAAGGAATGTGGCATAATGTTGTGGCATAATGATGAGGGTGTAGAATCCCCATCTCTGGAAGTGTTCAAGACCAGCATCCTGGTCTAGTGGAAAGTGCCCCTACTCAAGATGAGATGATCTTTAAGGTCCCTTCCAACCCAAACCGTTCCATGATTCCATAATCCATTCCTCTGGTGATTGCAGGCACAGCTTCAAAAGCCCTATAGTACAGCCTAGCAGTGTAGTGTTCATGCTTGACTTCATGAGTGAGGGTTCATCAAGGTGCACCCTGTGGTGAAAATTATCTTCATCCCGTGGCTGTCCATGAGCGCTTCCCCATTTCTTCCATGTTCCATGTTGCTTGTTCCACACATGAGGCTGCTCAATCACTGCCCAGTGCTGCAGCCGTGACTCACCTGAGCAACCCCAGTGAGATGGGCAGGAGAGTCTCATGTGGGCAGGGCTGGGTCTAAGTGTGTCTCTGCCATTCCCGTCTATTGCTTGCTAATGCTCTTGCTCACCGTGGCCACTCTCTTCCCCAGGTACACTTTCACTGGCATTTACACTTTTGAGTCATTGATAAAAATACTGGCGAGAGGATTTTGCATGACAGAATTCACCTTCCTTCGGGATCCGTGGAACTGGCTGGATTTCAGTGTTATTGTTATGGCGTAAGTAGCACTCCTTTATATTTTTCAAAATGGTTGTATGCAATAGAAATTCTTGAAAAATTGTCTGGCAGTTATTTTTTTTTTTCACTCAAATTTTACTGAGAAGGGGCAGAAGTGTATGCGGATGGAGGTATTTTTTCCTGAGTGGTTTCAGAGAAAGAAGTCAGAGGAATACTCAATTCTGTTCTTTACATTCACTAGACTATTTTGGAGAAACTATCTATTCTCTCTGTGCTCCACAGAGAGAGCTATTTGTAAAATATCTGTAATAATACTTGCCTATCTAAGGTAGTTTTGGGAAGCTTCAGACCCCTGGGTAGAAAGAGTTATGACTGAATGCCCACATATTTAAATCCCTGTTTGTACTCTATTTATCCATAACATCACCAAAGCTGATTTTTTGTGTCCTTCTCTTCACAAACCCTCTTCACCTAGAAAGTAATTTCTATTTTACTACAACAGAGAATTAATTTGTAGGCCTCTGAAATTTGTTATATACCTTGGGAATAGAAATTTGTCTTCCACCATGGTATTCCTCTTCAGCTGTATACTTCTACCTAGATTATTAGAGTTTATTCAGGACACGTGGGATTGTGGTGCTTTGAAGGAGGTGATGGATTTGTGGCATCTAGACAGCTAAAAATACACAGGGGTAGGGGAGCAGTCAGCCAAGGCTCACAGGGGACACAGGGTCAGGCCAAGCTCTGGCCAAAGGCAGATGTCTGACACTGTCGGTACCTCCAGCTGAGCTAGAAATCCAGATTTTCTCCATACTCACAGAAAAGAGAAAAGCACACGAAGAATGCATGTTGTCTTTAGGTGAAAGCTAGCAGAGATGCCTGAAAAGCTCCATTTCCTAATCATGGGACGATTTCATCTGATCTCCCTGTGTTTTTTTCTGCTTGATGACACCTGTATTCAGTCCTGGGTTTAGGTTAGTTCTTGCTGCCATCTTTGAAGCTCATAATTCACAGCACTAAATGAGATGCAAGTGCGTTAGCACTGACATTTGAGCTGAACTCCTGGCACTGTGATATTTGAATGGAACCACAACTGGGAAAGAACATTCAATGAAACTTAGCTCAAACACCGGTGAGGGCCACAGAAGTTGAAAGCACAACTCTGTTATGGCATAGGAATCAGGACCAATATTCAAAGTCCAGATTCTCTCTGGACTGTCTGGACAAATCTCTTGGTCATATTGGTTTAATTTTAGGTAGTTCTGCAAGGAACAGGGAGTTGGACTCCATGGTCCTTATGGGTCCCTTCCCACTGGACATATTCTGTGATTCTGTAATCCTTAGCAGCATTTCGCAGAACAGCAGGAAGGTGTGTAAAACCTGTGTGAACTTCCTCAGGAACACTCCCATTAATTTCAGTAGGCTTTGGATCAAGGCCAGCCCTAGGCCAGGTCCTGGTATCTGTTACTGCATTCCTATGGATTTGGCTGAACTGACATCTGGCCATTATGATAAGCTTTTAAAAAAAACATTCAGTGCAGATGGGGAGAATCTTTTGGAGGTCAGCACACATTAGGTATTTTTCTCAGCTAAACTTTTCCTCAAGCATTGCTAAGTGCAGTTCTCCTGCAACCTTTAGGGGCAGGACAGAACAGAACAAAACAGAGTCACCAGCCTGCTCTTTGCTCTCCTGTCCTTCAGGCCAGTGGTAAAAGCAGCGTATGATCCTTCATCTGTTTGTGACTTAGGACACAAGTTTATTTGTAGGTCTCAGCACAACATGGAGAATTTCTGTGCATGGGTTCCCTCTTTTCTAGAGAACTTTGTGACAGTAAGGTGGAAAGGAGCAGAGATAAGGCCAAGAGGAGCCACAGCTCTGACTATGAACCTGCTTCATTTCATCTTCTCAGCTTGGGCAGAGGTTGGGGCATCACTTCTGACTCTGGGAGCTCCTCTGGGAGCATCTCATTTGCTGTCACTGAGATTCAAGTCTGAACAGTGTGGGGCACGATCTGAATATCCCTTAAATTCTGTCCACGTCATCTCTGGGTGTTTGGCACTGATGGAGCAGCAAAGGTATGAAGCTTTGCACAGACCTTGAAGTGAACAGCTACCCACAGATGAATTAGTCACTCCCTGTTGGTAGGAAACAGAATTTGGTGCCCAAAGGTTGTGGGCTTACCCCTCTTTTTTACTTTTCTAACTCTCAGTGCTCCAGCCCAGGGATTCTTGAAAACTTCCTGAAGGCTTTTCTAGTGAGAGGCTTGAGAACGTGTGCTTTCCTTCTTAGCTACATTTCAATTTTCTTTCCAAATGATATTTCATCTCTTAGTTAGAAGATCCCTAAAACAGTGGGACTTGCAGCTGCAAAATATCAAGCTTCTTAACCTCAAACTATACCACTGTCTGGGCTCTTCAGAACCAGCATCCATGCCTATTGTTTTTTACTTTGAGGCGTATTATACTGACACTTTCAGAATGGAAAAAAAAAAAAAAAAGGAATTCTGGACTAGAAAATAAATAGGAAAATGCTTCCTTGAACCCACAGGCAGCAGTGAGAGAGTTAAAAGTGGCTGTAACATGATCTTCATATGTACAATGAAACCTCCTTTCCAACTCTGCAAGCAGCAGATAGTGCAGAGCTTTGGATAATGGAATCTATTCTGATACGATTTAGCCTGCATATAAATCCAATTTGCAAGTAATTTAAAGTAAGATTGATCACACAGGTAACTCTGGTGTTGTCTTTGCTTGTAGCTAGTGTGCTGCTAGAGGTATTTCTGTGTCTGGAAACAAAGAAGGCTTGAGGATTCAAAATGGAGGAGCCCGATAAGATGAGGTTCAGATGGACCCAGGGTTTTGAGCCAGCAGAAAATCTGACTGTTTCACTGATGGGTGTCATAGTGGAAAGACTTTGCTTTAGAGTTATTGCCAAATAACTTGTTACCTTCTCTTTTGGGCAGAACCAGCACAGATTGGGCCACAGAGAGCAGTTTTAAATAGCACACTAGAGAGTAGGAAGTGCTGTAGGTCTCCAGGGTTTTTCTCCCATGCCGTGCCAGCAGACACAGCCATGGCTTGTGACCCTCTCTGTGGCTGTGGATGGGTTCAGGGAAAACTATGAAACTCCCCCTGTTTTGATCCCTCTTTCCCAGACCAGTGACTACTTCCCAGGACAGGTGAGGGAGAAGCAGCTGTAACTGCGTTGGAAAGTGCCCCGTCCAAAGTTTAAAGACAATAAGCAATTCCCTGGCTAAGAGGAAAATTCAGGATGGGAATTCCAGTTGCTTCTCACTCCCCAATACAGAGGAACTGATCTGCTGCAATTTGATCAAAGAAATGGCCAAAATAAATCTTAATTAACAATTGCAAGCAAGCAGCAGTATTATTTGCTTCATATGTTTGTTCACATATTTAAAATGTGTTTTTACAAATCTCTGGTCAGCAAAACCATATTCCTGTCATATTTCTTCTCCCCAAATTGGTTTTTTCCACCACCTTTCATGATGCAGAAGAGTTTGGGAGAGAAGCACTGAGTAAAGCTGGGGAGGAAACATGTAAATCTTGGCCCAGGCGCCCCTATGAGATTATGAAGGAAAGCAATATTGCTCTTCCAGGCTATAATCTGGATTAGCAGATATGGAGAGGATGCTTTGTCCCCTCCCAGGGGCCTTTGGACAAAGCCCGCTTAAGCAGGCTTTGTAAAATAACCAGGTGAGGTTTTATCTTAACATGTAAAAACAAATGTCTCAGAGAAGTGCGATACTTGAATTAAATTTAATAGCATTTTAATAGTGAAATTCTAGGGTCCAAGAGCTCTTTTGACCAGAAGGTACAGTGGTGACTATGCTTTTATTGTATATTGACTTGGAGGAAATAATTTTTACCTTTTTAATGTACAACACTGATAAAACAAAACTCATGCCATGACTGACCCTCCTGGGAGAATTTAGCTCAGGTATAGCATGTGTCTCCATGATGAGCAGAACAGGCATGGCAGGGAAGAGCTGGGATTGGTATTTTAATAATAAAGATGTTTTAGTAAGAATACAGTTATATTCATTTAAACTCCATTTTCTTTCAGCCAAAGGACATGAATTTGATGTACAAACAAAATACAATTTTAAGCATCTCTTGAAACCAACATCTGCTTTACCACAGAATACATCTTAAATGCCCCAGTAGAAGCGTTTGCACTGATGTTTTCTGATATTGTCCTATATGTAGTTTTCTGAAGCTATTATGTGAAAATTACTTGGGTATTTGAAGCTTTTATTTTATTTTATTTTTTTTAAGAACAGCAAAATAACTCTTAATATTTCCTATAATATAAAGATTTTTTTGTTGTTGTTAAACTACATAATGGTAAAATCTTTAAGGTATTTCTTGCCGAACAGCACAATAACAAAGTTCACCTGGTAGTTTTAAAGAATTGATGCCTATTAGATGAGTTTAATAGTTCAAGTAGCATTTGAAATAATGTGTACTAAGAAAAACCTGGGACAAATGGCATCAAAGAATAGCCTGAAAAGTGGATGCACCTCTCAATTGGCTGTGTAT
This sequence comes from Sclerurus mexicanus, assembly GCA_013396755.1. Lineage (NCBI taxonomy): Eukaryota > Metazoa > Chordata > Aves > Passeriformes > Furnariidae > Sclerurus > Sclerurus mexicanus. The sequence continues at coordinate 220,091 of VWZF01001503.1, read as the reverse complement.
GAATGCTTTCTTCATTCAGACAAGTCTCATACTCAATTGTATAATTCCAAATAACTGTGACTTAATTCTACAGGTATGTAGGAGAATTTGTGAATGTAGGCAGTGTTTCACCTCTTCGGACTTTCAGGGTATTGAGAGCTTTAAAAACTATTTCAGTAATCCCAGGTAAGAAGCCCTGATCCTTACGTTTTGGCTCTCAGCTACAAGTGATTCTTTCTCTGTCTCTCTTTGTCCCTTTGATTGTTTTTTTGGCTGGTGTTTTGTCATTGTCTGTGTGTGACTTTCCCTTGTTACAGATACATAACTGAATTTGTGGACCTGGGCAATGTCTCAGCCTTACGAACGTTCAGAGTACTGCGGGCGCTGAAAACAATCTCAGTCATTTCAGGTGAAAATCAGGTTAAACACTCGGGCTGCAGTTAAAGCCTACATGCCATTTCCAGTAGTAAACACCATAATTACAAATGACTTAACCATAGACACTGATCAGGAAATGGAGGAATGTAGGGAATGTGACCTGTCAATAGAATACATTTTTTGTGTGTGTGTTTCTCCGATGTGGTTTTTGTGGACAGAAAGAATGAGAGTGCCTCCAAAATCATGGACCTCACTAAGAGGAGTGCTGCTGTAAGAGCAGTGGCTTGTGACTCACATACATAAAGCACCCCTGAACCGTATGAAAATGGCAATGAAACTCTTGTAAAGACTTCAGATATTGATTTTTAAAAATGGAAAGTTGATGACCTCAAAATGCATATTCATGTTTAAGAGAATGTCGATAAAGGAATCTAAATCTGTGCTGTGAGCTGAGGTTTCAAGACTGCAGGCACAGATAGCCTAATTTGTCATGGTGTTTATCCATTTGCATGTGATAGAAACACTGTTGAAATTTTGGGCCTCAAAGAGATCAGAGAATGTTTCGTTATTGATTTTGGTAGGTTCAACATTTCATCGACTCACATTTTCAAGGATATGATTTCTCCCCTCTTCCCCCCTCCAAAACCCCCAAAAATCAGTGTTTTACTACACATCTGGTAGTGAAAGAAGCTCCTTATTTAATTTGTTATTATTTAAAATAAAAAAAAAATACTATTAAGTAATTCATGCAGAGATGAGTCCACTGAGGACAAACCATATGACAATACTTTTTTGCCAAACATTATCTATGGACAGGTCTCATTCAGCCTCAGTGTTTAACATCTCCAACCTGCATGACAAGGTAGAGAAGATAGCAAAAACCATGCATGGTAGATCCTATTGGTGATAATCCTGAACAGATGTTGGCAATTACATGTCAAAAAAGTATTCAAAACGCTGAGAGAACTGCTCAGATCCTCACACACAGGTCTTCAGGGTCAGAAAGGCTTTTCCACCCACTTTGTTATGCATATCCACACTATAAGATAAATCTGAACAAACTGTATGGTGTAAACTTTCATGGACATATATTGAAACTAATCATCAGCACTCATATGGAGTATAAGCTAGAAATAGGAATTCTGGAATGGAGCTGTTAAGGAAAAATATGTATGAGTCTAGAGTTTCCTCCCTCATTCCAACACCAAGGTAATGAAAGTCAGGGAAGTTACTGGGAGAACGAGATACTTTCACTGAAAGTCTATGTCCAAATATAGGTTTTAAAGAATACTCCAAGATGATCATTCTTTAGGACCTTGAAATCAGTACCTGTCTTAGTTTTTGTCTTTAAGTTTTAAAGAATCATCTACTAGCAGAAAGGGTTGTTTGTTTTTTTTTTCAAATTTTTCTCTAGTTGGATTGCCATTGAGAAATGGTTTTTATTTTCAGTGGGAAACAAAGCTGAGCACACTTTTACAGATCATGTGGGACAGTGGTGGCTGCTCAGAGAGAAAGTCAGAGTTTGTTTCCTGGCGTCCTTTGCTAGCAATTTGAAGACTAACTTGGAGGGACAGCCATCTCCAGGGGACACCTTTCACCTTACATCTTGTCTCAAGCTTGAGCCTCTTCAGAGCAGAGCCTGTCAATTTTTTTGAGTGATATATATAGCAATTTTCTGCTGTCCTATATCAGAGGGGGAGCTGAAGCTTGGTTTACATAAAATGATAAAATTTGACTTAGTGGGGAAAACAATTGAGTCTGAGATTCAGAAAAACATTATTTGGAAATGCACCAAACCCCTTCAGTGGTATTAAACTCTGAGTTGTTCCATTTGTTGGCTAATAGACAAAAAAAAGAAAAAAAGTATTATTTATTAAAGTAATATGTAATAACTCACATTCCTTTTTTTCATTCTGACGGAATATTTGATTATTTTTTTGATAACTGAATTTTTATGTACAAGTCATTAAATTATTTGGTGACATAACTGCATGAAGATATGTTAATAGAATATCTGGCCTTTGATTTTGTCACCAAGATTACCCGTGCACTGAGTATGTTGAAATTACAAATGTGGAGAGCTACAAATTGCCATGGAACACCGAGCTGCCTGTGAAACACAGCTAAGGTGTTTTGTTTTTTTAATGTTAGCAGATAATTTCAGAGGAGTCACTTCATTTTTCAGTTAGAGACATATTTTAAAAGAAATATTGGACGTGATGCTGTGGTTTATTTGGAAATCAGTCTGACTTTTTAATGACGACATGGGCTTATTCTGAGGTGAAATATTTTTCCACAGTAGTCTTAAAAATGAGAAGATGATAAACAGTAATTCCTTTCATGAGATTTTTGGGGTTAACTGCAATAGAAAGGAGAAGGTGGTTGTTATTTTTGCTACATCTCAGGTGTAAAACACTGAGTTGTGTTCTGCTTTGCGAGTATCTAAGTTTCTCCTCAATAAAATTGATCACACTTTTCCATCAGGTACTTCTATTTGCACAGACATGCTTGGACTCAACACGCTGAGTGAAATTGCTTACCGAAAGTAACGGGCCAAGTCCTCAGTGGTGTAAGGCTGCTGTCCAGCAAAGCACTTAGAGGCTGGTTTTCAAAGGCATTCTGCTTCACTTGGAATCAATGAGTTTCTCTATTGACTCCAGAGGGAGTCAGTAGAGCTAACAATGAGTGCTTTTAAAAATCTCACCTACCTTTAATGCCTGGCTCTAAGTGCTTGAGCAGGTACAGGGATGTTTAGGGGACACGGACTCACAGGACTCAAAAATGTCTCCTAAACTCAGAGTCCATTCCCTTGGCCTCAGGCTGCATTTAGTGTGCTTCAAACACAGCATGATATTCGTTGCCTGACTTCTAGCAATCCCTCAAAGGTGGAGGTCTCAGGATCTTCCCGAGAAGTCTGTTCCAGAAACTCATTGGTTTTGCCATTAGATTTGTCCCGGATGGATGGTTCAGATCCACCATCAGTCTATGTGCTTCTCTCTCCTTGGAGAGCTGGGGTTCAGCCTGATTGCCATAATGCCAGTATCTCCTGCAGGTCCTGTCTCTGAATCCAGAACCCATCCAGGCTTCCTCTCTCTTGGTGCATTATCAGTTCTCTCTTTTTACTCTAGAGCTGTGTAAGACATCAGGTCAGTGTCTTACCTTCTGTGACAGCCCTTAACATGCCAGAAGACCTCCCTGGAACACCTTGATTTTCCTTTTTCTGCACTAAACACACCCATGTCTTCCTATTTTCCACTTGCCAATGGTATCAAGAGGAAAACAAGCTTTGTGCAGGCTCGGGTGCTTAGAAATATATAGCATTTTCTCTATGGGAGCATAAACCCCTTAACTCTCAGTGGTTTTATTTATTAATTGGCGTCTTGCACATTGCCATGGCAACTGGATTCATTTGTTTTTCAATCTAGATAGGAACCATGGTCAGCAGCAGAACAACCCACTGAATTCACTCATTTATCTCCCATTACCACCCCATTACTAGCATATCTGAGTCCCAGTGTGCTCAATAGGAGCTCTTCCCATGACAACAGAGGGTCTTGAGTCATATTTGTCTTTATGGAAATCACAAATGTTGTTGATAACTAGTTGAGATAATATAAACCCCGAGGTACACCCTTCTATGCCTCTCCGTCAGAAGCCCACAAAATGCAGACCATCACCATCATCAGGATTTTGTAAAGTGCCTGTATCCGGAGAAGCTCCACTGCTCTTTCTGGAACAGGCGTGTACATCACAGACATCTCACATAAAATGACAGGATACCGGTGAAAGGTGACCTCAGAGAAAATTGGGCCAAGGCACTTTGGGGCCTGATCCAGCTCCCATTTAAGTTAGTGTGAGACTGAAGGCTATAAATAGTGCTGTGAATGTTATCCAGTACTTTAATGATAGCCAGAACAGAGCTCGGAGAAGAAGAACTAAGACTGTGTAAAGGAGACTGACCCTTGTTCACTGCTTCAATCTCGCTGAAGTCCTGCTGCAGAGAGATAAATGTCTTCCTTTCAGTGGGTAAATCACTTAACTCAAGAAGTAACTATCCCAGAAGTGAGAAATATATGACATATTTGTGTTTTCCTTGGAGACTGGCCTGTCAGTCACATTTCCATGCAAAGACAGTCTACAGGAATGCTGACAACCATTCAAGTTTGCCAACACGCTATTAAAGTCTGTGCTACCCCATGTCTCAGTGGCTAATTACAAAATACGCTCATCAAGGATGAGCTCTTGTCTCCCTACAAGCACGTGACTCATGCAGACATTTATAAGACACATGAGTATCCTCAGGGGAAGGAATGGGATAGGTGAGGACAATCATGCTGCAAGCCACACTCTACTTCTTTTGTTGTTTTTTTTTTGCTTTTTCTCCCTGCTTGTTTTCAGACTGTGCATGAAAGTGTCTTATGTTCTGCAGGTGATTGCCAACATCTGGTATGGATGTCATACTGAATTATGCTAATACTTTCTCACATCTTGTAGAAGGAATGGATGGTGTTTTGGGATCTTGCCATTTCTCATTGTTTGGTGTTGCTTGCATTTTCTATGGTTTCTGATTTGCATTTGAAAACCGATTATTTTATTAACTTCTCAGTGTGATAATTTCTACCTGCCTTAACAGGAATGTTTGGGCCAAATTCTTCTTGCTTTCTGCAGATGTCAGGCTGCCTATACAGCCCCCATTTCACTGATTTTGGATCTCATGGTGTTTTTCATGTCATGCAAGTAGGATTTGGCCCAGAGGTGTGGAAAGAAGTCAGTGATTCAGAAAAAGCCTGTTATTGATTTACACCACAGGGAGTAATCTATGGACCCATTGTCATTAACGGGTGTAGATGTTATTCAGCTTTGGATCAGATCCTCAGGTTTTTTCCTGCATGCTGCCTGGTTTGATGTTTGACTTGCAAGAATTAAGTAAATGCCTCTAATGCCCCATATATAGTATCTTCTATTAAGCTATGTTGCAGTGCTCTCACTGGCAGTATTTCAAAGATGGATTATTTATCCAGAAGATTTAACCGTGCTCTAAATTTGAATACATCTAGCATTGCTTTTACAAAACATGGGATTGATTCAGAGAGATGCAGAGCACCTGCAAGAGGTTCTGGGTGTCCTTATTTCCCCTCAGCTCTTCCATTTTGGAGGCACAGAAAGTTTAAATGCACAGTGATTTAAATACTTAGGCACTTAGTTGTGTCAACCACCTTGATGGATGCTACTTAATTTTCTGGGCAAATTTTGCCTATAAAGAGGGAGAAGAAACAGTTAAACTGTAAGTATAACACTCTCCAAATGGTTTTCCTGGGAAGTTTTAACAAAGGTCCAGGAGGCAGAGTACAAGTTATTTTTAAATGGTCTTTAATTACAGAAACTGTATTACTGAAGCATCATCTTCTTAAACTGTTCAGAAGCCTGTAAGCTATGAAAACAAATCAAAAAAATAAAAAGGAAGCAAAGCAGAAAACCCTCTCTCTCATAAAGAAATTATTTGATATCTGCAAGGAATGAACTCATAAAACTAATAGTGTAGGATTACTATTCTATTTAAAACCCTAGTAATTAAACTTGGAAAACATTTTCCATGAAATGACCTTGAAATTACCAATACTGAGGCCTGATTTTGAAAAAAGATGGTCCTTATTGGTGATCAGAATTCTGTAGGTTTTGTTTCCTAATGTTATCCCTATTCACATTAGGACTCCTATTGTCCTTGCCCATATAAGATTAATTAGAATACTTAGATGATACAAATACAAACTGCAAGATTAACAAATGTGCTGCAGGAATTTCATAGAGGGTACTGCAATAAAAGAATGTGTGGTTTGGTATGTTTTCCCTTTCTCAAGACTTGTTTTCCATTTGGATTTCCCAAGTTTCACCTCTGCAGGAGTTGGGATATTTTAGGACTGCTGCACCTGTTGGCCATTCCAGTAGCTCATCCTCATTCGAGAAAGTATGAGTTCCCCTTATTTTATTTAGAATTTTAAGTAAGGCTAAACCCCCATTTTGCCTTCCTATGAATCCTAAAAGACACTTTCATATTATTTTCAACTATGCAACACTAGCTCAGCCTCTGAGGCTGCCAAACTCTTGGGGTGGAATTCCAAGGAACTGAGATTTAATGTGTATGATCATATTCAATGAGCAAGTCAGTGTGCTTCTGAATATTGCTGAGGACAATTCCTCCTGTTTCCTCTTTGCATTTTCTTTTTTCCATTTAACTCAATTTCTCTTACTGCTGCCATACTGGTGATACTGATTATCAGAAGCACTTATTACTACTTACCAGTATTAACTCAATATAAATAGAAAAGAACCAACAAAATTGCTACCATTGTGCAGCTGATGATAATGTCCAACTACAGCACATCAGTTTAGAGGAAGAGTCTTTTTTTTTTTTAGAAATATTTTTTGGTCATAATCATGTACTATTCAATTAGCTCAAACAGTGCTGATCTTCAGGAGCAGTACAAAAGCAAGCAATATCATTTGAGAAAAGAGTATAATTATTTAGATCTGCATATTTATAGAATAATAAACCAAAGCTAGTGTTACAGGATGAAATAATACAGGAGCAACTAATTTGTGTGACCCAAGCCTTTGGTGTTATGTAATAAGATGATTTATCTACGTTGGCAGCGTATTATAAAACGATTAACTTTTGCCCAGGTATTGTTGAAGCCTTAGGTAGTTTTACTCAAATAATTTCCACTGGGTTTATTTGATTGCCCATATTATTTGGCTTTTTCCTAATCCCAAATTCTTGTTGTCTTAAGCAAATGAATTGAAAGCAGAGGAATTATTCATATGAGGACAGCATGTTGGATTTGCCACTAAAATATGCAAAATAATGAGGGAATAACAGCATTTCCATACCTCTTCATCTGTTTATTTGAGGGATAAAGTTATCAGAATCACCTGAGTGATTCAAAAATAACTCACATTCTCAAAATTCAATAGGATTTAGGCTTTGCAGCCTCTACTGTAGATCCATGAATATATAAAACACATTCCTTATTTTCTTTATCTATGAATATTTTTGCATCTCACTGTCCCTCCACCCAGTCCTTTCCCTCCATTTTTAAACTGGTGTTGGTGTAACACCAGGACTTCTGTCCAGACAGAAGCAGGTCGAACTAAACATCCATAGTGATCGCTTGTCTCTCATTCTGCCACCCAGTTGCAAACATGTCGTAGAAACCCTTCCAGTTTCCCCTTCCATGGAGATTTGCAGCATGAAAAGCAGCTGTCTGCAGGCATGTTTCAGTCTCTCAGTCTATAAACTCTTGGCTTTTATCTCCCTAGGACTGAAGACCATTGTAGGGGCACTTATCCAGTCTGTTAAGAAACTTGCTGATGTGATGATCCTGACCGTTTTCTGCTTGAGTGTCTTTGCCCTCATAGGCCTCCAGCTCTTCATGGGCAACTTGAGACACAAGTGTGTCAGGAATTACACCATGTTTAACTTCACCAATGGCTCGTTGTACCTGGATGGCAGGACGTGGAACACCTCGGAGGAATTTCTTAGTGATCCAGGTAAGGTCTTTGTCCTGTAATCTGGCTTTTGGTTGTTTGGGATGGGATGGGGGTTGAGGTTGTTTGGTTTTGGTTGGGCTTTTTAAAATACATTGACCAAGATCTGTATGTGAATCAGCAAAAGCAGCATTATGTGACTACTGGCTCTTCATGCTGTCGATGTGCTTTTGAAAGATCTAGGTAACTTTCTCTGATCTCCGTGGTGTCTTCACAGTTCATGCTGAAAGTATTTCTGGTGCTTTTCTATGAAACAGAATGAAGTCCTTGTTGCATCACTGAAGGTTTTCACAGTTTTAGGCTGTCTCACGATATATTTCTTAAACCTCCCTTTCCTGAAATTGAGCAATCACATGAAAATTTCAACTCTAACTGTGTGGGTCTGGTTTGCATACTGTTTCTTGAAGACAATTAATAGTCCTTGTGTTTTGTAGAAAAACTTCAAAATTTGAATTAAGGGTCTTAAAAAATCAAAACATAAAGCAGAGAAATTCAGTCTTTATTAATCTGAAAAATCCCAAGAGAATTTTTTAAGGAAATCTTATGCTATTAGAGCCCTAACTCATTATCTGGCCTGGCCTATCGTGCAGCATTTCATGATCTGATGTTTATTATCGAAAGGTTTGTTCTCTAGTCCAAAGCAATTTTTTAATACTTTACAGTCTGCTGTACTTTTTCATTACAATGAAATATGCTCATTGAGCTAATTCATTAACATTTAAAAAAAACCCAAACAAAACAAACCAAAAATACTTCATGTAAGTAAACTTCAGAATGTAAACAAGTAGCCCAGTTGTTGCTGCTCCAAAACCCTCTGAGTCACCGGAGGACCTCCATCAATTGCAGTGGACATAGAATCACATCTAAAACAATTTAACGATGCTCTTGGGGGTAGGAAGCAGCCAGACTGACGTGCATTAGCATGAAATTAGGACTAGTGGCCTTTGGTGTTTTATTTATTTTGAGGAGAAAAATGAACCACTCGGTCAACTCATTTACTGGAATTTTGTGTGGGAGCCAGTGACAGAGTGCCACGAGGTGCCTCTGCCGTGACTGGGCGGACCATATAGTCCTTCATCTCAACCATCTGCACTATAAAACCCTACACCTGACTCCTGCAAGTTGCCTGGCTTGACCCAGGGTTCTGTTGAACCAGGAATTAGACCAAGGGCGGTCCCACCGTTCCCCACTGGTGACTTCTGGCCTTTTTGCTGGATTCCTCTCCCTGCAGTCTTGAGCAGCCCTGGAAGAAGTGGCATTAGGAAGGTTTCATTCAAGGAATAGACAGCTCAACATTGGTGTCTTTAAGGCATGCTGTGGTTGATGTTGCATTAAGGAAGGGCAGGTCACAAAGCTCTGGCTGAATCAGGGTTGTCTTTGGAACTGACCCTGACCATCAGCTTATGTGTCCTCTCAATGTCTCTGCATCAGAGTCCTTTATCAGCTGAAAGGGAAAAGAGCTCTTGGACCTGTGCTGAATGGTGAAGAACCTGCTGACATGTTACCCTACCCACATTCCCTCTGCTTCCAGCTTGGAGATGAGTGAGGAACTAGTAAAGGTATTTGTGTACCTGTGGTGGATTCAGGCACTTCATGGCTCCTCTGCCCACAGATAACTGGGGGCGGTGTGAGGTGCTGCTCTCCCCTCTCACAATGTCTTTGAGAGATAAAATAGTGATGGCTGGAAGCTTAAAGCCCTGCAATAAAGGTGAAAGGATGAAATGGAGCTGTGAAGATAGTCTGGCTCTCTGAAAATGGAAGGAGGGTAAATGTACCACTGGATAGGCTCTCTTAAAATGCAGTTAATGTCAGGGCCAGCTGCAGCATTGCTTTAAATGGGAGGAATTGTACAGCTGCTCCAGCATACTATGAGCAAGTTTATTTGTGTGGTCCTGATATGGGGAGGAGGGCAAACTTTCCCAGAAATCCATACAGGAAATCCAGCAGTGGTTAATATGGCCATGAAAATATAGTTGTTATCACTAAAGGAGATTTAACTATTACAAAGATAATCAACTTGGTGAGATAATGGAATAAAGTGAGTTAAATTTTGACCACGTGGTGTTACTAGGAAGTAATATTAATATCAATGAATGTTTTCGTAGTATCGGAAAATAAAGACATTATGGCAAACAGTCACCTCTTACTTTGTATGGACAAAAATGACTTAAATAGTTCAAGTGTTGAGGCACTGCAGTAGGCCACTGAAGACCTAGAAGAAAAGTAGATTTACAGGAAAAATGTAGTGATCTCTGAATAAGAATAATGAAGCCTTCCTCGAAAAGCTGAAGAAGGGGGCTTAGCTATTAGGCTGGGGAGAACAATGGTAAGTAGGATTTTCATTTAATGTCGACTATTGCACTAAAGCAATTCAGAAATGGAAGGACTGGCTCATTTTGTGACTAGATGGGATAGTGCTTTGTATTTCATTTTGCATGAGTATTATGGTGAAATGAAGTGACTGTTTAAAAGACCAGTACTGACCACAATTTAATAACAGTCCGAATTTCAAGTACTGCAGGGAATTAAGCAATACATACAGTTAGATTAAAGTGTAGGCAGACCAAATTAGATAAAAAAAGGAATATATTAAGAAACAGAACACTGTCAGTGTTTATTCTGAAGAAGAACTAGAGAAGAAAATTGGCCAACATGTTGAGATAGTAGAGTTCACTCGAAGGGAGCACAGACAATTACAAAAGCTCTTTGGAGATTTCAGAACCAGCGTGGCTGAGTCAGTTAGTTTGGAGCAGGGATACTAATCTAAGGAAAAACTCCAGGAAACGGAAACCTGAAGTACTGTCAGAGATTCATAATAATAACTTTTAAAAAGGAGGCATGCAAAGAAATAAATTAATGAAAAACACTGAAAAATAAAACTGGAGAAATTGTTAATTCGGTTCATCAGGACACCAGAACCAAGAATTGAAACAGGGTGATATGTCAGTTCTGCTCTTCTTGGAGAGCAAAAATTTACTTTGGATTACTTAAGACAGATTTAATGTTTTAAAGAACAACAGGAAACCTCTGAAATGGCATCAGCCTCCTCCTGTGCCTTTGAACATTTTTTTGCATGAATGAAAACCCAAAAATGAGTGAAACCCCTTAGAAGGGTAATGCAGTAAAGAATTGCTTGGTGCTGCAGAGGAAATAACTGGTACACTTAGTCTTGACGTGCAAAGAAAGATAACTCAGCTTTGAGTCTTTCAAAGCCCTTTTTAGTCTGAAATAACTGTGTGCCATGGGCACTTTGTAGGGGAGACATTTTGGTTGTGTAGAAGGGCTGGCATAGCTCCAGATCTGCTTTTTTATTCAAAATTGACTTGGTATCTAGACAAAGTTTTGCACTCTTTCCTTAGTTGCTTTCAGCCTCCAGGCAGTAGTTTTTTTCTTGTCTGGCTTCTTGATCCTCTTGTTTTGGTTTGGTTTTATGGGTGGGGAAAAAAACCAGCCTATAAACTTGGTTTGCATCATCATTAGCTTAACTACAATTATGAGGTAACCCTTGATTTTTGACTGATCCTTGAGGAAATAACCACCATGCCCCCAGGTTTCAGGAACTCCTTCCCTTAGCTACATATTTAAGACCCACAGATACTTTCCTGCTCTACCAGTGTGGTCTCCACAACCATCCTGGTTGATGGTGCAGGTGCTGCCCGGCCCCTGTGCTACCCCTATTCCTGCCTCCACCACCAGTAAAGGCAGTAAAGGCAGGAACTGCAGCAACAGAAGAAAATGTATTTTTTTCCTAAATCTTGTCAATCCTGCATCACAGGACTGCTGGTGTCGTTGAGAATTGTTGGGTTCTCTCTTCCTATTGTGCATCTGCCAGGAGATAATCATACACTAAGTCCTGTAAGGAATTCCAACCTACCCACCCAACACTTTGTTCTTGCCATCATTTCTATGGCTTATGCAGCTGGAGGAAATGCCAGATAACGTGGGAAGCAAAGGGACAGAGCCTTTGAGCATGGGGATTCAATGGGAAAGGTCACACTGAGAGATCTCTGCTGTTTAGCTTCACTAGTCACTGAGTCCTAGAATACAAAAGTGAGAGCAAATATTCCTGATCAGGCTGTCAAGAAGGGAAGTTTTCTGGCATTGCCTTAAAAAACTTAATTCTGTGAAAGAAACTTCAACCAAGTTACTGCAGAGGCCTCTGGTTTCTCAGCTTAATTACCAGGCACAGCAGTCATGGTAAGATGAGACACCTTTTTAGTCTTTCCTCAGCTCACAATGGAGATGCAGATCTAAAATCTGCCTTTTGGTAGGCAGCCCTCTCTCATAAACAGAAAAATTTTTATGTTCTTTCCACCAATTTAAATGCCTCTAGGTCTTCAAAATTTGCACAACCTCTAAGAAGGTGTATCAGAAAAGTTACTCTGTTCTGGCTTTCACTCCAATGAGTAATTCTTACCATTGCAAACATACAGAGGGGGGAAAAAGGAAGATTAAGGCAGAAGTAGCTCATCAGGTCTCGCAGCCTCCTCCACAGGACTATTCTTTGTCTGTATGAATGGACTGTGGGATGGGGGACAGCTGAGCATCAGATAGAATCAGGCTAAAAAATTCTTCATGTCAAGTGCCAGTGATAAAGTTAGAATGGAGGCACAGCTTGTTCATCTGGGAAAACAATGACAAATGGTAAGTAATTATTTTTCTACCTGAAATTCTACATTTGGTAAGAGATGGCAATCAATAAGTCCAAGGAGGATTATTTTTAGACATTAATAATAACAAACCTGGGAATCTGAAGTTTTAGATGCAGCAGCAATTGTATATAGAAATTAAATTAAAGAAAAGAAAAGGTTGAAAATAATTATAGTTTATATCCACAGTACTATTATGTGATCAATATATCAACATCAAAGCTATTGAGCTGTTGGTTATCTTTAGGAGAGCTAATAGTTCAGAAATACCAGCTGACTGAAAAACAGCAAGCTTAATTTCAATCCTTGTAAAGATTTCCGGGAAAGCTGCTCCAAATAACAATCATGAAAGCTTGTCTTAAGTTGTGGTGTTTAAATTAAAGATGTATTTGATGAAGTGAAGCTTTATGAATGTGTGAGTTGGAATGGATTGGAAGCTATGCAATGTCAGATGTGCCACTGGCTTAGAGATGTACCAATGGACTGAGTGTAGTTGATTCATGTGGCTGATGATTTTAGAATCTTTAATGTCATTTATGTATTCCATTATGAAAATGGATTATTGACTACTCAGTAAGAAGAAATCTGACTTCTTTTGTTGAGCAGGACTTAATGTAAAGGCTGAACATATAAGAAAAAGTGCTTAAGAAAAGAACCTTGAAAACATAATTACATTATAAAATCACTTATGGAATGATAATCTCAAACACCAATTTTTTTTTCTTTAGACTAAATACCCTATCTAAGGCACTCTGAAAGAGTCTTGTTTTCAAAGTGTTCTACATATGTTTTCTCTCAAAATTAGACTTTTTTAAGGAAAAGAAGAGTAACCCTGTAATTTCCTTTAGATAGTCCTGTCCAAGCAACTGACATTAAAAAAGAATTAACAAGTAAATAAAAGAAAGTTTAAACTTTATTAACCTTTTACTGGGAGGACTCACCTACTATTTTCCTATCTTAAAAGAGGTATTCCAGAGTGTTTTTTGGTTTCTTTCCTCCAGACTAGTTTGACATTCATTTCATGGCAGTGATTTTTCTTTTCTTCAGGAGTCAAACCGTGTAGTTAACAAAGGTATAGGGGGGAAAAAACCAAACCAAAGCAACTTTAATTTTTTTAAAAAATGCAGATTAAGATAAATTAATATCTTTGTTGTCTTCTCCAGTTAGGCCTGGAAGACTTACAGTTTCTTGAGGCTCTATATTTAGAAAGATGTATATAATATGTGAAGTTTAGGTGATACTCATCCAAATCCTGGTCTTCTTGGGCACTTGAGAAGGGATCAAAGGCTTGTGGGAAGCAACTTGTCTTGTGAGCGCAACCAGAACCAGTCTGGCTGCTGGGAGCTGATAAATCAGGAGCAATTCCAGAACAATGTGAAATAATTCCAGAGCCTTTCCACATCCTTCTCTCTGATGTCCTGGTTGTAATGCACTGTTGAAGTGAATGAGCATGGATGTTGAGGCATATCTCTATGAATATAGAGAAATGTTTGCCTGCATGTGCATGAGGGTGTGTGTAAATATGTACTTTCTCTAAGCTCTGTGCCTGACTGTTGTCTCTGCCTGATGAATCGCTTCATTTTTGCTTTCGGAACCACTGAAATGGAACAGATACTCTGAATCTGTATGAGAACTGTATAGAAATGATGTCCAAGTCAGATAATAAATGCAGCAAGTTTGGGGAGAGCTGAAGTATTTGAGGAGTTGTCTGAAGTGGTAATAGAAGACAGTGAGTGTTTGATGAGTAATTATGGAGGTGGGAGGAAAGAGAGAAGCAATAAATCAAGTTGGGACTGGACTAGGTGTTTTATTATGTATGATTGTATATGAACCAGTGATTAAAACAAAGAACCTCTCTGGGTTTTCAGACTGTACTTGCCAGGATAGAATCTATTCAAGTTACTCTGCTGTTAACTGTAAATATTATGGCTTTGTTCAGATGCTGTGGATCTTTTGATAAATAACTTCATAAATACTCAAAACTTAATGCTCTGATGTGTTATTAACATGGGTATTGTACCTGTGCACTTTAATGTTTTAAGCTAAATAGAAAACAAAAGCCCCAGCAGAAGTGCAAGGATCATCCAAAAAAACATAGGAATCGATAATGTTGAATCTAATATTCTCTTCCTGACCATTCAGTAAGGTTCTTTTTGGCCTTGTGGTGAAAGATGAAGTTTAGTTTGAAAGGACTTTGTGCCCATTGGAGCTGGTCCGTGGATTGCACCTTGCTCCAGGTTCAGCAGTAAAGTGCCTTGCATAGGAAAGAGGCAGCTCCTCCACTTCGAACACTCAGCCCAGGTGCAGTGTGAGACCACCAGCAGAGAACAACTTGCATCACTGCTTTCTCTTACTGCACTGCTTTTAAGGAATAAGTAAAATATCTTAATAAGTAAAATACCTGATACTTTTCATTAGTGATGAATTCCCTGAAGTGAGGTGGAGATAGAATATGGGAATTCCCAGGATCAATCTGGCCTTTGTGTACCTACAACAGCATCTCTCTGTGGCACTGAAGAGCTTCATATGCTCCAGAAAAAATTAGTAGAGATCAAAATATAGATATTTTTCTATTTTTGTATTGACATTAACTATTATAACTCAGGATATGCTTATCTACATAAGCAACAAACCTCCCCCTTTGAATGTTTTGGCCACAGGGGCAGTCTGTGGCAGCAGTTTCAGCAGTTCAGATGGGAAGTGTAGTGAAAAATAATTCCTTTAGTTTTGAAAATTCCTCTCTTCCCCCCCCCTGTATTTTCTTAAGGCAAAAAAACATTGTTATGTTCTGTCACTGGAAGCACACAAAGCTCCCTGTTCTTTTCCAAAATACATGCTATTTTTTACTGCATAGTCACCTCTTTTCTAGGATAAAAGATATCCATTTTTTCAATTGCTGCTCTTCTTAAACTTTTCCCAGTCATTTTCATTCCCTTCTCAATACTTTTCAGTCTGTCAGTTACCTTGTTAAAAGCAATATTATGGTCTGTGTTCTGGATCATAGAGTCATTTAGTTTGGAAAAGACCTTAAGACCATCACGTCCAACCCTTAACCCAGCACTGCCAAGTCCACCACTAAACCAAGTCCCCAAGTGCCACATCTGCAAATCTTTTAAAACCCTTCAGGGATGGTGACTCCATCACCTCCCTGGTCAGTCTGTTCCAGGGCCTGACAACCTTTTCCACAAAGAAATATTTCCTAATGTTGAATCTAAACCTCCTGTGGCACAACTTGAGATAATTTCTTCTGGTCCTGTCACTTGTTACCTGTGAAAAGAGGCTGACCCCACCTGGCTACAACCTCCTTTCAGGTAGCTGGCAAGAGTGATAAAGTCCCTCTTGAGCCTCATTTTCTCCAAGCTGAGACTCCCCCAGCCCCCTCAGCTGCTCCTCATCAGACTTGTGCTCCAGACTCTTCCCCAGCTCTGTTCCCTTCTCTGGACACCCTCCAGCTCCTCAATGTCTCTCTTGTTGTGAGGGGCCCAAAACTGAACACTTGAGGTGCCTCAAGTACAGGGGAACAGTCATTGCTCTGGCCCTGCTTGACACACTGGTTTTGATACAAGCCAGGATGTCTTTGGCCTGCTTGGCCACTTGGGCACACATGGCTGAAGTCCAGCAGCTGCTGACCAGCACCCCCAGCCCCTCCTTTTCCATTGGCACTCCTCCCCTCTAGCATTGTTGGGACTCACTGTGACCTAAGGCCAAGACCCAACACTTGACCTCGTTGAATCTCATACAACTGGCCTCACCCCATTGATCTAACCCCTCCAGATCCCTCTGAATGGTCTTCCTGCTCTCCAGCAGATCCACACTGCCTCCCAACTTGGGGTCATCTGAAAACTGACTGAGGGTGCACTCGATCCCCTTGTCTTTGCCAAAGATATTGAAAAGAACTGCTTGAAACAAGCCACTGCTCCTCAGTTGTTTCCTGTATAGTACTCCATCCTGGTCCTCCTGTATCTCGGTATTGCACTTTTCTCTGATCACAGCTTTGTATTCCATAAAAGTGTTGACTAAGAATCCCTAAGAAAGAAGTCCATCTCTCTTACCTGAACTTTTAGAGAGAATTTAAGACTTGGCAACTTGACAAGGTTACGGATAAGTGAGATTTTCTCCTCTGCTTTACTTCACTTTCTGACAATGTAATATCCCCCCCGCCTTTTTTGTTTGTTTGTTTGTTTTTGGGTTCTGTTTTGTGTTTGTTTGGTTGATTTTTGTTTGGCTTCGTTTGGGTTTCTTTAGTGGAATGAGCTACTCTGATGTTCCTCATTTAGTCCTGGTCTCAGATTTTATTTACCTGAAAAATACTGTGTATAGTAGATGTCACCTCTCTGCTCACCTTCTTTCCCTTGTACTTATAAATGTAGCAAAAAGGTGCAGCCCTCTTTAGCCTGCAGAGATACTGCACATCAACTTTTC
The DNA here is from genome assembly GCA_013396755.1 of Sclerurus mexicanus. NCBI lineage: Eukaryota > Metazoa > Chordata > Aves > Passeriformes > Furnariidae > Sclerurus > Sclerurus mexicanus. The sequence continues at coordinate 203,118 of VWZF01001503.1, read as the reverse complement.
ATCCTAACCTATGTTTTCTGCCTCTCAGTCAGTTTTTGATCCAATTTTTTTTTCTTTATCACAGTAAGTGCAGGAGTATTTTTTATCTATTTTTCTGTTCTCTTGTCTGTAATCACAAATGCATTCGATCCTTGTAGCAGCTTTCCATTTTCTTTTGTGTGAACGTATAAGAAAATTCCACAAAACACAAAACCTGTACAAAACTTCCAGAGACCACACTTCAGCACTTTTCTGTCTATTCATGTGAAACATATGTCTAAATAAGTGGTACTAAATGTGCTTTTAGTTACGTGCTATGCACCCTACAGTCCTAAGAGCATGGCTGAAGATGTTTAAAAGCCAGCATGTGTGTTTATTGCTAGTCATTGTCTCCTGTCTCGTCTTCCTGGGGATGCTCATGGACTTGGCAAGGTCCCCAAGACAATTTGATGGCATCTAAATTCTCCACTCTCCTCTTGTGCACATCTCCAAATGCCCCTGATGCACTTTTTCTTTGCTCCTGATGTGCTTTTTGTTCTGTCAGACCATGCTGGCAGCACAAACCAGGTACTGTGGATCTTGGAGGCTTTCAGAGCCTCTTCCTAGTGCATGGGAGCCATCTAGCAGAGGGCTTGATTGATAGTTTTAGTGGCTTTTTCTCAAAGAGGGAAAAAGCTGTACTGTCAAAACTGGAGGTGTTTTCTGTGCTGTGGTGACTGCTGAGCCTGGCTGGGAAATTGCTTCTTTGACTTTTCTCGAGCATGGAGAGAAGCCTACCAGAGACACTCAAACTGAAGGAGACAACTTCCCTGGTTGTATGGTTTTTTACAACCTCCTCACAGCCCTTCCATATCTCCTCATGCCCAGAATTCAAGATTGTGTTTATCATAAACTCATGCAGTAGCCGATGATCTATATACAGTTGTCCCCTCAATCTCTGCCCCTCCTACCCAGCCAACCATCTTCACCATAACTCCTCCTCTTCCTTTGTGAACTGAAGTTTTGAAAACGTCCTTCCACGCTGTTACAGGGCAAAGAGGCAGGAGAGAGATGGGGCAGAAGTGATTTCCAAGGGAAAGAGGGAGGGAAGGATGGAAAGAAAGGAGAGGAGAGCACCCAGGAGCCTGTGAAACCCAGCAGAAGTGTCAACAGCAAATGCCAGGGGACAGCAAAGAAGAACCAGATCCCCTGTCGTGTCCTGAGCAGCAGGAGAGTGACTGATTATTATGATTATTTGCAACCCTTTTTAACAGGGACGAACTAACTGGCAGTGCCGTTTATTCCCAAGCATTCTTCCCTAATAACACCCTTAATACAGCCTGTTCCGTCACTTTTGTGAGGCGTGTTTTTCATCTTCAAACTCAATTTCATTTATTAGAGGCTTCACCATGTGTGACACGGTGTGCACACAGCAAATGCAGCAAGGATTCGTTTTAATTACGGTGTATTACCAGGAGGGACAGCGTGTTTGCGCCGGTGGGCGAAAGGGCGAGGAGGGAGTGTTATCTATTTTGTCTCTGTGTCACGTATCACAGCTGTAAGGCGGCGGGGATTTCTGAATCGCATTTTAAATTTGCAATCAGGACGTTTCGTGGCTGTCAGTGCCTTCTGCCAGCCATGGCATGGGGAGAAAGTCTCCCCAGCCAGCGAGCACCCGTGCGGCTGCAATAAATAGTCTGAGATAACAGACACCTCTGTGAAGTTTTTGTTGGAAAGTCAGCCAGAGGACTCTTCTCTGGGCTGTGACTAATGATATTTGAATGTTGCCCTTTATGCAAGTGTGAGAATATATATGGGGTTGAGTGTGTTTTTTTGTTTGTTTATTTGTTTTGTTTTTTAAATTGGAATTAATTTAAGATGAGTCAAAACAACATTTTAGTTGGGCCTTCGAAGGAGGAGCAGAAGCTTGAGGCAAGAAACTGTTTTCTAAGCAGGCTCTAACCTTTTTTCCTTTTCTTAACTGGAAAATTTTCCTTTCCTTCACACAGAAATGAAGAAGGTTTCTACTCTGCAGTCTAGGTACCCCACTGGCTTTCTGTTCCATTGTGTGATATAGGTGTGGAAACCGTAGGATGGAGCATATTTTTAATGGAATAAATTATTTTTTTGAGGAAGAGGAGGTTTGCCCTTTTTTTTGTTGTTGTTAATTTGGCAAGTGGAGACATTGTGAACGTTTGCTCTGTTAGAATTAACTGATGTGGAAGGGAGCAATGCAGACACCTGAAGGATATTGAGAAAGTGACTTTGGAAGGAAGATATTGCAATAATAGTCCAGGAGAATTTGTGCATTTCCTCACTACTTGCTTATAGGGACTTTAAACCTGGGGTCAGTGCTGTGAGCTTTGAGAAGTGTAGGAGACAGAGCATGGGCATGCAGGAGACTTTGTTATTCTGACCATTTTAAATTCTTTTTAATATGACAGAGTAGTTGCCTTACTCTGGAAATTCCTGTAGAAATTTCCAAAAAGGCAATGTATACCCTGTAACTGTGACATCTACATTTTAGTAAAGCTGGTAGGAAAAAAGTAATTCGCAATTCCTTTGGAAAGAATGATGTGTTGCATAAAGTTTAGGTGTTCACACACATGTGTACAAATGTCATTGTTTTGGCTTGATTTTACTTAAAAATAAATAAATAAGTAACTCATCTAAAATTGAGGGTTTCAGTTTTATTTTTCATATTTGTTTTCCTATTTTGTTTCCCACTCGCATGCTGAAATTTTTGAGGGCAAAAACTGACAAAACAAAACAAAAACTAATTGCAATCTTCCAAGACTGTGAAAAAGTCATTGTGTTTTCAGGTGGTGTGGATGAGTTTGAACAGTCTGTGTTTCAGAGAGAAAATCCTACTCTATAAGAAAAAGAAGTTTCTTGTTCTTTGCCCATGTTAGAGTTGACTGATGGAGAGCTGAGGCCATGGGTTAATATGACACTGAGGTGGTTCAGTCTTAAAAGCAAGAGTGATGACTGTTTGCTCCTTGCAGACCTCTGATTACCCAGCAGGCTTGACTGAAATCCAAACCAACATGTTTTGAGGGACAAACTGATTGCTGGGCACAGTTTTGATAATACAGCAATTTGTCTCCTTGGATATAATACTGTAATCCCCCCTTCATTTATCAGTAGGGTATCAGGAGCCCACCTTTTCCTCAGCCTTAGGTCTGGCAGGGTGGCACAGTTGCAGACCCTGTGGTGAAGTCACCCCCCCCCAGAAGCTCCCATGCACTTATTCCTCAGTGTGCATTTCATGGGGCTCTGTGGCAACTGCTTTAGGGCTTGTTTTAGAAATCTAAATGTTTAGGTCAACAGCAGACAACAGAATTTTGTCTGTTTTCAGAAATCAAGTTTTTCATTTGCACACAAGTGTGTCCTTGTCCTCCTCACTCGTGTGCTCACTCTGTTTTCATCTTCTGATCTGGCTGACCAGGCAGTGTTGGTTCGGTCTTCAACCAGCACTGTGCTCCAGAACTTCAGTCAAACCTTGAATGATGGAATCATAGAATGATTTGTTTTGGAAGGGACATTAAAGATCCTCTAGTCCGTAGAGAAAGTGGTCTGGTGCATTTGTGTCACCAACTCTGCGTATCCCAAATAAGGTACCACCTGTCCTGAGAAAAGCACAAGTCATCAAGCAGAACTGGAGGGTGAAAGGCGATGCAGTCCTGACATCCTTCCCCCTTCTGTGGTGATCGATCACCAACCCTTAACCCCATTGGATTCCCGGGTGTTGCTGTCAGACAAGGTGTTTCTGTGAAAAGCCCGTGTGTAACACAAAGTGGGGAAGCACAGTCTGAGCAGGATATATGCTGTGATAACTTGCGAACACCATCACCTGCCCTCATTCCCACAAGCTCACGGGCAGTAAATTCCCTCTTGGCATGCAGCAGAGCGGGGCTTTTCCGCTGCTCACAGCTTACTGAGAAAGCCACAGCACATCTGTTCGGTGGCTGAGCCGTGGAGCATTCTTTGCATACCCTGCCTGGATAAGCTGTCACTCTTGATTTTTAAAACATTTCACAACAGAGGGTTGGCCTAGAATGGAGAACCCGTTGTGAGCATCATATGCAGAGGCCCCTCTGCTCACAAAGACTTCCTGTGTAAGGCTGCCACCATAATGTGTTATGTCAAGAGGGGATCACATCCTCTCTGCCGCAGCAAAGCACACCGCATTATCTACCCTTCATCAGTCAGCTGTGGGCCTCTGTTTTGCATTTATTATGTTTTTAGAGCAATACTTTTATCTGTTTTTTCATGCCACCATTCAGGTTTTAGGGATGCTCCTTAGAACATCTTTTCTTCACACTCTCTCCGAAGATGCTGATTTTGCTCATCCTTTTAAGAAGAAGTTGGCCTCCTGTTCTGTTTCTCTGAATGTTAGACTTGGTTGGCTGGGGATAGAAGAGGGAGTGTGTTTGCAAAGTCTCTCATTAGCCTGGAGATGGTAATTTCCTTAAGCCTTATTGATAGTCAACCAGGGAATGATCTGCAGTGCTTAAATTTAGCTTGCTTCTCTGAGTCTCCCTCCAGAAGTGTCTGTCTCTTTCCATTGCCATGACAGATGACGACATTGATAAATATTTGTCTTTATGAATACTTCCTTGTTTGTTGATCTTTAACAGGGTGCATCTTTGTTTCTTTTCTTTATATTCTGTGTTTTCAATGCAAAGTAGAATCCACCAGACGGGAGGAGTGGGAAGCTTTGTTAGTATTATTACATTCTGACTTATAGCTGGTTACATTTTTAACCTATGAGTCAGGAATATCTATCACAACCTTCAATTAATGTGTGTATCATCAGTGTAGAGACTAAAAGTTACAGGCAAACATATGGCTTGGATTCATTACATTTGTGGAACTCAGTAACAATGTTCTTGGTTGGAACAGCCAGGGCCCTGGCTAGATAAGGTTTCCTACAAACATTGCCCACAGACTGTTGCCACCTTATTCAGCTGGTCAGATCTCAAACACAAACAGCAAGTGCTTAAAGAGACATGAGAAATATACTTGTTTTTACATTTCATAGAAGTTAAAATTACCAAAACAAAGTGAAAGGATGCCATTCATCTCTCAGTTACTGTCCCAACTGAATATGCTGGTTGGTGGATATTTTTGAATGTTATCATTCTCAAAATGTGTTTATTTAAAAGCCATTTCTCTATTTCTGTTGCAGCAAACTATTTCATAAAAAATGGTACAGAAGATGTGTTACTGTGCGGCAATAGCAGTGATGCTGGGTAAGTACTTTAAAAATATCTTCACCTCTGCTCAGTTTTGTTGATGGGTTTGTTTTATTATTTTTGCTACATTTTACTTTTGTTCTGTCCACATCTTGCCAGCATGAAGTAGATATTTCAACTTCCTTGTGTCAGGCTTAATAAGAGAGAGGATAATCACAATACTGTGCATAGTAATACAATGTTCTTAACTGCAGGGAAGAGAAGTTTGTGCATGTCATTTATTCAGGTCTAAAATCTTTAGGGGCCTTATTACAGTTCTCTTTCAAAACATTTAAACTTCTTGGTAAAAAAAAAAAAAAGCAAAAGCTAAGTAACACTTCTACTGAGTAAAGAGTATTTTAAATGAAACAGGAATGGAAACAGAGAAGCTGAAGGGATTTAGAGTGATGATGAATTCTTGGCTTTTGGCAAAGGAAGATAAATCAACAAACGCTAGTCCCCAAAATAACATTCTTTGGAGTTGGGAAAGTACTCAGGTTTGAGTTGTGATCTACATTTGCATTTGATGTGTTTGTAGACTACGTGTTGTTGCTTTTCTTATTGTATAGACAATGAAGAGATTCTGTGGTACACTAACGTACTCTGCATAAAGGGCTTTATTCATATCCCTGCCATCTATAGATGCTAATGGTTCCTCCTGCATCCAGTCCTCAGGGTCTAAACACACTGTCAGAGTGTGTGATTGTATTTGACATGTTCTCTTGATCTTGATGGAAATGGAAGAGCTCAGATGGGATGGAGAGAGATGGGATTTCGTTTGGTCATAGGAGATTATAAGCCATGCAAAGATTATAGGCTGTTAGGAGTTGTAGGAAAAGGAAGGAGATACCTTGGAGTGGTGGGGTGGATGAGCTTTTGAGCTGAAAATTTGAGAGCATTCGAACCAAATATGTGACAGCATTTGAACCAAGGAGGTGGGTGAGCTGGAACAAGAGAAGGGAGGAGATGGGATGATCTGCTTCTGGAGGGAGATGTTTTCAGTCGGTAGAACTAAATGTGGAACACTGCAAAAAATTAGGTTCTAACTCAGGGAGAATTTAATGAGAGAAAAGGCATGTGTGTGCAGGGAGACAACAGGAAGATGAAGAAAAGATAAAATCTGAACGTGCTTTTGGACAAGAAAAGCCTCAGGGTCCTGGGGAGAGATGCTTTGCTTTCTGCTGCCACTGTCTGTATCGGTATTTACATAAGAGACTAAGGGAAAGGTCAGTGTCAGCTTTCCCTCTGCAGGTCCCGTGTGTCTGATCTGTGCTGCCAGCCTAAGTTAGACTGTAGCTCCTTGGGCATATGGCCATGCTTTCCCCTTTGTTTGTTCCACGGAAGGTGCAATGTCAGCATCCATTAATTAAGTCCTTTGTTGATTTAAATACATTGCATTTATCCAGGCTCAGGCAGGACTCCAAGACTATTGGGATGTTTCCCGGGAATCCCAGGATCTGGCAATCTCCATATGCCGGAGAACTTCAGTCTTTGCTAACCAATAGGCAAAAAACATTGAGAAAAAACTGTTCTGCACAGAAAAAATATTTTGCATGTCATGAAATATACCTTGTTCTCACTGTTGACCTGAACCATGGTGGTGGAAAGCTGCTAAGGTCATGAACAATGTTGAAAGGGTGGATTAGATTACGTCTTTTTCTGAAACATAGTTTAGAGACTACTGCCTCGGAATTATTCAAGTGGTAGGAAGTTAAATAAAAAACCAATATCCACGGAGTATTTATATATTGGTGGCCTGCATGGATTTAAGGGTTATGTTCTAGCAAGGCATGCAAGCAAAACCACCCTTATTTCCTTCCCTAGAAATTCAATAAATTGCATCAAAAAGCCAGGAGAAAACCTGATGGAGACATTATGCCCATGAGAGATTCATAGCCTGAAACAACCAGAGGAGAACTTGCAGCCCTCGATTATAAGAAGAAAATGCCACCCCCACACCGAGTGTCCTTGTACTTGTTTTCATAAACACATCAAAACTGTCAGTGTTTGTGATATTAAGGGAAACCCACTTTCCCTTTATGCCTCAGCCCTTTCTTCTTCAGCCTCTTGCTGTTTTAGTTAAGTATTTAATACCACTGGGTAAGGTTTGGTGTTAAATGCCTAAAACTGGGGAATAAATCTTCCTACTTATACTGTTTTTTTTCAGCTCAGGTCTACCAAGTATTATCTCTGCTATACATTTCACATCCACTCCTGTTGTTTAAAGACATGGAGTTAATTAGAAAGATGATCCTAAGGCCCCAGGGGATGTACAAAGTTGTGTATTCCCACCTATTGGAATAGAAAGACCATCATTTACAGGCTGACATATCTAACAGAGTGGATTGGTTTTCTCTCCCCCTTCAATGATCAAAGCTAAGAGCAAGCGCATTCAATAGTAAAACAAAATCTGCATGCATGGGACTTTCTGGGACAGGTTGTACCACAGGATCAGGGGAGAGGAGTTAAGGGGAAATAGATTCATCAGATTGTGGTTCCCTCATTTGTTAGTAATGAAATTAATGACGAGTGAGGATGCTAAAAGGTGGGAATCCACCAAGGCATCAGGAAGGTGTGCTAAGGAAAGACAGCTGGTAAAGCCATGTCTGACTGTTCATAGCATTTGTGGAGCTTGCTTCTGCTCCCAGTTTGGAGCTTGGATTCATTATCCTCTGGGGTACACTGAGGACTCAAAAGAAACACAGGGAATGGCGGTGTCATGTGTACTCTCCTGGAAGGATTTGTTGTTAGAGTGAGGGATATCTGTGTTGTGGCCAGGATATTAAATCTCGAGGTAATTGACAAAGCCATTTCAGTGCATTTTTAAAAGCATGTTAATGACACTCTGAGGTTTGGCTGATTGCTGTTATTATAGAAGGGTAAAAAAAAAAATCTAAATGAATCTGCTATGGCAGTTATTAGGTGATGAGACTCAGATGGTCTAATGTAAGAACATGTAGTGATGGAGACTGCAGCCTGAACTGGAGTAGTAAGCCAAAATCATCAGGGAAAGGAGCATCAGTGGATTCTATATCACAGACAACCTAATTATCTCCAAGGTGGGGGCTTTATTACAGTACTAGGAAGGACTGTTTTCTGAACAAGCACCCAAGCTGCCAATAAAGCAGGAGGTAATGGATCTAGCTAATATTGATTCTAGTTCAGAAGGGATTTGAATAGATGTATGTCACTCAGCAGCAGAAAACACGTCTCTAGCACTTGACCTGGCAGATGCAAGAAAAAAACCATTTATTTACATTTTTAGATATGCTCAAGCAACCTCAAGAAGGTACTTTAAAAACCATGCTGCAAAGACATGGTAGGAATGTTTGGGAGATGGTATATTTCTTAGGTGCACAAAGGCTAATCTGTCTGTGGGGTTTCCCATTTGATTTCTCAGAAACTTTCTTCTTGATACATGGAATTTGGTTTTTCTTCGTTTAATGAAATAGAACTTTTGTGTTGCTTTTCATTTTGTTTATCCAACTGCATTTTCCCCCTTGATGTACTGCAAGAATTTCCTTTGCCCTTACAAGGAACAGAGTACAATAGAAATAAGAAGTAGTGTTTGGAGAAGAGAGACAATCAAATGATTGTGATCAAAGGTGTTGTTTGGGTTAAAGTGAACACTAGTGACATGTACTTGGTGTTTCACAAGCACATCCAGAGAGCTGCCTTAATGGAAAAATCCTCTGCTCTGAGATGCGTGTCACAGATTGCTCAGACACTGGAAGCATTGCTCTCTTAACAAAAAAGTGAAAAAAAATGCAGTGTTTGTGCAGAATTGTTCATGTTTCTAGATGTGTTTTGATGTTCAATTTGGTTGTTCTTTTGGATGTGGTTGCACTGGGATATACCCAACTTGTTTCTCTTTGCAATTTCAGCTTCTTTTATTCACTTTGTTAAAAATAAATGGAGAAAGATCAGATAGTCTGATTTTCAAAGGGATTGCAAACCCTGTAAATTTGCTTTTCAACTTAATTCCCAGTATACAGCTTATCCAATTTTGAACACCTTGTTTTAGCCCCAAGGAGAGTCCAGTAAAGAGATGGTACAATGATCAAATATTTGGAAGATCTTAGCTAGGAGCAAAAGGTGGAAACTGCTCTATCCTTAGTGAAATCCAGTCTTAGCATCAAGCGGACCATGATTTAAAAAGGCCACAGAACAGCAGGTGACAGCAGGCACCACCATACACTGTCTGTAATAAGGCACACGGGCCTCTTTAAGGTGTCTGCCCTACTGTGTGGAAGTGGCCCTGGAGCGCAAAATTGCCACAGATGAGTATTTGTGGTGCTAGTGCCAAAGGACAGGTCTGAGAAAGGAAAGGTGATGCTTTAGAGTGTGCTCAGGGACCTACAGCGAGGAAAAAGCCCAACACTCAGTGCTTGGCCCCAGGCCATGGGACACGGGCAACATCAGGCAAGAAGTGGGGGAGCCTCCAGGGCTCCCAGGAGGAGAAAAGGTGGTCCCACCTTCAGATCCAACAAGGTGTCCTGCTAGAGCACATCAGCAGTTCCTCTACCAGGCATCATCCTGTTGCCGTGATCAGACCAGATTCCCAGTGGGTGGGCTGTGGGAAGAGAACCATGTCAGGCTGCACCAACCTGGTCACGTTGCCCTTGCAGTCATAACTTGTCCTTCAAGACTATTAACCATTCACTTTGATGAGATGACCAGCACTGCAGAGTCCCCTGCTTCCCTGCAGAGTAAAGACTTGTGGGGGCTGCAGCAGCTTGGAATTATGTGTCTGTGAGAAAGGAAGATACATTTCAGCTCTATCCTATTGTAATTTCAAAGGGACATTTTTCTGCTGTGCTTAGGCTGCTGTTTTTTATTTCCCCTTCTGCCTGAAGGTTTGGTTGAGCAATAGAAACAGCAAGGAAATTTGTCCATTAGGAGACAGAGACAAGATGCTGTCAATGTACGAAGTAAGCAAGCAGACACAAAAGAGAAACTTCAATTTGCTCTTTTCACTTTTTCACTTGCAACTGCAACAGGGAGCTGGATTTTGAGAAGTGTACATGTTTTAGATCTGTTTTGTCGCCTTTGGATCTCAAGGTCAGGCTGCTTAATTTTTTTTTTCCCTTACACATGATATGTCCTGTGTATTCAGCTCATGGGCAGGAATAGTCTACAAGATCATACTGACAATGAAAGCACATTTGCATCATGTCTGTACTGATATTACCAAAAAGACTAGTGAACAGGAAGGAAAAGCAAGCAGTAAAGCTACTTCAGCAACAACAAGAAAGCACCTTTGGCAACTGCATCCTAGTAACTGTTGCTATAGAAACTTTAGCTACCTTTATTCTCACTATGACCTTGATTTTTCTTAACAGGATACATTAAAATAATATACACTGTCAGGCAAGATTCTCTGTGATTTGGTAAATTCTGTCACTGAGCTTATTGCATATAAGGGATGAAGGAATGACCAGATGGTGTAGTGCTCCTCAAAGTTTTTGTGTCAGTCCTAAGTCTTTCTAAGGTAATATCAGAAAAAAATGCTATGTTTTCTTTTGTGTAGTGGCATTTTACTAAGGTAATTATTACCAATACATAAAACTGCATCAGATGCCTGTTTCCATAGTCTCCATGTGTACCAAAAGCAGTGTTTTTGTGGCAGGTTCTCCACACCACCGTACTGTCAGCATACTCACACAGTGATGCAGCACTTTGATCTCTCTGAGCTGCAGTAACATTTTTTTGCCTTTATGCATCCTCCATGCAGTGATTTAAAGCCCCTTGCAAACTCTTATTCCACCCCTCAAGGGTGGAGAAGAAACTTGCTCTGTACTGAGGAGCAGAGTTGCCATCAGATGCTCCCACCACTGCTGCTGTAGCTGTCACTCAGACCCTGGCAGGCAGAGAGCCTGGAAGAATGTGTGTGTCCACCAGAAGAACATGTCAAACAACATCCAGTAACACAACTCCAGCTGCACTGGAAACTGGGAAGCTGCACCAGGGCATAGTGCACTCACTTGATTCTCTTATCCTGCTGCTGGCAATCAGTACCCGTGCAACTCTGAGTTGCCTGAACTTAAATCCATGTTATTATTACTGTTGTTGTTGTTATTATTATTGCTGGTTTTCTTAATACAAGAAGGCCCCAGATTCAGGCCATGTTTTGTTGGGTACTGGACAAGTAGAGTGAGTAGACCCCCATTGGCCTGGAGGTTTGGCATTTCAGGGCTAAAATCTGTGGATGAGTGGGGTGAAGAGGGTGCCCAGGTGTCTTAGTTGCATATATACACTCCTGGGGAGCAACAGGAATGATCTTGGGATTAGTCAACTTCTTCAGGAAGGTCACAGTCTGACAGTGTTTAAATTGCTGCCTGAATGGATCCATCACAGGGAATGGGGTATTGGGAGCTTTGGCATGTTCCTAGTGGGAATGGCATGTTCACAGCTCTCACCAAATGCAGTCTGATGGGGTACGGCTGGCTGACAGATGGGAGAGGTTGCTCGAGTGAGAAGGGGAACACCATTTCCAAACATGTCGTCTTCAAATGTCACCAAAGGCAGGGCGATTTTGGAAAGAACTGTGTTGTTTCAACCACTAGAGCTAAAAATTACACTCCAGATTATCAAGCAACATTATTGAATTTAGCTCAAACCTTCAGGCTATACAGCACACCTTGAATGAATTTAACTAGACTCTGATGTAAATTACACAAACTTTTCCATCCACTCTGTGTTGGTTACAGCAACAGCAGAATGAGGATGGTTTGCCCATGGTGAGCCTCTCACTTGAGTATGTAAACAAACAGAAAGCAAGCATGACAACTCAGAGGTGCCGCAGGGGACATGGGCATAACTTGAGGTATTATACAGGTTTAAGGACAATAATAACAGTCTCCACTCTTAGGGATCAGTGGTGTATTTGAAAGATCATGTCTCTGGTCAAAGAGCAGCAGTAGGGATTAAATCCAAATCCACTCAATTCTTAAGGAGGGGTAATATTACCTCTTAGTCAAAGCTGTAATAAGCTCATCAGCCACATGAGAGAAGCAGACTTACTAGAGGCTATAGTCTTCATTAAGCATTAATCTACTATAATGTTTATGATGATAAATTATTGCCCTACATTTTGTTTGGTGGGTTGTACAGAAGATCCGGTGTCTGGCCACTGGATTGAGTCAGAAGAAATGAAAGCTTGCTTACCTTGCTGGAATGTGAGGTCTAAATAAGCCACGTTGCAGCAGAGGGAGTTCTTCCTCTCTCTCTTTGTATGTCTGCATGGAGAGGTCTGATGTCATAGGCTGAAACCACTGGTTTTCCATCTGCCTGAGCAAGTAGCCAGTGGGGGAGGCTGAAACTTTCCTGGACACAAGTCAGCTGCATGCACAGGTCAGTGGGTGCTCTGAGCCTGTGAGCAAGCCTGCTCATAGGCACTTCCTTCCCATTTCTCCTCCAGTTTCAATTCCTGGTTGATGTTGCTCTTTATTCTGAGCTTTTCTTATTTTCTTTGTCATCCTTTTTCTTTTTCCTTTTTCCTTTTTTCCCTTTTCCCTGCAGCATTTAGTTGATTTCACTTCCGTCATTCCAGACAATTGGCATCCCTTCCCATGCTTTTAAAAATACCCTTCAAATTCTCTCTGACCACTTGGATGCCTGGAGTGAGAGCTGCTGGGTCCTCCTAGTCAGAGGTATCCATGCCACTGCAAGTCAGATTTTGGCTTTCAGATGGTAATTAGTGGGGAATTGTAAGCCAGACTCTCTAACCATGATTAATCTTTAATACAAAAAGCCAAAAATGAGCAGGGGAAGGAGGGCAACCGATGACTTTCAGGCACACCAAGTACCCACTGACAGCAATGGCTTTGGCTGGGGTGCTGCTGCCTTCCGGCCCCTTTCTCCTACATTTTCAGTTCCCTTTAAAACACTCATTTTTTAAAATGTCCTCTTTCAGAGTGGATGGTTTCATCTTGTTAGGTAGAAGCAAATGTCAGTCCAAGGATCTTTGTCTCTTCCCCACAACCACTGTACAGCATGCGCTCCTGGTTTGGCTGCTGCTTTCCCCCCTCAAAGCCAAGGGAAGGAAGAAAACATGGAAAGCACAGAGTAAAATACTCCAGTCTGTGGCCTAAGGGAAATCTAAGCCTCTCATTTGTGGCCTGAGGACTTTAGCAGGAAGAGGCAGGTTGAGGAAGACTCTACTGTGGCCTCATGGAAACCACGGGCATTGTCTGTCCTTCAAAGCCTGCTGAGCTTTGAAACCCCACCATGGGGTTTCCATTTCCAACCACCTGGGTGGTTTCTATTCCGATGGAATTAGCCATGTGTCAAAGACATCTGCTGTAAACTTTTCTTCAGCTTGGTTTCTGCATTCTAAGTCTTAGGCTGTGACCTAAGCATGAACATTGAGAGGCCTATACCAAAATACAGGTCTGGGTTTTTTTTCTAATTTTTACTGTGTCTGTGATATGTGCTTTATCTCCCATTACTGCTTCTTTAATGAACAATTTGGTGTAGCAAGCCATAGTGTCCCTCTGTAACCTAAACCCAAGGAAAGTGCAGCCTTCTTCTCACAGAGGTCGTAGCTGACACGAGCAGTGGTTTGATGCTGACTCCTGGTAGCACATGGACAGCCCTCCCTGTACTTTCAGGGTCTGAATGACACCATCCAGTGCATGGTTCCTTTGCAAATCTTCTTTCATTGCCTAACCCTGTTGGCCACTACAACCTGGATCAGCAGGTTGCTTGGCTTGCCTAGATTAAACTCTTGAGACAGAGCATTTTGTAATTATGCCCCTCAGCTACAACTCTCTGGCATTCCCAGCCTGTGTTATTTAAACCAAAGCTGTTTCTTATGTTCTTTAATTTCCTGTACCAGTGCCAGCTTACAATGGTGATTACAGCCTGATGGATAGGTAGGTAGGCTGCTGCTTTTAACTTTTCTGAATCAATGACACTAATTTTATTGTGATCAATTGAACAGCATCCTGTGACGCTCCTGTGGAGGATGGTGTATTTATGTAGCTTGTTGTTGCTGCCCATCCCTGTGCATCAGAGAAGAGTACAATCCTCTGAAATGCTTCCCTCATATAAAAGAAGCTAAAGAGTTTGCTAAAAAATCCAAAGGGGTAGGCTTAATACTGTACAACAAAGATGGCTTAGTAAAATCTTGAGACTCTTTAAAAAAATCCTCAGAGGAAATGGTGTCAGTTGCAGAATAGTATTCTCATGTGAGAGTCTTACACCTAAATTTCTGTGGTGTTTTTCTGGGATGCAGCATTTTGTTTTCCTCTCAGTGTTTTTAGCACATTCCCATACTCTGTGGGTTATCACCTCTGTTGGCTATGAAAGAGGGTGAGCAAGAATAAGGAGTTGACAGGTAGGATATTTTGTCTCAAGAGTCCAGTTGCCATAAGAAGGATGTAAACTAACATTAACAGCATTTTCAAGCTGGGATTAATGCTTTCTGTAGTGCAGCACCTCGTTTGAATGCTCTTAAAACTGAACTTACTATTAGAGAAGCATTTTGTCCTGGTTTCAGCTGGGATAGAGTTGATTTTCTTCCTAGTACCTGGTACAGTGCCGTGTTTTAGATTTAGGACGAGAATGATGTTGACAACACACTGGTGTTTTCGGTTGTTGCTAAGTAGTGTTTCTACTAAGTGAAATACTTTTCAGCTTCTCATGCTCTGCCAGCAAGAAGGCTGGGGAGGCACAAGAAGATGGGAGGGGACACAGCCAGGACAGTTGACCCCAGCTGGGCAAAGAGATATTTCATACCACAGGAAGTCATACTTAGCATATAAACTATGGGGAAAGCTGTCTTGGGGGGCACTGCTTGGGAAGTGGCTGGATGCTGATCAGCAAGAGGAGATCAACTGTATTGTGTATCACTTGTATAGTCTGATTATTATTCTCATTATTAATATTATTATTATCATTTTTATTATTTTGTTCCTTTTCTGTCCTATTAAACAGTCTTTATATCAACCTTTATATTTAAATCTCAAAATGAGATTTCTCGCTGCTACTCTTCCAGTCCTCTCCCCCAACCCATTGGGCAGGGTTGAGTGATCAGATGTGTGGGGCTTAGTTACTAACTGGGGTTAAACCATGACCTGTACACTCACTCTGGAGTCAGATCTTTGCACACCAGCAATCTACTGTGAGTGGAAAAGGCTTTTAAGACATTTAAAGACAGAACTAAACATGAAAAAATACTAATTGTATTACAAGCAGAAAATATTCATCTGAGGTACCATTGCTCACTTTCACCATCAGAAGGGCTGCATCTCCATGTCCTAGGGCTTTCCAAACAGTTGTGATAAAGTGCTTTGAGCAGTTGCTCAAATGTTCTTCTGCATCAAAACAGTTTCCCTAAAAAGCAACATCAGCAGTGAACCTAAGAATGACTTTGTAGCCTCTAATCTGCGCCGAGAGATTCCTGTGAAAATACAACTGTAATGGTCCTAATACCCACTTTGCTTCAGGCTTTCCTGTTCAAAATGATGAAGGGATTTAGAAGAAATTCTCTCTCTCATTGATATTAATGGCAAAATTTCCATTTTGCGTAAGATTTTAGAGAACTCATTCTGGATGAAGCCTGATTTCCAAACGACTGCCCCGGCTAGGCTTAGGCTCACCATTAAAGTAACCACAGTTGTGTTCAGATGTTTTAGTCATTAATAGTAATGTTAAAAGATGAGCAATGAGAGCAGTTTCATGGAGCCACTTGGGACTGGCCTTTTGTGGGAGACTTGGGAAAGGGCTGTCCATCTGCTGGACGTGATCACTGAGCTTCCAGCCAAGCAATGTCCATGAGCGCAGCCCTTTTCTCATGGCAACAATAATCAGCCTTACAAAAAGTTTCATATCCTGTATAGACACGGTGTCTTAGCACGAACAAGGGGGAAGGCTTTCCTTCATGAGAGCCCGGAGAATCCCTTTCTCAGAGCTCCCGAACAGTGTGAGCAGCACGTCATGGGCAATGAAGGCTGTTTGCAGGAGCAGATGAGAGGCAGAAATCTCATGTGTCTATGGCAGGGAGTGACAGCAGATGCTGCCTTTGGGAGAGAGGAGATTTAGTGAAAAGGCTGCCTCAAAATAAGGACATGGGTGTACAAGAGAGATTCAGTGTGCATCTGCGTATTTTATGGGGGGAAAGCTGACATTTCTCCAGTTTATTATCTTCTAACTCAGTAGTGTTACAGCAATTTTTATTCAAATGTGGCTTTTATTGGGAAACAATAGAAAGTCAAAGTAGGAAAGATCTAGAAGGAGACATTTCTAGACTGGCAGAAAAAAATTAGAATTGACTCTCTTTTTCTTTCTTTGTGAGATATAGTTGTTATTATCTAAATTCTCAACTGAGATAAGCTAACTTGGCTCTACCTAAGGTGACAGAATCACTTATTATACTCTCACTTGTGTGATATATTTAATTCACTAAACATCAGCTGTTCATTTTTTATTGCTTTTTCTGAAAACTGCTGTAAACAAGGATATGCACACATTTTGCAGTGCTTCAGCACTCCTTTTATCAGCGTTCAAAGCAGATTTACTTTAAAATTTATGCTTGACTACTGATATTAAGATTATTACAGTGTTGTTGAGTGTTTAATATTTGTGGCAGAGACCATACATTTGCGTAACTTCAGAACCTATAGCCATATATTTTCATCTCAAGATGCAATACAAGGTTGCTATCCTGTGCTGTAAAAAATGTAAATTATATCAGTATAAAATTTATATTTTTTAAAGAGAAAGAAGACTGATTTTCACACTGAAGCACACTTTGCTTTCTCAGGGGTAATTTTTTTTTTTGGCATGTTTGTAATTTTAAAAATTATTTTGCATTATTTGTATTGCTGCTTTGCATTTCAATTTGTGGCAATATTCTGCTTTGGTGAAAAATACCAGTGATTGAGAAACTCAAGGGGGTTTTGCGAGGAGAAAATAAAGCTAAAAGCTGTACACATTGGACACACTCTACATGACCAGCAACATGTCTAAAATGGTTGGATATTACCATAATCATCCTACATGAAGACAGTTTAGAAAACCTCGATACCTCCTTCTGACAGGCAGAACACCAAGCTCACCATCTGCCAGGACAGAGGGTGTTGCTCTGGTCTCATGACACTGCCTGAATGTTGGTGTCTCTCGATGTCTCTGGTCTCTGACAAAGTGTCTCACAATCCCTCTTGCTCCAGCCATCCCTAGTTGTGTCAGGTAGAACTTGCACCGAATTGTACCAGGTTCATCTCTATCTGAAGGATGAGAATGGAGAGAGCTGGTGTTACTGCACCTTCTGCTGAGATCTGCTTCTGCAGATAGTTAGATGCTTCCCACCTAACAGATTACCAAATACCACAGAGCTCCGGGATACTGGCAACACCCTTGATCTAGTAATTGCTCCCTAGGATACAGAAGTAAACCTTTGCATATTGCTCCATGTCTTCAGTTTCTGATTGTGTTTGGAGAGCATCTTGTGATATGCAAGAGGTGCGAGGTTTTTGACTAATCATATTGCACAGTTCTGGGGGAAAGGATGGCACGTCAACCCGGGATCTCTTCAACTTTGTGTTGCACTTGGTGGTGCAGTTCAGTACTTACACAGCACCACTGAGAGCATTCTTTATCTCTTCTGGCATATGGAGCTAGAAAATTACTTGTAAAGAGCCTCCAAGGTTAATGAGAGTCAGTGAAATTCATGCTATCTGCATGCAATTTAATACAGTAATCTGCAAGACACACAAGGAAAGCTTTTTCCTGGCAGAAATAGAAAAAATGTCATGACCCCAGACTGTGGCGGTGAGTGGAACAAAGGGCTGGGTTTCTTAGATTAAAGATTTAATCCTTGCGGGGGGGTGAGTGTAAGGTCAGGCACAGTAAGCAATCGGGAAGGTGCTCGGATACCACACGCTGGTGTTTCCAGACAGTGTCAGACTACAAGACCAGAAAAGCAGGTTCACCATCACAGTATTACCTGCAACTGCAACAGGAGGCACCGAGTACATGATTCTTAATTAGAAATAAATGCCAAGAAAACTAATATTTAAACACTAAAGTCTTGCTTAGGCACCTAATTCGATTCTGTTCCAAATATGTGAACTGCTGGGTGCTCATTTGCCATTGCAGCTCATGCTGTGGTTACTATTTTCCAGTTCATCCTTTCGAAGGAAAAACAAGATTGCAAAGAGCTTTGGTATTGTGAATTAGCATCCACCTGTTTCCTCTGTTTTTATCCAGTGAAGGAATTTACCATCGATGATCTGTGCTCTTAACCGAGAGCATTCAAGGCAATTTCCCAGGAAGTCAATTTCTCCACGTTGAAGCCATCTGAGATGTATCTCATAATTGTATTTAATGTTTTGCAGCACATGCCCTGAGGGATACATATGTCTGAAGGCTGGGGAAAATCCTGACCATGGCTACACAAGCTTTGATACTTTTGGCTGGGCCTTTCTCTCTTTGTTCCGTCTTATGACTCAAGATTGTTGGGAGCGTCTTTACCAACAGGTATGAGGTTATTTTATTGCTATTAAAAACTGTAAATAAACACATCATCTTTTTACAGTGACGTATCTAATAATTAAAGACAAGAAAAAACTGCTGATTATAAAGTAAACTGTGCTCTGTGTGTGTGTTCCGGAGAAGGAGCATCAATTGTTACAAATTATTTGTATTGTTAAGAGTGATGAAATCAAAAGACTGTGTGTTTGGGTAAACTGGGGAAAAGTGGTACTGAGGGAAAGACACTTTGAATGGCTAATTTACCTGAGTCTAAATGAAGTTCACCACTTGAGAAAGATCACCACATCACCACTTGATGATTTTTTGGTGGATGGTGTAACACAAACTAAACTTTTGAGTCCAGCTCAAAAAAGCAGCCAGAGAAACATCTGTGTACTTGGCACATCTGGTTTTGCAAGGCACAGTAACGAACACAAATTCAGCAAATGGCAAGACTACGTGGTACAATTCAGCTCTCCTTGCTGCAAGGTCTTCATCCTGGACACCTGACAAACAGAGATACTAAAGGAGTCAGAGCCAACTTACAGCCACCTGTGCAAGGTGGTTTGTGAGTAAACACTCAGTTTATCATGCATGTCCCAAAATGTATGCAAACTACAAAGAACTGCATGTGATAGGTTGATACTGAATGACATACTCTGTCCATGAAGCTGCTGAAGATTTGTTGCTGCATCTCAAAATTGCCCAAACTGGAAAATGATGATAAGGAAATCAAGAGATAATGCTGGTGGAACTACTCTGAAGATATCAAGGTAGACATCGTGGAAGGTTTGGGGGATTTCAGCTTCACACAGAGCCAGTTATACAATTTCACTTCAGGAAGATGTAAAACAAAGAAACTGGATTCTTTAAACAACCGTATTCACTTACTTGACACAGAGCTGTGTGTACAACTCTGGAAGACAGAAACTGTCAGGGCAAATAAGGATGAACATCACTCCCTTTTATTATTTGACCTTATAATATCACACAATGTTTTCTGTCAGTAATACCAAGTCACTGACCATGGGACATATCTGTTACATATAAGCTTGGCCTGTTCTCATAAACTCCTGCTATGCTGGTAAATATGGTGAAGAACCAGGAAACACAGTCAAAGGAGCCCAAGGTTTGGTTCTTCTTATTCCGAGACAGATGTTTAAATAATGTTCAGATGAGTTGTACCCTAAAAATATGTTTTTCTCCCTCCTAACTGCAAAGGACCCAGACTGTAGGCATCTGAGAAGATACAACATGAATCCCTCTTGTATGGTTTCTAAGCGCCGGGCAAAAGCAGATTGAGCTGCGGAGGGGAATTTTTCACTGACCCTGACTGTAAGATTATCTATTTTAAAAGAAAGCCAGCAGAGATATTTGATAAAGGAGGAAAGCATTCTTCTTTTAGAAATTAATTCATTGCAAGGCACATAGTTTTTGACCAACATATAAAAATTCATTGGTGAGAACATTATTTCCTTGGATGTGGTTGTCATTTCTCATCAAAGGGTTTCTGTCTGAGCTATTAACAAAAGCTAGATTAAATTATACTGTACATCTTGGGGTTTTAAAAAATAATAAAAAAATAGTATTTTTTCTTTTAAGGAAACATTTTTTTCTTTTAAAGAACATTGTAAACAAGCGTTAATGATTCTACTTTTGTGCTTGCAGACTCTCAGATCTGCTGGGAAGATCTACATGCTTTTTTTTATGCTGGTCATCTTCCTGGGCTCATTTTATCTGGTCAACCTGATTCTGGCTGTTGTAGCCATGGCATATGAAGAGCAGAATCAAGCCACTATTGCTGAAACAGAGGAGAAGGAAAGAAAGTTTCGGGAAGCCATGGAGATGTTAAAGAAAGAGCAGGAGGTCAGTGAACTATGTGACATGATTAGCCTTGGGTAACTTGAGCAGATGGTACCTTGAGATTCACGTTCTCTTTATTTTATATTTATGTGATAACCAAAGTAAGAGTTTGCTTGAAAGCAGCTTAATGTTTATTGTACTGGACAGAGTCATTATTGTTCTTTATGAAAGAAAAATGATCATTCTCCTTGTTAGGACTGAGGTCATTTAGGGTTTACATATCCAGAGTTGTACTGATTTAACCATACCACACATGCCAGCAGAGAAATTCCTATTGAGTGGTACATAAGATGTTTTAATGAAGGTAAAACTACATCTGCATTTGAGCACAAACCAGCTATTTTGGTAGCTCAGCCATAGCCCCAGATGAACCTTCTTCCAGCACCACTTTAGCACAACTTAATTTCCTCACTCATTCAGCCTGCCAATTGTTTGATAAGGAAGATAAAGGTGTAGGATAACCTCTTTGAATAACCTACAATTTCATTCCTGAAAAAGTAAACAGGCAGATCTTGAGGTTAAGCTTTGCAAATTATGCAAAGGATATGGATTCAATGTTATGTGGTAAGTTTAAACAAGCCAGGGAGGCCAAATGGTGGATGTAGCCTTATAGCCTTAATAACACTACTTAATTTTCATGTGGTTTGTGTGGGGTAGAAAGCCTTTATTAAACAGCAGAAGAGAACATTTTAGGTGCTGTGAGCAAGAAGACAAGAAGAAAATTATTCTGAAATAGCACGTAGCACTATAGTACAGAGAAATAAATCCTTGATACACAATATAAACTAATATACATAATTTTCTTTTGTGTACATATGGCTTCAGGGTCTAATCCAAAGCCCATTTAAATCCTTGGAAAGAAAATAGAAAATGCAATTCACTGTTGACAAAGTGCTAGTAGAGGCTTATGCATCATTTAAGTCCTTTTAAAGACCCTCTTTGATAGTTTAAGTAATAGGTAAATGCAATTTAGTTCACGTACAGGCACTTTGAACAGAGTATCTCTCTGCCATAAGCTAAGGGAGCAAACTGAGCTCCAACTCATACCTATTTTATAGAAATTTTCATGTGTTTTGACTCCAGCTGAGCTCTTCCTAATAACAGTCAACTTTGGTAGCCCCAACTATAATTAAAGATATTTAAGAATTTCCTTTTGAAGGCTTTAGTTTCAGTTAAGCCTGTGTGTACACAAAAAGGGAACATTAAGCCCTGAAAGTTAGAATGTGGCAAAAAGAAGGTTGCTCCTGAAAACCTAAATTGTTCCCCTTTTGTTTTTATGCTTTATAATATAGCTTTTTCTTCAGCCAGCGATTTCTCATTTTTCCTGTGCCCTGTTCAGTACAAAGGGTGGACAGTGCATGACTCGAGAGCAGCTCTTTGCTTTCTCATCATTTATTCTGTTGCCTTAGGCCATCTCGAGCAGACTTCCCGACTCAGACAGTCAAAGCCTGCTTCGAAGAGGAAGCAACTAACATCCTCAGAGGTTTTTCAGTGCCTCTTGTCACTGCTAAGACTCCATGTGCTTCAAAAATACTCGTTTGTATTTGTAATACTCCTTCAGTATTGTCCTAATTTTATGGAAAGGAAATTTAGGAGCAGAGTGATCGGGATCCATCAAGCTCACTAATGAGGTCCAGTAATACTGCAAATCAAGTCCTGACAGCTCAAATTAGACATTTTGAAGAAGAAGCACTGTGGAGCTTTCAGATATCCTTCTCAGATGCCTCACCCCAGTCAGAGCGACTCGGTTTCAATCTTCATCTCCAAACCTTGATCAAGATCTTGGTTTTGACTTTCTCACTGTACCACAAAGTTCTTGCCTCAAGAACTCTCTCTTGCACAATCCCCATGTCAGGGCTCGTGTGAACTAAGTTTTCCTCCCATCCTTCAAACATTGTATGTCCTTGCCAGACACGTCTGGTCCCACACACCTTTCCTGCTCCTTGAGCCCTTGCAGTGGGTTATGGCCTGCAGTGCCTGAGAGACAGGACGTGGTTCAGCCACAGGAATCCAACGAGAAAGGGTACATAGACAGGACATGGGGACATCCTCAAGGCCAGGCTGGATGGAACACTGAATTAACTGGTCTAGTGGAAGGTGCCCCCACCCACGGCAGGAGGGATTGAACAAGATGATCTCTCAGGTCCCTTCCAGCCCAGTCTGTACTATGATTCTAAGATCCTCCATTCCCTGAGGAACAATTCAGTCCAAATGCTTTTTCTGGTAACTGAGAGAAGTGCTTAGCACACAAGTAATTCCATCTAAGAAATAGGTAAGAAAATACTAAGAAATGGAAAATTAGCTTATTTTGCAGTATGAATACAGCATGCTTAGTAGCACAACCTGCAATATTTTCTAGATCAACAAAATATGACAGCAATCAGAAAGGAAAACCAAAACTCTTCAGACCAGCTTTTACACTACGCAGTATAAAGAAAGGAGAAATATAATTGATAGACCTGCTTGGGGACTATCAGTCAATTTATACAATTGGTCTAACACATTCCTAAATCTGAGCTTAACACCAAAAGACTTGCTGAATCTCTATGAAGAGAAAGCACTTCAGCATAGCAATTAAATCAATTGACTCAAAAAAAAAAAAAAGTTAAAATAAAAATAACAGCCTAGACCAGTGTCTGGGCCCTCCTCCTCTCTGCTCTAAGCAGCTTGCTTATGAAAGATATTTCCCACAGGAATTAAGTTTTGTTGTGCTCTCAGCTTGATAGAGCTACTGCTACTCCTTGAAATACATGATTGATTCTTTACACGGCTGTTAAGTGCCTTCACTTTCCTTGGACTGATGCCTGTGGGAGGAAGGGAGTATTTTGCAGCGGAGAGATGATTGCCTGTTTGATTCTAGCAGCTTACAGACAATAGCACTGAGGATTCATCCATTTCTCCTTTTCTGGGCAACCTGGAGAGGCTTTTTTTTAACAATTCACTCTCTTAAGGCATTGTAGCTGGGGGCTTTGCAAACGGGCTTGTCTCCAGACCACTGATGTGGATATCACTGATTCTCCACCGCCTCCAAACCTGACCTGGTTCTTTGTGCTCAGAGCCCCCTCGCTGCTCCCGCCTGAGCCAGGGATGGGACCCAGCACATGTTGATGTGAGCTGTGGCTTCCTCCCTGCTCCTATTGATTCTTCCTCCTGGCTGCTCCTTTGCTCCCAAAGCTGTGGCTTTGTGCACTCGGGCTTTCTCACTTGGCTCCTGCAGGGTTTGTAGCAGTCGGTGTGTTATCACCCTGCTCCTGCAGTGATCCCCCCAGAAAGCCGGCACAGAATGGAAGCACACGGCAAAGCAAAGTCCACCTTATCTCCTGTTAAGCCCACGGTTTTCTCTCTGCATCTCTGGTCGTAGCTGCCTGTGCCACTGCTCAGGATGAGTGTTTACAGAAAGGTGTCAGCTGAATTGCCTGCTGTCCCAAGCATCCTTCTGTGATAGTATTTTCCTATGGCTAACTGTAGAGGTTAGAAACAGGTGAAGACTGGTTCCAGCCATGTGAGATAGTTTAATGATTTATGACCTCCTGCAACTTTTAATATGTGTCCTATACAACCTTAAAATTTAAAATAAAAAATAATTGCTGAGCAGCGTATGTAGTAGTTTGTCACTGAAATCCTTAAATTATAATTTTTATTCCTTCTGCCATCTTCTGATTTAGGCACTAGCTGCTAAAGGAATTGATTCGATGTCACTTAGTTCATTGGAGATGTCACCCAAAAATGCAAAAGAAAGAAGAAATAAGAGAAAGAAAAAGAAATCTTTGGGAGCAGATGAGTATGGAGAAGACCAAAGGAATCCCAAGTGTGATTATGACGACAGTCAGAGGAGGATGGTAAGCCATGGTCTGAAACATCATTTGTTCCACACTTTGCTGGACAGGCCAGGCCCTGAACACGCAATTAAAGCTGAACCTTTCAGAAGAATCAGGTATTTAATATCATGACTGATATTAACACAGCAGATACTGCAGACGGTCTGTGTTAGAACAGTGGAAGGAAACATATTACCACTTTATTTTCAAAATTAATTCAAAACTCCCATTAAACATTTCTACAAACCTGTTTTTTTCAATTTTTTTGCCTTTTATTTTGGCTTCAAGATTGCCCACGGTCTGGTTTATTTTCTCACTTTAATTTCATTCATCTGATTATATCTATCCTATCCCTACTAGAGATGAAAAATTCTTAGAAGAAACCAACAAAGCTTAAAAAGAAAAGAGAGGAGGAGAAAAGGAGGAAAGTTGTCTCTGAGGGCTTTTTAAATGCTACACAAAGAAGTTATTAACATTTTTATATTCCTTTGCTGGTTGCCTTCAAGTCAAAACTTTGTGGCACTTGTTTCTACTTTCTATTGCAGGGGAGAAAAACAGAGTGAGACTGTTGTTAAATAGGGTTTTATGTAAATGTTCCTGACATGCATGAATATGAATCTGAACATGCTGTATGTATCAAACGATCATAAATAGCTGCAGATAATTTGTCTTTGTTTCACTGAGGGCAAAGTTTAAATGAGTTTGTTTTGGTTTTTTGAATAGCCATATAATGGGCTAAGTCTTTTTGTATTTTGTTGTCAGTGAATTTAGGGATACTTGGCAGCCATAAAAAGCTCATAGAAAATACTGAAGTGATGTAAGTAAATGTGACCAATTAATGACTCCCCAGCTCACAGAATTTACCCAGAGCTGGATCACTGTAAATGACATGCATTTTTTAATCTAATAGTTTCTGTTGTTGTCTCATTGGTCGAGGGCGTTGCATAACAAATTACACCTTTGTCAAAGCTAGAATTGCATTTTAGCTTCATTCTGGATGGAGTTTCAAGACACCATGTGCCAGAATGACTGTGGACTCGAGCTGTGCATTGCCAGTTTATTTCTTAGATTAGTATTTCTTGTTTTCACTTTTCCCCCTGGATGTCATATGCATGAGAAGCATGGGAGACACATTTCAAAGCTTATAGTAAATCTTCTCTGCAAGGCCGTGTCTGGCATGGTTGGAGGGAATAAGGCTGAGTCATCATTCAGATGCTATCTGAGCAGCTGGAAGTGTGTTGCCATCAGAAATCAGTCTCAATGACTGTGCCATGGAAACCCAGGCATGGATTTCTGACCAGTTAAAATTTGGTAGCTGTCCAAATGGGTTGGTTTTAGTTAGAAAGGGCCTGGGTTTTGTACTCCTACTTGTACCAGTGTCACTAAACGGCATCATTACGTAACTCAGTGGTGTAAGCTGCAGCACGAAATTAAATCAGGCTTCATTTGGTCTGTCTGGTTTGTGGGTGCTGTGGTGACCTGACCTCTCTTCATATACACTTGGCTCACGGGAAAGTTCTGAAGAAGCTGAAAATTCTGAACAGACCATAAAATCAAAAATATGTTCTGCCTGAATGCTCTTACTCCAATAATTTCTTCTTCAGATAAGAGGAAAGGGGATAGTATTGAATTCCTTACACATTTTCTGAACATCCTTTTTACTCTGCCAGATTTTAGGTGTGTTTAGTCCTTGACTACATCTTGCTGATGCTCTGGCAGAGTTGCAGTCTCACTGATGTCAGAGTGGATCGTCAAGGCTGATATTTGACTGAGGGAGACTGCTGTGTACTGAGGTTGCCTAGCCCTTAAGCAGCCATGTGCATTGAGATAATCCTTTTACAAACTAATAAACCATATCCCTCTTCTTGCTCTTGGTTTGTTTAGTTTTTTTTATTTTTCTTTTATCACCTTCTTCCGCCGTCTTCTGCTTCTTCTTCCCTCTTCTTCTCATTTTCCCTGCAGTTCATTTCCTGCCCTATTTCTTTATCTCTTCTTCTCCCACCGCACTGTTCCTTCCCTAGCTGTTATGAAGATGTGTGATAATGCAGTAGATTGGAGCTGGATCCCCTTCCCTGCTCCTGTCTTCCACTCCTTATGCTGCCTTCCCAGGTCCTTTGGCACTTAACATATTGGGGGGAGTAGATGCAAAGGAAGTATCACTCTATGAGCTGAAAGCCACCTTGGCCCTTCCTATTTCAACACATCTTTAACTGTCAAGTATTTGAGAAATACCTGATGGCTAGGAATGACTGCTCAACCTCTTAACTTTGAGGAGGCTGAATATATATAATTAAGTCTTTCTCTGAAGCATTTGATTTAAAATGGAACTTACTGCTCTCCCCAGAACTTCCTCGCTCCTGAAAACCTGTTGCAAAATGTTGTTTCTCTTTCCCCTTTTTCCTTTCTGGGGGTTTCCAGACTCTCCTTGGCATTAGTTATGGTCCCAGTGCAAACTTGGTGAAGCGCAGAACCAGCCACGGAAGCGTATTCAGTTTCCGACTCCGTGGCAGAGACACTTGCTCCGAAACAGATTTTGCCGATGATGAGATCAGCATCGCTGGGGAAAACGAAAGCCACCGGGGCTCTCTCTTAATTCCAAGATCTGGGAGGCGTCCAAGCATGCAAAGTCAAGTGAGCCATAGTTCTCACCCTGCTACTCCCAACTACACCCAGACGGGCAAAAGGAACAGCTCAGTGGATTGCAATGGTGTGGTTTCCCTGATAGGAGGAGCCATCGGGGCACTCAACCCAGACCCTACTTCTGCAGGGTTACTGCTCCCCCCAGTTATTATGGAAAAGCCTGGGACAGGCGACCTGGTGAGTACTTTATAACTTTTGTATATGAATCGCGCTCTCATTTCCTTCTTAATGTTGTTGGAGTTTGCTGTAATTTATTTACACAGTATGGAGTCCACAGGGAGAAACCCAGACCCATCATTCCTTCCAGGGTAGGAAGACAAGGGGTTCACTCACACAGAGACGTGTGTCTAGTGCCACATCAGAGAGGTTCATGCCTTCTGGGAAAACTTGCTCTTCAGAGCTGGCTGGAGGCAAATACCTAAATCCTGGGCTTGGCATGAAACTTCTTTGCTTGGAGGGACATTTTAAAAGTTGGTTTCTTTTGACTTTTGAATATCTGACATTGTCTGGTGGACACAAAAATGTGGTTTTTCAAATGCTTCGGTGAGTGTCTTATCATCTTGAGACTGCATTTTCTCTCACTGGTTGCTCTCTGTTTGCATCTGACTTCTGGTCATCTGTAGGGCTACTTGTGGAGGGTTTTTACTACAGTCCAAAGGTTGTTCTCAGAAAGATTCAGCATCCAGTTCAAATAACACCCAGAAAATACGAGCAGATGTTCAATGGACTTCAGGCCTTTTGCAGATTGCCATGATCCTTGTTACTGCTGTGAAGTATTCGATAAAACTGCAAATAGAATTAAAAAGTCCGGTATCATTAGGAGATCCAAGTACAAATTCAATTGGAAAACCATGAGATGGCATTTTTGGAAATACACAAGGCAGAGCAATTTGGACAGGTTGCTAGTTTGAGATGGTGGGAATTTATCTACTTTTATGTAGATAATTTACACTAAGGCTCATCACTCTCAGGAGTCTTTAAAGCAATGGAGGTCACTACTACAGTCAGTGTGTACAGGATTTATTCCATTTTAGAGATCAAAAATGGATCAGAATAGTCTCTCTCCCTGGAAGTGCCTCTTTCTGCTCACTTTAACCCCATGTCTTAAGTCAGGTGAGATAAAGCCCACTCAGAGTAACAAGGTGCCAAAAACAGGTTACATTGGTGGGGAAGAAAAAACAAATGTGATTATAACATGTATTAGGCAAGGTAACTCCTAAAGAGAAAGGTGAGTGAGATGGATCCCAGCCATGGTGTCAGATTATCAGTAAATTGAGAAGTAGCTTTTTTCTTTAGAGCCAAGCAGCTTCTTTTCTTTCAAGCTTTGGCTGATTTTTTTTCCTCACCTATCTGGGCATTCCCTGTAGTCCTGCAAATAGACTCTCACACCACACATGAGAGGAGGGCCATGCTGCGCGTGGGAAACTGGTTGGTGTGAGAATTATCTGTTTTGTTGACAGTTTTGAGGCTGTTGCTGCTTTGTTGGATGTTCACACCTTCGTTCAATTAGGACTTTGGTAATCCCACTGTTATTGTCAGTGGGCAAGGACGACCAGTCCTGAGACAAGTCTCTAGACAGCTGAGCAACAGAAACACTCTTCGTAGATAAGGAGGTTTTATTGGATTTATCTTGGTGGGAAAGGAAAAAAAAAAAAAAGAGGTGTGTATTAAAAGAATTGGGGAAGAAAGTTTGTGCATCTATTAAAAAAAAAAATCTGAACCAAAGTCAAAAGATGAGTAGAGGTTGTCCCCCTTTATTCTGTAAGAAAAACAGCTCTGCAGGCTGCTGAGGCTGTCCCAGCTGTCAGAAAAAGCTTAGCAAAGCATGGGAGCACTCAACTTTTCACAGAAAATATCAGTATTTTACAGGATTGGGTCCTGAGGTGACAGGGAGGCTTTAAGCTCTGCTGGCATTTATTTTCATTTGTCGGCTTCCTGCCTTTTTTAAAAAATGGATGTTGGAAATTGAATGGCCTGGGTGGGTGAGCTCACTCAGCAGCTCCCTGGTCATCTAGGAAATAACACCTAGGCACTATAGTAACAGATGCTCGTTCAGTGATGCAATGTGAGGGATGTTGTGTCTTCTGCAAAACAGGTTTGGTATCTAATCTATCCAGAATATGTGAGCTGGAGTTAAAAGCTAATTGGCCAGAAGCCCATTGCTGTACAGATGTATTCACTACAGGAATCATAAGTGCTGGGCACAAATGTGCAGCCTCAGCTGTGGCACAGGCAAAAAGAAATAGAAAATCCAACACCTCAGCGTGCTTGCAGATAAATCAACATGTTTCTGGGATTTGCGTTTGATCATTTTCACCTCTTTCATGGTAGAATTTGAAGTTTAATTTGTTCTCTGTTAGCAGCTCTGGCTAACAGAGGGAAGGTAAAAGAAAGATGTTGCAGAGTGAAGTTGCAGTTCCCTCATTAACCCCACTGACCCTTCTGCTGTTTTCAACAAGAGTGAGTCCATGGTGAAAAAAGGACACACCTGGGCTATCTGTTGTATCTTTCATGAACAAGAAATAAAGGTCCAGTCCATGAAAAGGCATCACTGTGGTATGGGCTAAGCCCTGCTTACAGCTTCCTGAGGTATAAGCGTGGATTCACTCATGCAAACACAATGTCTGGGTTGATGGAGCTGAAAAAACACAATTTACAGCATTAGGTTTTGAGGATGCATTTGTTTAGGTCACACTGTGATGCTCAATAGTATCAGGTGAGCATAACACAGACCTGTCTGATTGCTACTAAGTGATCACTGAATTGTGGTTTGGGGAAAGCTCGGAAAAGCACTTCAAATTTAAAAGGCAGAGTAAACATTGAAGAAGATCTGACCATCTCTGGTTTTGAGTATCCAACCTGCAGCCCTTACGTAGACAGCAGTTGTAGCAAATTGTTTTAAAGTGGGCCTTCCTAAGCTTTCCCAGGGAAAGCACAAAGAGTCACCAGCCACTTTTGAGCATTTTAGCCTGATCAGTTTTAGCAATATTCGATCTGAAGAGTTTATTGTTTATTGGTTGGGACCACAGTGCACAACTTCCATGGCTTTGTGTCATTGCAACTGCTCCCCCCTGTCCCAGCCAAGGACCATTTGCCTACAGGAATGGCTGCAGGTGGCAGCTGAGCTGACATGAAAGCATCTGTGCAGCTTCTGCCCTCTCCCACAAGAGAGGTGGCTGCAGCAGGTTATCCCACTATTCAGGCTGGTGACTCAGATGGGTGGTGACCTGACATTTGGCTGCAGAAGAGCATCTAAGCTAAACAAACATTTGAAACTGGCTCTTCATATGGCCCTGGCTGCCTGGCACAGATGGATGTGAGTGTGCTTCCATGAGAAACCAATTGTGCTTGCACTTTCCGTCTCCCCTTGCTAATCCCTAAATGCAGCTAGTGAAACAGGAGACATTTGAAATCATCTCGATGGCTGGTGTTCAAGGCCATCAGTGTTGTCAGCAGGGGTAGCCTGACTGGTCAGCAGGTTTGCTGGCCATGGATGACACAGTCCATTCAGAGCAGAATCTGCCCATGGAGTCTCCTACATCACAGTGGTCCTGCGAGTCACCAGGGGCTTCAGTGCACAGCCCGAACCAGAGGAGGAACATCCCACCCTCTGCAGGGAACCCGTGCATGTCTGCACACTTTGCAACACCCACTGGTGTTCCCTTGGCACAGAAGAGCACGTGCAAGCAGTGATGGCAGCATTTCTGGGGAGCTGCCCTTGGCAGCACAGGGGGTTCACTGCAGTGCTCAAGCCAGAGAGTCCACAGAGTTCATATGAAGAGCAAAGTAGTGGAATATGAAACTGTGGTCTGTGGACACCCTTCACAAGGGCAGCCCTGAGTCAGGCAAGTCATCAGATCGATGTGAACAGTGACAGGCATTCAAGTCCGAGGGGTGCTGGGAGTTTTTCCCAAGAAATCCACGGGTTTTAGGCACTGTCCTGGAAATTTTCAGTGTGTCCTGCAGAGGACTCAGACAGGGCTGTCCTGTTCTCCTACCAGCTTTATTCAAGTGGTGCAGCTGCTGATTTCATCAGACTTTCCCCAGTATAAGACACAAGCAGGACCTGGTGGCTATGCTTAAGTCCTAATTCTTTTAGGGGCTGACCAGAGACTGAGAGGTTTGAAAAACTGTACATTTTTATGCTCCTGCTGATTGCTGGGTGAGTTTCTGAGCTTTTGCCTTATTTAGAGAAGGTCTATACATTATGTAAGTAACTTTAGGGCACAATACAACCTGCAGTTTCTGCACGCTCCTGAAGTATTTACTTGCAGCTTTGTATTGCTCTATTGTGTCTTAGTTTTTCTTTGTTAAGAGGTTAGAATAACATCTCCCTTCACAAGGTATTGATATGCTTGAACAGAATTGGATTTAATTAGCTGTTACCTGGAGCTCTATTTATTCATGGGATCTGACGAGGCTGAGTAAGATGTCACTTGTTGTTGTTAAAAACCTCTTTAGGGTGAAGAAACACACATGGCAGCATCCCCTCCTGCCTCCTAGAGCCAACTGGAGTCCTTGCTGTAACAGTACATGAAAATCACAGGGTTTTTAGTTTAGCCTGACTTTCCAATTATTCTGGAGATGAAGTGGAAGAGAAATGGATGCAGGACCGAGGAGATGGTGGTTTGCAAGTGGGCAGTTGGCTGTTAGTTGGTCATCCCCATTGCTTTGCTCTCCATGGGGCACCTGCTCACCAGAGCTTCCCATCAGTCCAGGAGCAGAGAGGGACAGCCTGTGACATGGTTTTGGGATGGGCAACGAGGCCAAAGTTGGAGCTACGTGGAGCCTCCCTCTTGCAGATACAACCTTTCCTGAATTTCCTCTTGGTCGCACTCATGTTTTCTCTTTTAGGAAACTAGAAATGCTGAGGACTGCTAGATGGGCAGTGTGAAAACTACTGGGGAGTGAGCCCTTGAGAAAGGTCAGGCTTTTGGGGGGTGGGG
This sequence comes from Sclerurus mexicanus, assembly GCA_013396755.1. Taxonomy (NCBI): domain Eukaryota; kingdom Metazoa; phylum Chordata; class Aves; order Passeriformes; family Furnariidae; genus Sclerurus; species Sclerurus mexicanus. The sequence goes on along the minus strand of VWZF01001503.1, from coordinate 171,180 downwards.
GCTGAGCCAAAGATTTAGGAGTTTATCTTTAGATAAACCTTTTTTTTTTCCTGTGGTCTTATTTTAAAAAGAAAAAAAGAAAAGAAAAAAAATGCCTTGGTTTTTGTTGCAGCTAAGCATAAAACGCTTTTGCTGACCACATTGGTTTGAGGTTTTCTTGTTGACCCTAAAACCACCTCGAGGTAAAATTTCTTTTTTTCACTTCTTGCTTTGCCACGGGACTGGTGAAAAGGGAAAGTGTTAGCAGTTTCCAAGTTCAGAAATAAAGGTCAACAAAATAAGTAATCCAAAAATCACTGCCAATAAGTTATATGGATGAAAGCTACCCAGCCCCATGTCGCTGTCACAAAGAATTGTCACCGCAGCTCTAGTTTCTGCTCATTTCAAACTTCGCTTTAACACACCCCATGTGTAAATCACTCAGATTTTGCACAAATATTTTAAGCTGCTCCAGTTTATGATGCATCTCTTTAAATAATTAAGCATACCCAGAATTAAATGATTTCTTTTTAAAGCTGTGCTCTGCAATGGTCACCTCCAATCTCATTAAATATTTGTGCTAGTGTCTTACTGGATCCGTTGTTCATGGTGCGGCCTGTACACCTCTTTTTATGCTTGAAGAAATTTTAAGTGTAAAAGGAAAATTAAACCTGTCCCAGTTCTCAAATGTGATCTTTAAAAATACTTCCATGTACAAGCCCATCTTCATATAATAGTTTTGACACAGCTCAGAACTGTAGGCAGTAATAAGAAAACAATTCTGTTAAGCATTCTCATTTACATGTAAATTACTGAACAGTATATTTGTCCCTATAGAATTTAGCTAATCCAAAGGAGAAATATTTCCAGTCAATCAGGGAGCAATAAATAATCTTGTCCTGCTGGAGGTGCCTATGTTTAACTCCTTTGTGATTTCTCATCTGGATCTTAGGGAGGCTCCTTGCCTAACTGTAGGGACTGCTGTTATTTTTGCTTAATTTCTACAGAAATATAAGTACAATGAGCAACTGTGCCTGTGTATGTTCTCTCAGTGGTGATAATAGCCTTTATGCTGCCAGTTTGTCCATTTCCTGGAACTGCTTTCTGTCTGAGTGCAAAAACTACCAGTTCCTTGTGTGACTATTAGCTATCTCTGTCCTAAAATAAATAATAATAAAAAAACCTAACCCCCCCCCCCCCCACACACACACACATCTATTCTTCACACAGAGCAAAAGCTCACAAACTTCCTTAAGTAACTTCAATAATTTTAAGCAATTCACCTGCATGGAAGCTTTCTTTCCTGGAAAAACACTTCCCAGTAAATGGCAAGGTGACTATGTGATAGATTTACTGCTCTGTTGGGAAAGAGAACACAGGAGTATTCCCTGTGTGTGACGTTGCCAGCCACACACTGTGCCCTGGCTCTAGGGATGACCCAGTGCCAGGGGCGGGCAGGGAACGGGGTCTTTGGGCTCTGCACGCTCTGCTGGGTGAGTGGGTGGCTGCCACATGTGGTACCATTTGCTCTAAACGTGAGCCAGCAGCAAATTGGACCCCTTCACCTCTCCAGAGAGGGAAGAAGGAAGGAGCCATTCCCGTGTTCCCTTCAGAAACACCCTTTGCACGTGGAGGATGGCACACTGCAAAGGTCCTCGTGACTCCTGAAGTCTTGGGGAAAACTTCCAGGTGGCAGGACTGAGGCTGCTGGGCTGGAAACAAACATAGAGTGACTTAAAAAAACTTCCTGAGTGGGGAATATAACATCAAGCCTAGGAAAAAACGTCAGTTCCCTGTTATTTTTTTTTTAATTGAAAGATATGTCAAACCTGTTTAACTTGGACTTTCCATTTACCCTTTTTTTGTTGAATCAAAAAAGTAGGAAGAATGAATCTCTGAATGTTTTTCCTTTGACTTTTTACCTCTTTGCACCTGTGAGTAAAAGATGGCTTTCAGTTAAAGGACTTCTGAGGATGAGATTGTCTCATGATAATCTGATTAGGATGGGAAGATAGTACAGTTTAAAAAGAGTTAGACAATCCAGAGGAACTTGAAATGTGAGGGTTTTGTATGTTTTATTGTACAGACAGAGGGAACTGGAAGATTTGGAAATGTACTTGGGGGTTTTGTTTGGTTTTGTGGGGTTTTTTTTCTTTGTTTTTTTTCCCCCTAATTTTCTTTGCTTTTACTTTTTTTTTTTCCCTACTTGGAAATGTCTCCCTCATGTTTTTTATCTCTTTGTCTAGTTATTTCTTTTTGGTACGATGTATTTATTATGTATTCCAAATGGCTATGAATGGTTATGCAATTCTGTAGATGCTTTCTTCATTAATAAAACATTTGTTGTTTCTTTGGTTTTTATTGGATGTTTTTGAGGTGAAGGAAATCAAGTGAACTAATGCATCTGAAATACCATTCCTGGTTTGCCAGGCTCCTAAGCCAAGGATAGAGCATTTTCTTTTTATGTTGTGCACAACTACGACTCTCTTTGAATAGTTTCTGACTATAACTTTCATTTTGAGATGACTTTGTCAGGAACTCAATGGACATTGAGCCAATAATTTAAAGAAAAAAACAAACCGAACCAAACCAAAGGACACTGAGGGAGGGAGGGAGGGAAAGACAAGAAACCCCCTCCAAACCATTTTGAAACATTACTGCTTTCCTAGCCCAGCTAATGTTTTAAGTGCTTGCTTTAAAAGCCCTTACTCTTCTCTAGTTTTGCAGTGATTGATATTTTTAACTGCAGGACTTTGAAGTGACCTGGGACCAGCATCCTGCTTATTATTGTCAGTGTCAAGCTGTGGCTAAGCATCTTTGCCTTTTGTGATCACCTGATAAGGGATGTCCCCTGCCCTGAAGAGGTCACACTCCAGAAAGACAACTAACTCGTAGAGCTTCAGCACCTTTTTCCTGCCAATCCCATGGAATTGCCTTTCTTGAAGAGCAGTTTTGGTATAGAAATGGTGAAGAGGAGGGATCCTGAATCTCTCTGGGTGCATGTGCTGGGCACAGCTGTAGAGCTACTGCACATGGCACATCTCAGTTGGCATTGTGGGTTCTGATGAGAGTGGTTAGGGTCATTTCAGACCCAAGTGGTGAGAAGATCCAGAAGACTGAACCAGATATCTGTAGCTCATTTGACTATGGAGAAACAAAATCAGCTACTCTGGCATCTGTATAAAACAGGGGTTCTCATCTTTGTAGGGATTTCTTCTCCTTTCACATTTCCTTGAGCTATATTGCAAGAGCCATCAGGATCCATCTATCTACATCTGTCTTGCTGTGTCTTGGACCTCAGAGCCTGTGTGCTCAGAGGAGCAGGGCAGAGACTGTTGAACATTTGTTTTGGGAAATGGACTGTCTCAACCAGAAGGACTGTGACAGAAAATGATATTGAACCTGACTTTTCCAGATCCCTACACCTCAACCACCACTTTTCCTACCACCTCCGTGAGATCTGGAGGAGTGAACCAAGTGGGATTTGTCTCAATATGAAGTGGGAGCTTGTAATAATAAAAGTCTTAACATCTTGCTTCACTGAGCTGACAATATAAAGTATTTAATACACTGTGTGTCTGCGGCTATACTGTGTTTCTGTCTGACTTCAAAAACTCAAGCCTACAAAAAGTCTAAAACTAATTTAAAATGAGACATTAAACAAAGACAGTTTGGGAGTTTTGTTTTCCTGGCATTTCATTTCTTTGGGACTTTTTTTAATCTTTTCCTTGAGAAACATGAGAGCAAGAGAGTTAGGTTATTTTCTTTTCCCTAAGAAAAATGACGCTAAATTTCTCCCCTAATTATGAAGCTTCAGAGTCCACAACACCAAAGATCACCAGAATGACAATATGTTCCTGAGACTTGGCAGTGTTTCAGATCAAGAAAAAACATGTGTTGAAGACTCAGTTTGCTTGGTATGATATCAGAGATCTGTAATGGAGCTGTTACTCACGCCCTTTTCCTCTTCTAGCTGTATAATTAAACAGTTAACACATTTCAGAAATAATGGAATAATTAATGTAATTAAGCAGGGCTTTTTTTCACAAGCAAAGAGCATGGTAAAGCAGCATTTCTCTGGCATCTGAAGTGTTCCTTTATTTTCACCCACAGTTTACATGAAGTTAAAGGGCAGAACAACGTTTCCAAAAATGCTCAAAATGCCATTTTCAAAAGCTGTACCCCATCAGCATGTCAGTGAGAAGTCAGTGAGCTTTGGACTCTTCAGATGGGAAAAGTAGTGCTTAGGCAGTTTTGAAATTGCTACCCTCTGTCTGCCTTGGTTTTACTCAGCTGATCCAGTGTGTTCCTTTGAACAGACCTCTCCCTCGGACGAGGCGAGCAAGAAACAGCTTTTAATGCCCCACCGCCCCTCCGTGGACCACTTGGACGAGCCCTTTCAGAGGCAGAGGGCAGTGAGTGCTGTCAGCATCATCACCAGTGCCCTGGAAGGTAAGAGACGTCCTCAGGTCCCCAATTCAAAGCCATGTCCTTGTTAAATGGCAGGAAAAAAAGGTGATGCAAAACGTCCTGATAGTAAACCCTCATTATTTTGAAAGAAGGCACTAAGGATAGTTATTGCAACCCCTATAACAGAGGCAATGCTGTAACAGACGCCAATATAATCTTGGATATTGGACTTGGAAAAGTCCAGAGAAAATACTGGCCATGTAATCAAAATTGGAGCTGGTAAGATTTTGTGCCCCTGTGGCATTAGATTTACACAGGACTCACCAAGGTGCAATGCAGTGGAGCACCAGACTGTTTGGGTGACTACATACATTTATATCTCATCTCTCTTGGGCTGATGGAAAGCCTGGCATGTGCAGTCACCAGCTACATGCGTAATATCTTGGTTGTGGGAAAGTTCCCACTGAACAGAGAAGACAACAGTGAAATCTTGCTGGAAGACACCTAACATGATAGTTCTGTTGTCCGACAAAGAAAAATGGACAAACAATCTTGGAATCATTATGGCTGGAAAAGATCTCCAAGATCATCAAATCCAACCTTCAACCAAATACCCCCATGCCCCCTAAACTATATCACAAAGTGCCGCATCTACTCATTATTTGAACACTTGCAGGGGTGGTGACTCCAGCACTTCCTTGGGAAGCCTGTTTCTGTCCTTAACCACCTTAACCACTCCTTTAGTGAAGAAAGGTTTCCTAGTGTCCAATCTGAACCTGTTGCAGCTCGAAGTTGATTCCCCTTGTCCTGGATGCTTCCTGCCCTGGGAGAGGAGGCTGTTTATAAACTGATGGAAATAACAGCCTTGGCTGAAGTTTTCCCGTTATCAGTGCAGGTTCTAATTATATAGACTAAAACTGTTATGCAGCATTCCATGCCCATAAAGGAATCAGAAAAGAAAAGCAATAAGCAATTCCACTAATCATTATCACTCAGCCATTAACTGTCTTTTTTTGGCTTTTCTTTTTCACCGTTTAACACAAATTATACTTATGAAGCTATTTCAATTCTTTTGTGCACAAGTAAAATGAGCATGTAAGAGTTGTATTATAGATAATATTTTTAAAGCACCTTTTAAAATCACACTGGAGTTTTGGTAGTATGTTCAAATGGGGTCCCTGATTTTGTATGTGGGCCTCTCAGAAAAAACAGATGTTTAACACCTTTTTGGATTGCACATCAAGAATAAAAGGTCTATTGATAACCAGTGATACTTCTCAAGTACTTAAATCAGTTCTAAATATTCGATTTAAGCTCTTTCATCTCTTAACTGCTTTAAAAGCTATTACTTAAGATACTTTGAAAATGTGACCTGGGAATGAAAAAAAAATATACCAATCTAAGTTAAATGAAGACAGTGTATTCTTATCCATTTGAATGTGGCAAAATGGAAAATTGAGTAAGAATCCAAACCCATATATAATACTAGACTTAACATATTTAGTGTGATTCTCCCTTTTTTTGCCTGTGACACTTTCAAAAGGTTATTACTTTCAGAACAAGTCACTGTCTACTAAGTGCAGGTCAACTGGCAAAAACCCCAAAGTGCATAATTTGCCAACCTGCTAGGACAGAAATATTTTTACCCTTAAAAAAAATTTGGGGTAATTCATGGGCCTTCCTCTGTGTTATGAGTCATTTTAAGTGTTCTCTTGTCTTATAACTCAGCGTGAATTGACTGTTACTTTACTGCTTGTGACTTAGAGCTTGAGGAATCACACCAGAAATGTCCTCCCTGCTGGAACCACTTTGCTGTTAAATTTCTCATTTGGGATTGCTGCCCGCTTTGGCTTTTAATCAAGAAATTTGTCAAGTTTGTGGTAATGGACCCATTTACCGACCTCACCATCACCCTTTGCATTGTGCTGAACACGCTCTTCATGGCCTTGGAGCATTATAAGATGACGAAGGAGTTTGACCACATGCTTTACATAGGCAATTTGGTAAGTCACCCTGATCTTGAAGTGCTACCTGAGGGGTGTATTTCCTGCTTTTTAAAGTGTTGGCTGTGGCTTGGGAATACCCTGTTTTGATACACTGCCAGCATCGCTTTGCCTGTGACATATCAGGCAAGTCCACACGGTCACCTCTTTCTGGGGGTGAACAGAATTGAATGAAGAACGAAGGTCTGTTTTTATCAAGCTAACATATTGTAGAGTTATTAGTAACCATTAAAGCTGTGTTTCTGGGCTGTTCCTGATAGATATCTGTTTAAGGAATGAGATAAGAGAAAGGTTAATGAGCTTTATTTGGAATTTCTGGTAAAGCAATGATAAGGCAGCAGTTCTTGGTGACTAATAGTGACTTTTAAGTTCCAAAAGAAACCTACAGAAAAAAAGGAAGGCAAGATCTTGGAGGGAAATAGAGGGGTGTTTGATCACAGGTTGATGTGTATGCAGGAAGATGCCTACCCCATATTATCTGTATGTGCCTGTGTATCCTGCTGTGCCTTGTCCAGCAGCATGTGCTGTGTCCCGCACAGACCACAGGGCAGAGGGGACATGGAGCAAAGCACGGCTGATGCTTCAAGGGGACACTCTTAATGTGCAAGCCAGAGCAGATGGGTGCAGAGCTGCAAAGCAAGCAGAGACCACACTTCTCCAAGGAAAAGCAGAGTGACAGTCCACACTCAAGCTGCAGGGACAGCATAAAAGCCTTTCCAGAGGCAATATGATACAATTTGTGACCCGGGGGACCACTAAAATTCTGCAGTTTCTGCAAAGCAGAAGCTTTTTCTTGTATCCTTTTAATTTTAGAACAGTCTGAAATGGAAAAGGCACAGGCCAGCTGACTATGACATGGTGGAGTTGTCCCAAAAATGTAGTGGTAGCAGAAGAGATATTCTCTAGGACCATAAGTAATCTGGAAAATCTGGAATGTAGTTGCTGCTAAGTTTGCATTTGAGAAGCTCACTGCAGAGATTAAGAAAGCCCTGTATTTCTATAAAAACAAAGGCTGCAGTGTCTCAAAGCAGGATTCACCTCACCTACCTCTAGGTATTTACAGCGTAGGCGTCTGTCTCTGTGCCAGCTGCCTTTGTCTCCCTTTAAAGTCACTGGAGAGTAATGGACAATTTTAAGCCACATTAATGTGACGTTGTAAAGATATTTACTTTTGGATAAGGTGAACTGTGGCCTGGAGGGCAGTGACTGTGGTAACCATCGACCATGGTGGGAGTGTGCAGAGACACTACAGATGTGATATCTGCCTTTAGTGAGACTCTCCCCAAGCTGGCAGGTTTAGGTGGGTAGTAGCAATAATCAGACATTTTGTACCAGCTCTAGAATATGTGATATGTCACATATGGGTTTTTTTCTTTATCTTGGTCCTTGTTTTTTTAAACTCTGGGCTTCCTTGGGCAGGTTGAGTTATTCTCCTAGACTGTGGGACCAGTCTTCAGTTTTTCAGCTTCTGTGTCTTGGCAATTCTTGCTCTGTTGTTCTCTAAGCTGAAATCTGTTTGGATCTCTCTTGCTTCAAACCCATCCTCTTGCCCTCTGAAGAAAGCAGTAGATAAGGATAGCTTGGAAAGTCATCTCACAGGGCTGTACCCAGCTCCACTTTGCATTCCTTCTTGTTGCTCAACAATTTGTGGTCTTCTAAGATGACTTCAAAAAAATTCCTTTCGACTCAGTATCCACCAAAGCAGGTGGCAGTGCTGCCATTTTTCTCTCTGGCATTTGGAATAGTCAAGGTTTCTGTTCCCTGATCTGCTTTTGGCAGATCAGCTTCTCCCTTTAGCCCTTGGAATCCTTCCTGCCAAGAGGACTCCTGATTTTTGCAGAGAGAGAGAGGCATGTGGTTTGGTTTTTATGTGTGTGTGTTTTTTGGGTTTTTTTTTTTGGTTGGTTGATTGATTGGTTGGGGGTTTTTTTGGCAGCAGGAGAAATTTTGCTGAGCAAAACCTGAAAAATTTTGCAAAAAACACCCAAAACAAACGAACAAAAACCCACCAACACCCCCCCACACACACACTGTGAGTTTCTCTACTGCCTAGAGCTATTTCTCCTCTTTGTGCTAAAGTGTAAAGTAAGCAGAACAGCCTCCCAGTCTCTTTTGTAACAGGCTGATGGCTCAGGGATCCCCTTCTTCTGAGACCAGGTTGGGTCTGTGAGAGGCCAGACTGTCCCAGCTCACCGTCGCCAGCTTTGCTAAACCCCTGCATAACCGGATTGATTGTGAATAGGGCAGGGCAGACAAAGGTAACTCCATTTTGTGGAGGATTTTGCGAAGTCATTTGTAATGAAAATTGACATTTTTTGCAACTCCCTATGAAAGAGAAGGGAGTCCCAGCTCCAGGGCAGGCTGCCAGGTGACTGCATCCCCTAAGCTGCAGACTGCCAGCCCCTCCTTAGCCCCCACGCTGGCCGGCTGTCATCTTCCCTTTGGATCTAACACCCTCTGAGTGATTATTCTAGCATTAAACAGGGGAAATATTAGAGAGGGCAGGTCTTTGGCAATTTTTTTTTTACTCAAATGTTTCTGAGAGAAATGAAAGAATGAAAGTGGAATATAAATTTGCTTTCTCTGGATCTGGCAGTCACTGGAGCTCTCGTGCTCTGATAGTCCATCCACTTCACTAAGCATCTGTTGCCTTCAGACTCCTTTAGTTCATCACTTACAGGAATCAGCATTTTTAAATGTGATCAGAAGGCCAGCCAAGCACGTGTGCTTGGTTCATCTACCCACGCAGTGCTACCACTCAACAAATGAGTAGCTAGAGCAAGATTCCCTCAATTTTTGTTTTCCTTTAGAAGCTGAGATGCAACATCAAAGCTTAAATGGCTGAAATGATAGGTAAAAGATATTTTTTTAAGACAAAGTCCTCCAAATAAGCAGTGTCATATTTGGCACCAGTAGATGTTTGGTCCCTTGCTTTCTTTCCAGCCTTTCCCATGTGAAACATCCACATCCAGCCTCCTGTGCAAGCTCAGGCACCGCGTACCAAGTGCTGGGGGTTTGGCAACTGCTCTTTGAAATCTGTAGCTGCTGCACACACACATTTCCTGACGCCTCTAGGAAGGCCCAGACATTTTGCTACCTTGCTGTGACATTTTCTTCTCAGAAGGCTATTGATTAAAGTGATTCAGGCAACGAAAGCGATCCTCCTGAGTCATTTCCCAGCAAGATGGTTGCATAATGCATGCAGCGTGTTATCATGGTTTTTAAGGCAGTCCCCTGGATACAATTTCACAGACATCCAGTTCTGTCTTTTTCTCAGTCCTAGGAAAATTGAGAGCATTATGGTGGGAATCTGGTATCTCTAACCACCGTGAGTCAGAAATTGTTGGCTAGTTAGAAATACGAGATGCACTGGTTGTGTTCTTGGTATGTAATGGTGATGGGAAGTTGTCACATCCCAAAGTATTGCTGCAATCCAGGATATAATTTTCCTGATGAGAAAGAGAAGGTAATTTACATAAGGAATTGTGTAAAATGGCCACTTGGAATAATTAATTCCAGAAGCATTAGAGAGTAAAGCCAAATATTCCTCAAATGCAAGCTATAATAATTTGGTTTTATTTCTTAATGTCATAATTACATGATCTTAACTTTTCCCTTTCACATTTTAGTGGGTGTCTCATCTCTGTTGCTCAGAGTTGATCAGTTTTGCTGGTCTAATGCTGCAAATATTCAGCTACTTGGAAAGAAAACATTTCTCTTTGACTGTCTCTTAGTGATGCATGAGCTCTGGATTCCCTCCCCTTTTTTGCCCAACAACGTGCATTAATGTTGATTGTTTCACAGAAAACCATGTGCTTCAGCAAATACATTTCCAGAAATTATCTATTTCTGCAAATATATCTATTTCTGTTTCAGAAACACTAGAAATTCCAGAATTTTCCAGAAACACGAAACTCTGTGGAGCTTGTATTAGGACTCGAAAATAAAACAGTATATGAAGAACATGGTGCTCACATTTTGTCATTTTAAATTGACTGTAGCATTGTGTTGTGCATTTAAACTGTTACTTAAGGAGGGCATATAAAAGGACAAGAACTGGGATGCCTTACAGGAATATGTTAAATCTGAATTTGTTGTCAGCAGCCTTCCTCCCCTCTCTCCCTCTGCCTCGTAGGTAATATTTATGTGTTGTTTTAAAGAAAAATGTTCCAATTAGAAGTTCCACCATATGACATTTGAACAGGGTCATAAATAACCAATGTGTTCCCAAGATGCAGTGAAAAGAAAATTGCCATGATTATTTGTAAAAAAGAAAAAAAAGACCAAGACTCAAATTAGAGTTTCTAATCGTCTTCCCTGCCAGCAATAACCTCAGAATAACTGGAGGCGTGCACTGCCCTTCTATTGATAATAATAACAAAATAAAAAGGGATAATACAGGAGATACACTACAACCCAAATAACCCTTAACACTCACACTCCATTCACTCAGCTTTCTCCTCTGATATGAATAGATTTAACCTTTATAAAAGGCACCTTTACACTTCTTTTTTTTTTTTTTTTGTCACCGCTGAGATATTTCAGATGATGGAAGGACATAGAAATGTATGTTCCAATCCAGATCTTGAAGTCAGATGTCATTGTAAGTCTACAGCAGTATATTATTGTGAAAAGAGAAGAGAAAATCGTAATAGTGATAAAAAATCAGCCATGAAAAAGAAAGTATTTGTTTGTAAAAAATGGTTTGGGCTTTCTGCTGTGTTCACCTGCAGCAGTGGAAACTCTGCAAGAAAGGAGTTGTGCTTAGAAGGTTACTTTGACTTCATATTTTCTTTCTGCAGGTCTTCACGGGGATTTTTACAGCAGAAATGATCTTCAAAGTAATTGCCCTTGACCCCTACTACTATTTTCAGCAAGGCTGGAATATTTTTGACAGCATAATTGTTATTCTAAGCCTGATGGAACTGGGTTTGTCCAGCATGGGAAACCTGTCTGTTTTACGCTCCTTTCGACTGGTAATGGTCTTCTTCTGTTCTTATCCATCTTATTTTATTACATATAAGCTCTGACATGAATGCAACATATTTTCTTAAAAACGCATCTGCCGATAATTGCTGCAAACTGGTGAACAGTACGTGACACTAATTATACGCTGCGGGATAAGTGGAATTGTTCCAGATTTACATCAGGGTAAATGAGAACATAATTTGATTCCTTCTAGCTGTGCCAGGTACTTGTGGCACACTTAAAATATTTGAACTCTAATTTGTAATAAAAGTCTGCCATCTTATACCTGCACACCTGTTAGCATAGTCAGCAGATAATTGATAGCCCAAGAAATGCAAGAGCCGGCAACTTTTGTTTCAGAAGTTGTTTTTCCTAAATTATGTTATAAACATGCCAGTGTTCTTTTAGATGTTGTCAAAAGAAAATGTCTTTGAATTATTCACGGAGTGATTTTTTTTTTCCCTAGAACTGATCAGCATAACATAGCATCTGTCTTTCATGGGAACTCCTTAGCTGTCAGCTCCTTTGTTAAGCACGGGATAGTGGTGTTCTATTAATGAGAGACTGGTGACATATTGGAACAGAAAAGTACTTTCCTTGCCAGCCTGACATTTGCATTGCACTTCATGTACCAGGATGTCCATGCTAATCATTCTGGCCATGATATGGCTTCACAATTTTAAAGATCAGGAAAATAAGCCCTTATGGTTACTTTTAGTGCAAGAATTATTTTTTTTCCCCACAAAATTCTTTGTACTGCTCAAAGACGCAAATTTTCCATCACTGTCCTAAGTGGTTTTTTTTCAGTTTTTGAGCAAGCCCTCTTCAATAGGGCTGATTTTAAACCTTCAGCTGAAAACAGAGCACAAGGGCTTAGGCACCATTTACATCCTTAAAATAGGTCTTAAGTGGGAAGTGGGTTGAGCACAGACTGTGTGATCCTCGGCACAGAGGTGATTTTCACCCTGGGAGCCAGCAGCTAATAGCATCTGGCTGAGGCTTGCTCTGAAACACAGAGGAATTCCTTCTCTCTCTGTGGGATAAAAACCTAAACCCCTTCCTCCAGATGCCTGCCAGGCTGTTTTATTTGAGAAGGAAAAGCAAAATAAAAGAAAATATTAAGACCTAGATTTCTTTCCTCTGTCCTCTCCCCACCATGGTAGTGGGGGAATGCACCTCTATGGTCTTCTCTATCTAACCAGGCAGAGAACAGCTCTGGAAAACTTAATTCTCATTTGAGAAGCCCAACCGATATTTTATTAATAGATGTAATGGGGTTAACAGGAAGTGTGGCTAAAATCACCTTGTACCACACACACTGTGGCATTTTAACATCTTTCAGGTTTTACCCACCTTAATAATTCATTGGCTGAAGTGTCTGTTGCTTCTGTGAGCTGACACTGTTGTTTGTGTTCTGTTCACAGCTGCGGGTCTTCAAGCTGGCTAAGTCCTGGCCGACCTTAAATACACTCATTAAAATCATTGGTAACTCTGTGGGTGCCCTCGGTAATCTCACTCTCGTGCTGGCAATCATCGTCTTTATTTTTGCCGTGGTTGGAATGCAGCTTTTTGGGAAGAGCTACCTGGACAACGTGAAGAAGATAAGCACAACTGGCAATTTGCCACGGTGGCACATGAATGATTTCTTCCACTCGTTCCTCATCATCTTCCGAATTTTGTGTGGAGAGTGGATCGAGACCATGTGGGACTGTATGGAAGTAGCTGGGCAGCCACTGTGCCTTCTCGTCTTTTTGTTGGTCATGGTGATAGGAAACCTGGTGGTGAGTTCTCAAGATGTTTCTTGTTTGTTTTTTTTTTTCATCCTTTCCTGGTGGGTGTGTGCAAATTTACCAATTTTTAAGCTAAAAAATGACAAATCTCACATTGCTCCAGGACTTTAACTTGATGAACTAAGTTGTCACCCACAGAAACTTGTTTCTATCCCAAATAAAAAATTGCTAACATTGCACTAGTCATTAGGAATGAGGGCTTGTTTGCTTTCTCTTCAGAAGAACAGATGTTTTATTAGAAAAAAGGCATATGGGTCGGTTGTAATGATTTTACTTCTTAGGCCATCCATGGGACTGAAGGGATTCCAGATCTCTTTTCTATACGGGTGTGAATATCACCTCGTTGGTCACTGTTTTAGGGCATATTTATATCTCCCTTCATTTTTGGTCCAGAACACATGAACCTTAAAGATGTCTTTGACTGGAGTTAGCCTTGTCTTTAGCCTGCATGTTCTAGGAAGCTACAGGTTGTGTTTACAGTAATGTCACTGGCTTACTGATTTTTTAATAGACTATCCCATAAGCATGGCTTACATAAGCTCTGAACCTATTAAGTCTGAATTATATTTCCCTGTTGACATCTTAAGGAGTGCTTTGCTGGCTTTCAGTCATTGTGAAAATGTTTCTGCTGTTCAGCTTACAGAGCATCTTTGACATTGTGGCTCTAATGGCCTTACTGTTTATACACTGAGTTGTTTAATAGTAGATGCTGCTATAAAAAAAGTGGGGTTTTGCTACTGATTGCTTTTAGTGGTTGTTTTGCTTTTAAGTACACAGTGTTTTGGTTCTCAGCTGCAGGGATAAAAAAGTTCTTGAAAGGGCTTGTAGAAAAACAGAGTGTGTTGTTTTGTTTACATTAATTTATATTTCAACAGTTATTTTTGCACTGAAAATGTTGATTGCAGGAGAAAATTGTATTTTTAGGGGTTTTTTTATAGAAGTCAAAAGATTAAGCTGTGATTACTCAGAAAGCGGCAGATTACTTATGGTTTTTTCCATACATTACTGTTTTATTAATTTTTTCTTGGAATTAAATTTGGTTAGAGGAACTGGGGAAAAATGTTACTTTATTTAGAAAAAAAAAATATTTATTATATCTCTTGGAAGAGTTTAGCCAGAGATGCAGAAAGTTAATCTGTCTCTCCCATTAAGCAATGCATTCTGTGTATGATAATGAAAGCTGGAAATAATATGTTTTACATTCTGGGGAAAATGTTAACATTTGAAATATTCATGGATTATTAAAACATGTGAATTAGCAACATCTGATACCCTTAGATATTAACACTCATCAGTGTACATAAGTTCTGTTAAATATGAAATCTGGTTCAGCAGAGACTGCATTAACATTATCTACATGCATTTAACATTCCGTGCTTGAAAAAGGCTGCCCCAGATGTAAAACCAGAGAATGAAAAACTCAGTCAGCATGGATAAGCTGAAGTTATTGGTCAGCTGAAAGCAAAAGTGCTAGCTTTCTTGTTTTCAGCCAACAGTTCTGTGAGGATGTGGCAAAGACTGGTAAATAAGAATGATTCTTGTGTGTAGGTCACTCAAAAGAAAAAAAAAAAGAAAATGATTCATAGGTGATGAAAAGAAGAACAGATTCTGAACCAGGAGACTCATCCAGTGTTAACTGCATTACATGGGGATTTCATGATTAGCAGGTAGACAGGAGGTCATTTTACTCCTCTGTCATCAGCAAAATTCTTGCTTTCTTCAGTGAGGGTGGGTTGAACTTCCAATTCATTTGCTGAACATCATCAGACCCAAAAAGTCTGGTAATCTAAAAAGCACCACGAGCCCTTTCAAATAAGAATACTCGAATGTTAAAGCCTTTAACTCCGTTGTGATCTGTGCCAACAAAGTTTCTCTTTTAACTTGCTGAGATCCTTGTTCCTGCTCTGAATTTCAAGAGTCAGTTCTGATAAAAAAATATTATCTTGAAGTTGTACCTCATCTGGACCCTAAACGCTTCCAATAGTCTCTGAAGGCATGGAGGAAATCCTAGGGCATTTCTCCTGGTGCAGCAGATCGAATATTTTAACCTGTCACATCTGCCATGTATGTGTGATGGGGTCTGTGCTCACTTTCCCAACTGCAAGGCCAACCATTACAGAGCAGACCTACCCCTGAACTCCTGTAAGGGCTGCAAACTGGTATTGAAAGTGCTACAAACCACTGCAATTCTGTGGTGTGTTCAGTGATTCTGTTTGCATGTCTTATCCAACCTCACTAATATAAATTCAAAGGAATAGTGGAAGAAAACCCAGGAAAGTTAGGAACTGCCCTGGGCAACAACGTGTTACAGAGCAGTCCTGCTGTTGAAATGAATTTTAGTAAATCTTTAGTCATTGGTTTGTATTCATATATCCTGAAAATGTCTTGGACGATTTGTGTGCAATGCTACATGAAACTATATTTACTGCTGGTCAGCTGATATGTGAGTCATCTTCAAGGAACTAAACTCTACCACATAGTTGGAAAACTATTTGCTGTGGAAGTGCTTTCACACCATAAAACCATGCTACATTGTCAGATGGCAGTTTAGAGTCATTGAAGCTGCTTTAGCAGGTAAAGCCAAACTAGACAGATAATAAAAATTTCTCTCTCATTTGTAAGAGCTTCTGAAATAGCTAACTGAATAATTATGTTTATTGTTAAGTTTTAAAAAGGGCTTAACTTATTGCCCATGTGTATTTATGTTACTGAGGTTAATAAGGAAGATCACCGAGACAGGAATTATTAAGAAGATGTAGCAGCATTTGGGTCACAGGGCAGTTCCTGGTGGCCCCTGCTCTGGTGGGTCAGCCAGTGCTAGAGTGGATGTGACACCAGCCACTTCTCAGGGGACAATTGTGTGTAATGGGTGCTCACAGCGTGCATGAATAAAACTGACACCTCAATCACAGACAGAACAACCTCCAACCCTGCTGTGTGTGCGTGACGTGCACTGGCCAAGCCACACTTTTATTCCTCTGGCGGCCACCCAGATGAAACATGCTTTCTACCAGCTTCTCCCACAATGCCACCAAGTGAAGCACAGCTTGATGTGGCACAGAAATGCACCCTCTGTCTTTTCTCATGCTCTGCTTGGGCTGTGTGTGAGAGACAGCACCCAAAAAGCATCAGTTAGTGTTGACCCCATCTAAGAGCTGCAGTGCATTAACTCACCCTCAGGGCTGAGCTCTGGACTGCTGTTGTCTCACCTCTGTCAGATTCACATATATCCCAGTACTTCCATGGCACAACCACCACTGTTCCCCAGCCCACCACAGCTGGTAAATCACTGCTGCATTTCCATGATGAATTTTGTTTTACTGGAGTCATAAGCATGTAGAGTCTGTATTCAGGAAAGTGACATCTTCAGAATTTACTGGAAAGGCAAAATATAAGGCTGAAATTGCTCCTTTAGGATCAGTTCTAGGCTTTTTTTTTTTTTTTTAATCTCCCTATTGTCCATTCAGGAAAATATTAATGTTATTTTCTGAGAATACAAAGGTAGAAAGCACCACCAGTTTCTAGGGTACCAGGCTATCCTGTAGGCAGGATTGCATAACCATTATTGAATTAATGCATGGAATTAAAAATACAAAGTGTAAGGTCATGCACTCGGCCCTGTTTAAGAATTTATGTTATGATCAAGTAGCTTACCAGCAGACATTGTGTGAGAGGATAATAAAAGTGTATGTATCAGTCATTGTGGACATCTACATCTGAAATAATTGCATGGAGGTGCCTTTGTAGCAGATCTGGTTAATGGAGTCTGTGAAGTCATAAAATATCCTACCACCCAAAAAATCTAAATGCATTGGATTAAACAGCCCCTAAAACTACCTTTTCCTGTCCCTGAAGCCTTAGGAGGAAAACTCAGGCGTAGAAATCTCCATGTGCATATCACTGGCTGACTGAGCCAGTATGATGCACTTCTGTACCAATACAGTGCACCCACTGAAAAAGGCTTATTCTAATACATATCAAGAATGCTAATTACAGAGGAAAAAAAATAATGTGAATGCTGCTGCACAGGGATGTGCCTATGCAATACACTCCAGTGCTGACTGATGTTCAAGAAAGATGAAGGTCTACTGGGAAAAGCACAGCATGAGGATATGAAGTTGATGAGGGGAATGCAAAGCTAGGCATGGGAGAACAGCTTAAGTGACAGGATACTCCTCATTCCACAGAAAGGAGTATGAATCACTGTAGGTGCCATTACTGGGATTAGAAAAGAGGCTTCTCATTATTACTGTGGTGAGGTTTTTTGGGATGACTTTCCAGTAAGACTGACTAACCCCAAGCCAACATTGTGTGAGGTGGCTTGGATGTTGAAAAAAGCAACCCTTGTCAGCAAGGGACTTGACTTGGTGACCCAAGAGGACCTTCCAGCCCTGTGTTTTCCTATGGTAATATCAGTGCCTAGCAGCATGAGCTGCTCAGCATGGTTTGGATGAGATTTGAAGTGACCTGCTTTGGTTACACTCAGTGAAAACTCTTCTCTGAAAAAGTCAGATGCAGCTGAAACTCATCTTTTTACTTTTCATCCACATTTCCAGAAGCCTTAATGGGCAATTGTTATAATTTGGCCCGTGACTGAGACATGCAGAAATATGGAAATATCACATTCTTGGAATGAAGACATTTATCCCTCCCTACATGCCTTTCCTACAAGTTTATGTAGGGCAGTTCCTTGAAGAGATGTTCTGGGAAAGTGCTAGTAAACTTCCATCAGGTTAAAATCTGTGGATTCTCAAATTGGTCAGATACCAAGAGAACCTTATTATGTCTAATCCACCACCATTCTGATCTTTAAGAGCCAAAGCCTGTTGATAAAATGGCATGTTACCAGGGCTGTTCTGACAGCCAGTTCTGTAGCAGGGCAAGAAAGAAAGGAAGAAATCAAGTTACAGGGCTGTGAGCAACTTGGTCTAGTGGAAGGTTCACTGCCCATGGTAGGGGGTTTGGAACTAGATGATCTTTAAGGTCTCTTCCAACCCGAACCATTCTATGATTCCATGAAAGAGAGCAACACATAATTTCTTAGTACTTCCACTTCATCATGTTCTTTCACAAGAGTCTCCCTCCCAACCACAAGAGGGTTGTCCTGAGCACCACCAATGCAGCCTGGATGGGAATAAATGTCCTAGAAGGAGAAGAACAAGTGGGAGGAAGGGTCATTTAGCACAGATGCTGGCCTGACAGATGTGCAGGAGAGAGAGATGGGATCAGGGGATTGCTTGGGTGGGGAAGAAAAATGACTACAGCTTTATGTGAAGCTTAATCTATGAGAAGAAGTTCACAGCAATTTCCTGTACTGAGTCACTTTCCTAAGTGACAGACCCTAAGTAACATAAGGAGTTTTTGGGCCCCATATGTCTCCCTAATACTTTTTTCCCCTCTTGCTAATATTCCCTTTAGTTCAATGTTTGTGGTCAAGAAAACAGAACCAAAAAAGACAAAAGAGGCATCTGTGATGTCTAGCACACACATGTGTTAGACAGGGCTGCTATTTGCATTGCATGGTCTTCAGCACTGGGGGCTTTGCTTCTGTATAAAACTGTTTCCTAGAGTTAATTACTGAGTGTAACTAAATGAGCACCATGATCTCTAATTGAGGAACACCAGAGGGAGTGTATGTGGCCACCTGTGAAGAACTGGTAGCCCATTCTGTGGGAATTCATCAACTGGCTTGACTATATGGGAGTTTCATATGCAAGGGACTATCCCAGCTGGAAAATGGTGGTCAGTGCAGAGTATGAAAAGTAATACGGAGCAAGATGATCTTTTGCATTTGTCCTCAGTGCCAGAAAATGTTCTTGAGCAGATTTAATTTATTAGTGTAGAAGTAGCCATGAATTCCTTTCTCACGCAATGCTGATACATCTCCATCACTGCAAATTTCTCAGCAGACCACACTGGGTTTGACAGAGGTTTATGGTAATGTGTCAAATTTTCTCTTTGTTTAAATGAAATGGTTATAGAGAACTAACTCTGTCCCTTGTGGTGAAATCACAAGTGACTGCAAAATAGCATCTAACAGGCCTAGGTGAAAGTGGATTACAATTTTACATTCCAAGAGCTCAGACAACCAAAGCACATTAGAATGGTCAAAGGTGATCTTCAGATGGAGACATGAATTTCTGCCTGACACGATAAGGCTGTCACTGAGGGAAGATACGTCAAAACTCCAACATTTTTAAAAGATGTGAGCCATCAAAACAGGGAATTTCAAGACCTTAGCAGTTTTTACAGGGTGATGAAGGGTTGTTTTACCCCAAAAGGACTGAGGCCTCATTAATTCACATTGCCTGTGCCAATAAACAAATGGAAATGGAACTCTGATGACATATGATAGCACTTTTACAGCTATCTCCTTATTTTCTTTTTAAATTGTGTACAAATCTTGAATAGCAAAGCCCCATTTCTGTGGTTTTTACTGTCTCTCCCCAGAGAAATGCTTAACTCAAGAGCTGCAGCGAGACTTGCCGCCCTGAATCAAGTAATTATTTTTGCATTTAATGGTAAACATGCTCTTATTCATGGGGGCCACTGAAGACATCCACTCTGTGAATAAAGGTTAATCTCCTTGGAGGGAAATGTAGTATTGGTATTGCATCTGATAATTAATATAAATGAAGTGGAATTTTAAAATATTGTGTACCTTCTAATTGTAAATACTAGGTTAGATCTGCTTGCTGGAAATTAAAGCAGGTTTGGGAAGACGGTATTACAGCTCAAATTACAACATTTTAGGGCTAAGTTTTTTGTCATTTTCAAACCACAGTAGAGGTCTGCATCCTCAAGCTTTATATGTTGTACTCCTGCCACTAAGGAGATACTCTCCTTGGGGTCCACCAGTTCCACTTCTCGCACAATGGAAGGAAGAGGGGATAAGATGCAACTACATAGAAGCTGTGGAATAACAGCTTTCTGCCAGGAAATGGGAAGCCACAGGAGATCTGAAGAGAAGTTCAGATCACCCCAAGTCTTGTTTGAACACTTCCTTCCCTCCTCTCTCTCTGCACCCCAATGTTCATGTCCTGGGTGCCCTTGTTCACCTTATCTGCTCTTTCAGCAGTTCCCAACATTCTGGCAATATGCATTTGTGTTCTGGTTACATCAGCTGTAGATAAACAGGCAGGAATAGGCATGTCAGTAGCAGTCATCGTCAGGACAGACAAAATCTGCAAAGCGGCGAGCGGAGGGCGCGTGGGGCACCAGGGAGGAGCAGGACTCATCAGAAAGCTGCAGGAGCCATAATAAGAGCTGGGAAATACTGGAGATGGGGGACTGGAGAGTTAGATGGTCCAGAAGAAACCAGGCAGCCCAAGGGATCATTAGTGAGAAGTGAAAGTGTCATTTGAGCCTGTCTCATCAACTTGGACACTTACATAAGGGAGGCAAATTTTCCTCCTTGAGTCGAATGCGACTTTGCAGAAGAGCAGCCCAGAATACATGAATAAGCATAACTGGGGACACAAAGTAGTGTCAAAACAACTGTCAGCATGTTACTGTCCCTTTTGCTTCTACTCATGTATGCTTAGGGCTGGGAGCGGAAACGTTTGGTGTGAGACTGGAGAATTCAACACTCAGAGGGAAGTAGCTAAACCCCAGCACCTTTCCCAGCTTCCCCCTTCATATTTTGCATACCTGCTACCTGCATAGTCCATGTGTCCCAAAGCAGCTCTAGCTATTTGTATTCCCCATTAGCCATCCTTCCTTGAGGAGTGCCTGGGAAGCAGAGCACTCAGGTAGTTGATGTTTTTTTGCAATCATCTGATTATATCTGCTTAAGTATTAAACATCCTCAGGGGTAATGAAAGGTCTACCAGAAACAGACAGCATCATGTGACGCTTCAAAAAGATCAATCCTGACACCAACCATCAATCAGTCCAGTTGCCTTTTGATGACTCCCAGCAGAGATAGAAAGCCTTCATCCTCACATGGGTTGCTTTAAATGCAAACCTTTGCCTAAGGTTCCAGGCTTTAAAAGTTGTATGATTTATCAGTAGGCACATAAATAACTATAATTTATTTCATTGAGTAGATGTATCCCACCCTCAAGTATAACACCAGATGCTGGTGCTAAAAGGTGTGGGGAAATTAACCTCACTGTAATTATGATGGACCATCAAAGACTGATGGTTTTCCAAAATGCCATTGTATGGTAGATTAAGTGGAGTCTGTTCAAAACTGGGAGGTTTAGGGCTACTTTGCCCAAGAGATGTAAGGGAAATGCACCCGAGAACAAATGGGAGGACAAACTACTTTCAAAACATACTCCTAAAAAGTAATCTGCTTCCTTTTGTCAATCCAGATTTGAGTACCTGTATCCTGCTACAGGTTCAGTTGCTTCTTCTGAAGAGTTGAATTTTGGCACTCGCTGACTAAATCTGAGCTTGCATCTTGTATTAGAGAACGAGTGTGTTCAGTTCCTGTTTTCAAGGTATTATGTAGTGTCCATGTTGAATATATACTAAAATCTGCCAATTTTTTCCCTGAAACATTCCTCCACAGAAAGGCAGATTTTTAAAAATACAGACAGCCCAAATCCCAACAAAAGTTGGCATACAGAAGAGGAGTGAGCTTTTGCTTCTAATGCAGCTCAAAGGAGGCTGAAAACAAAAAGTGGACTAAGGCATTTGGTTTGGTTTTTTTCCATCTATGACATAAGGAATTCCCAAAAGCAATAATCCAAAGCAGATTCACTGGTGGGCTGTGACAGATTTTGCCATTTGGTGCAGCTTTTCATTGTAGAATTATAAATATTTGCTTCTTGATCTATAAACATTCATGGGTGTGAGATGACTTGGAAATATGGAGGAAGAAGAATGCTAATATATTAGTTCATTTCACCTGGCACTTGGAAACCACCCTCATGTCTTTTGTTGTGTTTCCAAATCAGAGCTATTTCTCTAAAAATACTGTTTAAGCATTGATTCCATATATATATTCACATATATACTTCATTTGTGAAGAAACTGGTGGACTCTTTGTTGAGATTTGGTTGTAATCCAGGGGACTGAAGAGAAGCTGAGTTTTTATTTTGAAAACTTCAACCCTGTTGGTATAAGTGGGATCAGTAGGGTAAAAAACTGCCCATTTTTTTGTACTACATGTGTCCTTGGTTCACAGTGTAAATATAGCTTTGTCAGTGGTTAAGTTCTTGCTAATAGGTGGGTAGTTATTAAAAATCTAGAAGACACCGAGTCAAATTTAATTGGACAAGAGTGTGCAAAGGTAGGTACAACTGAATGTGTCTCATTTTATTAATGTCACAGTACAAGTTGTCTGGATGTCATTGAAAGGGTAATGACAACAGAATTATTCCTAGCATGTATTGAGGGAAAGTCAAGGTTTTACTGTAAAAATGGACCAGGTGGTACAAATTTAGTACATTGTTCACTACTTCTAAACATCTTATACTTTAAAAAAAAAAAACGAAAACAGAAAACAGTTAAAAATATTAGTTTTCCCCACCAAAACTAAGCAGTGAGCAGAGCATTCTAACAGTTGCCTCTAGAAATAGCTTTTTAAAAAGAATATATGAAACAATCATGTGAAATTATGACAGCCTTAACCTTCTCAGCAAGTGACTGATATTTAAGAGATAGTGGAATATATCTTTTCCATGTACAGTGCATATTCATATCTGCATTTCTCCACCTAGCATGTACATGGCAACATGGTCTGTGGCTTCCCAAGGAAATATGCTGAAGAATGCATTTGGAAACTAAACAAGTACACAGGATTAGTTATCAGTTTCCTTCTTTTTTCAGTTTAAAGCCCTTCTCCCCTGTCCTATCACTTCATATCCTTGTCAGAAGTCCCTCTCCATCTCTCTTGCAGCCCTTTTAAGTACTGCAGGCTGCTATAAGGTCCCCCCAGAGCCTTCTTTCTCCAGGATAAACAACCCTAACTCTCTTAGCTTGTCTTCATAAGAAAGATGATTATAGTATTTCTCTCTTTCACTTTGCCCCATATCTCTGCTGTAGTCTTACAAGTTTCACACTTGGAGCAAATCTCTTCACATTGCTTCGGATTTTTTCCTTTCATGTCATCTTCTGTAAACTCCATCTCGTCCTGTATCTTGACTCTGCCCTTCCCAATGCGCAAGCAAATTCCAAGACTCTGTCCTGAAGCTGTTTGAAATTCTTGGAATTATTTCAACTAAAACATGGTTTTATTTTTTTGATCAAGCCAATTTTTACACAGAAGCTTTGCCGTCTGTAGGCTGTAGTCATCTTTTCTCATGAAAAGGGTACATGCTAACTGATGTTAGGTCTTGGATTGAAGTATATGTGAATATTTTCCATGCTGAATTTTCATGGAGATGAGAAGAGGAATTACATATGTTTTTGGGGATGGGCAATTTTCAAGTAGCTCTACTAGGAGCAAATTCCCCTGTCCTTCTGCAGCCTTCTCCCCACCATGACTTCCCTTCTCTTTCTGGCCTCCCTCATGAGAACTCATTCATTGCAACTGCACAACTAAGAGCACTCTCATGCTCCCTGTGCTACAAACTCCTTTGTATGGAAGTTTTTTCCAGAAAGACTTCCATGTCCCTTCTCCCCTCTTGTAATCTTCTTGTCTCCCACATTTAGATGTGATGCCATCCCACTTCTGGGAGGTTTGGCAAGTGCAAAATGCCTGCTGAAGAATCTCTGTTTGAAAACACAGGCAGGTGGCTGCCTCTATAAACTGACTAAGGCAGGAAAACAAACATTGTGAGTGTCCCTCCTCTGTCGTGGTTAGCACATTCCCTCACCACCCCATCGCAGCTGATGCCTGGGCATTCAGGGAACAGTCCTGCCTGGGCACAGCAGCCATGAAGCAATCCTGCCTGGGGGAAGAGCAGTCAGCTGCTTACCCTCAGGGATGGGGAACAAGCCTTGGCTTGTCTTTGTTTACTACTGGAGATGCAATTTTTGGATCATAAAATGGACTAGACTGGGTCTCAGTTCCTCCCTTCTCTCTGGCAGACTGGCATGAGAATAAACTCATAAAAAATGCTCCTGTGGACAACTTACACCATCTGCTTTCTCCTTTGCTTACCCAATTTTCTGTTCATCTTTCACTAAATAATGTTTTGAGTAACCCCAGTTGCTGGGATTTCAACAAGACACACAGAATACAATTAACAAAAACACTCCAATTTTCAAATTTCCACATAGCAAAACACTTCTGTATTTCCTGACATAAGAAGAAAGTCAAAGATGAGGTCATCACACCTGGAAAGAAGAGCTCGGTTTGGTTTGAGGGATGCTGGTAGCCAGCCCTCCAAGAAGTGCTTTTCTACCCAAACCTCCACAGACTAGTAGAAATCTGTTTTGTAGCTCTTCTGAAGGAAGCACGCCTTGGCTGGCAGGCAGCTCTGTCACTTTGCTCTGCCCTCCCAGGAATCTGCACTTGCAAAATCCATAAAACCAGAACCACCTTACACCTCCCAAAAAGAGGTATCCTTTTCACATTCCACTTAATAGGAAAGTGTAATTTTCTGATGGAACCCAAAATATAATATTAAACCTGGGAAATGGATCAGAAAGTAGGAGTTTCTTAGAGGAAATTATGTTCTCCCTGGGGGACAAAAAAAAAAAAAAGTGAAGCATATAGTAATTATTTCTTGGTTCTCTGATCTCATTTTTTAGTCTCTGAGCTTACCCTTATCTTGATGTTTTTTCTTTGGTGTAATATATTGGTTGCAGGGAAGCCACTACTTACTCTGGGAATTATCATTAGTTTTCTTTCACCATTATTATTTTTGCATGTGGTTTTTTATCCATTTGGTTTGCTGTGGCTTACCTTTCCCCAAAGGTGTTCTGCCATGTGTGAATGGGAATTACCTCATTCTCTTGATCTCCAGTCCTGAGTGCCCAAGGGACATAATGATCTCCAGATGAGAGAGTACAGAACCAGTATAACCCTTGGTCACAGCTGTGTGTCCCCCTCTGGGGGGACAGTGGAGGTGTAGGATCTGAATTGTAAAAGGATGACTCCAGGGATCCCACTATGCCTTAACTGGCCAGTGCTCTCCACATGAGCCCCTCCAGGGTTATACCTGGTGTGGTCTTCAGGTGAAAACCACGGAGCTTTAAATTCCTAAATTAGAGGTTTTTCTCTTGTGTCTAGTCATTATATATTATGTGGTAGAGCAGCTGCTGAGGTCTTATTTGCATACAGTTAGTGAAAATACTCCAGGGATAATACAGGAATTTCTCACCTGTCCTCGATCCTTGCAGGGAGCAGCAGTAGCAAAGACTCTCAAGTGTGTTCAGTCAGTCCAAGCCTGTGCAGTCTGTCTTGCTCTCTAATAGTCCTGACGTACTCATTGCTGTGACAGCCAAACACTTTTGTTGACTTAGCATAAAGGTAATTGCTGTTGATTTGTAATTAATAAAGGTTCTGTAGTTTCCCTAGTGCTTTTGGGGTATGTTGAATCTTCAACGTCACAAACTCCTCTGTTTTTCCTGGGAGAAGTGTTCAACTGGATTTGTCTGATAGCACGTTTTTCTCTGTCTAGACAGCGGCTTGAGAAGTCCACAGCAGCTCTGATGGAGCTCTTGCTACACTGGTGAATAAGTGTTGTTTTGATATCTGATGAAAAACCTGCAGGAACATGTTTGTTTTTATGCTGTGGCTCCAGTAGGGGGAAAGAATTTATCTGCCTCCACTCACCATCTCACCCTCCTCTCATATAGCACTCGACTAAGAATTTCAGATCAGAAAACACTGGGTTTCCAAAGACTCATCTGTTGATATTTCTAAGGGACATACTTTTAAAAAGGCACTGAAAGTCACCACTGAAAAGCACTGAAGATCCAAATTCAGTTCTATAGTTCTTGACCAGCACTTGGAGTGGTACAGCCTGTCTGCCTATTTATATGCACATAGGTGGGTAACAAAAAGAGACTCTGTAGCAAGAGACAGCCACCAGGCTGTGGTAAGCAGGGTCATGGATAGACTCAGATCTGCATTTCAAGGACTGTTTTTCAAGTGACAAGGACAGAGGCCCCTCGCTCTTCCAGCTTTTGGGGTGCTGCAGAACCTGGGGGAGAGGAGTGGCACAGGCTGAAGGTTGGTCCCTGTGAGACAGGAGCTGGGGACATGCCAGCCTCCCCTCCCACTTCAGCCTCTCTCTCTGAAGAGTCATTTTCACTGTGTGGTCCCTTGTGTCAGGCTGACAGCAAGGGCAATGTTGAGGGGTTCCCTTTGCCTGCCTCACTCTTCCAGTAGGATGTACCCAAGCCAGATCTGACGTTCCCCAGTGCTAGTGCAGCTTTATAACCACACTGAAAGAGGGGAGTGATGACCCAAAAAAATTCTTCTGTGGCACAAAGGTGATGTGAAGTATAATTAAGGGGCTTAATCAACCCTTCTATTACTCAAGGAGGTTTACTCTTGTGTAAAGTGGTGAGGACAGCACTGAGGAATCTGTCCCATTAATTATGGATACCCCTTTAAACCCTGAAATGAGTAACTGGGTGACCATTCCCTCACACGTTCACATCCCATCAACAGCTGCCATCCAGCATCACTTCTCTGCTCTGTACTGCTTAAATACAAACAGCTGCATAAGAGATCACCAAAACTGTGGGGAAATGTAGTGTCAATACCTGAAGTGGAGAATGGTCAGAAAAACTCACAGCCTTGTGGTAAATACCACAAAAACACTAGTGGGATAGGGAAGACATTCATCTCACCCAGCTCCTGGAGTCTACCTGAAAATAGCTACAGCTGTATCAGCCACCCTCCCTATTCTTCAGTCAACAGAAAAGGCACTTTTATTCCTTAGTTTCATCTCATATGTAGGCAGCCATCATCTTTATGATGGGACACGCTGGGCTCAAGCTCTTCTGTCCATATGGACTGGACCCAGCCTGCCTGTAGAGAGACCCCTGGTTGCCTTTGACTCCCCTGAAGACAGTGTGGGTGCCAGCCATGCCCAAGGGTGAGCATTCCAAGTGTGCCTCCTGCACTGTTCTGCACAGGCAGGGAAATGCACATGGTAGATGAGGCCAGGGGTAAAATCAGGCCTTGTTCTCTTCGTTCTAAGGGTAAATAGAAATCATTCACATGAAATCACTGAAATTATAACCACTTTTGTATTTGCATATGAAAGAATTATTCCTACCAGATTACTTACATTTTTTTCTTTCCTGGGGATAACATCCACTTTCATTACCATCATAAAGTAGTCCAGAGATTTTACATGGGTAATAGACTGTATTTGGGGCACAGTTTTTATTAAATTTCATTTTCTTATATTTAAATAGACAAACCAGTTATTTCGCCAAAGAGATTAATACAGAGTTGTTAAGAAAAAATTCCTGTTGCAGCAAACTGGTACTACAGTGCCCCACAAACCTCTCATCTACAGCTGCTAGCCTGCTTGTAGTCTCAAACGCAGTCCACTGGGGAAGTTGTGTGGCTGCAAGGCAGGAAATCCATATTCCTATTTCCACGTGTTTTCCAAGCTGATCTTTGGCAAGAAACTGGAAGGAGATCGATGCTTGTCCAACCTGTGTTCTCCCCCACGTGCCCCAGGCCACAGGGACCTTGTGCCAGTCTTGTGGTATCATGATCATTTTGACAGCAAGAAAGTAAGATATCAGAAGAATGGGATTATGAGATTGACTGCAGGATAAAGAAAAACTGGGCTGGGAGGATATAAGCTTCTTATCCAAGCACAAGTAGCTGAAATAATAGAAAAGGGAATATAGAAAATAACTGATCATGTAAATTGCTTCTAGCAGGAGTACTCCCTCTTAGTAAACTTTGCCCTGGGATGAAAATGCATGAAGGATTAGAAAATACACTTCCAAGGAAAGAAATAATCCTCCAGTAGCAGAGAGATTCACTACATGACCTCTTACTGCAGATCTTTGACTTAGATCTGACACTTACTTGATGCAATGAAAGCCCCTTTCTGATCAGTTTTTCTTTGCAGCTTCATGGATTTTGTGACAGTAACCAAAATATTATAATTGGTACCTATTGCATTAGGCTTGATAGAAGTCATCAAAGAGAAAATGGCATCTTGCCCATCTGTGCTAGCCAAAGAACAGTGTGGATGTCCCCTGCCATCCAAAACAAACGGGAGGGAAGAAACTCAGATTTTTCCACTGGTCAGAGAGTGCCTGAAGAGCTTCTTGTTGGTCTATGTCTACCAAGCCACTGCCAGGGAAGTGCATTTGCGTATGCGGAGGTCTGTGGGTCCTGTTTTATTTATTTACAAAAAATAAGAATTAGATAAGTAGTTGATGATCCTGGCAGGTACCTCACCTGCTGCACTGTCTGGGCTTTCCTATGCAGCTGAATGACAGCAGTGACAACGAGCTGCCACAGGGTTACCATTTTTTTTTTAACAACTTGCTTTTTTTGCTGGGTAGATTTCACTGATGGGGTATATCTTCTGCTCTGTACCCTGTTGTTACAGAAAACTCTGTTTTCTCCTAGGAGCTGGCTCCTAGGAGAGTCCTCTTCCACAGGGAAGTACCCTCAAGTGAAGTAGGTCCCCTGTAGCTGCCCTCAGGTGTCCTTCCCATCCTCTGGCTCCTGCAGAGAGAATGGCACACAGCTGCTGGTGTTTGTAGGGGCCTGTGGGCTTACAAGCAAACAAGTGCACTTGAAAGCAGCTCTGAACTGCTCTGCTCTGTGAACCTCCCCCTGCAAGGGGGATCCTGCCTTTGATTCCAGCCTGCTAGGATTTGTCCTGCATGGTCTGCCCTTAATTGCCGAGTGTGAAAGATCATTTAAATTTCATGCACAGACAAGATCAGGGGCTTGTAAATCAAACTCCCTTGTTTTGTTGGCAGTGGGTGGTCAAGGCAGATACCATTACAGAAGTTTTGTGTGTGAGCTCACACGAGATCTCCTGCAAGCAAACAAGACCAGTATTTGAGGTCTTCACTTTGGAGATGGCTTAACCCTGCCATTGAACTTGTGTAGGTGCAACCTCATTCTTGCTACTACCTAAATAAAATACAGAATTCTTCTCAGTCTGCTGAGAAATGGCTTTAGACTTCCCAGTGGATTTTCAGCCTGTATTCTGTGCAGCACTGAGCATGGTGTCAAATCCCTTCTCTGAGTGACACAGTGAGAGTGCAAGGTAGAGAATGCAGGGCTGAACCAATTCACAGGAGTGCCGGAGGGCTTTAGGGCTGTACACTGTCTGACTGAATGACAGATGGAAGGTTAAATACATAAAGATTTATATCCCTTCATTTTTACCAAATCAAGGTAAATAAAAAAATGGAAGGGAAATGAAGGAGTAGTCTCATGCTTTTGTTCCAAAACTATTTTAACTTCAACAACAGCATTTGCAGGTGTATTTTCAAAGAGGATTTGATGAGAAGGTGTCTGAAATTAAACGGTCCTGGTTTTGATCAAAACAAAAGGAGGCAAATGGAGCTGAGATGTTCAGACTGCAGCCCACCACAGCAGCATATGTGGCTCCCAGTCTCCACAAGCAGTCCTTGCCTGGGGGTTCTTGGGAAGGAGAGGTCCTGCTTTCTCCCCATGGGAAGCCAGAAATTAACCTCATGGCTTCAAGCCTCCGTGCTTTTCACTTGCTGTGAGCACAGAATTGGTGCAGCAGTTTGCACAGTGCCAGGCTTGCTGCCTCTGTGCTGCTGCTCAGGATGGGGCTGAAACACCCTGAACTCTCCTCTGACCTGGTGAAAACTGCCTGGTTATAAAGTGTGGCCACTACTGGCCTGGAGCATGGAATGCCACGTTAACACCAAGAAGGACTTCCTAAACACCTGGCTGTGTTTGGCAAGTGACGGATAGTGGTCTTAGTCGTGTGATTTAGTTTTAATTAGTCCTGTGGGAAGCAAGGAGTTGGACCTGATGATTCCTATGGGTCCTTCCAACTTGAGGTACTCTCTGTTTTTATGTTAGCTATTTGGCCTGCATTGATAAATGCTCTAGCTTTAATCAGCTGTAAGATACTAAACCCAAACTAACTTAAGCTTTGATAGGCACCACCAGAGATAGTTCAGTTCTTCAGCATTTCCTGGGATGACAGGCTTTCTCCATCATCTACAGACATCCTAGGAAAACTCTTCCTGTTCAAGCATCTCAGGGAAGTGCTGACATTAGTCTGGATTAATCTGATTGTTTGTGCCTTGTAATGACACAACCAGAGTTACAAGCTTTGGAAAGGCATTTAAAGTGAGAAGGTCGATGAAAGCTTGCTGGATTGTCATTAGGCTAAACACTTAACGTAATTATACTAAAGGAATTGGGGTTTCTTTGAGGGCATCTGTCATTTGATTCCTGACCTCAAAGATCAAAAAAGCGACCTGCTTTCATAGTCTGGCTGCTTGGTGTCACTGGAAAGCAGATTTCTTTTAAAGGCGACATATATGGACATACAAATCTGCCATTGCTTTGGAAAGCTGAGGTAGTCTTTAGCTTGCTTTTACCTAAACTGAAAGCATTGCATTAGCAGCCAGGAGGACTGGATATTATTAGTAACCTTTTACAGGAAACGTGGTGTGTCATGGGTTAGGCGTATATTTTTCTGGAAAATGCAGTATACAGTGAAATGGGGAGAATAAGTAAACATAAAGTGCTTATTCAGCAGTTCACTCTATTTGAATGCCCAGCAATGCAACTCTGAGGTTACCTGCTTATAAAGGAAGGAGGGAATGATATTTGAGATGTATTTTTGGCTAAAAGCATGAAGTGCAAATAGTTTTTTGTGCAAAAAGTCAGGTGTGCTTCTGGTAAGTAAACAACATTGCCTTTATAATCCATGGTAAATAACAACACTAAGGGTGTTACCACCTATTATATATACCTGCAGGTGTACCTAGATAAACTTATCTAACTATAGTTTGATGTCTGAAATACAGAAAAGTAAAACGAGGCATTTCAAGCAGGTTGTTCTGTGAACTGCAAAATTAATGAAGCACAGGATGAAATTCAGCTTCAGATAATGAAATTCTGGTGCCTATATGGAGGAATTCATGTATGGAGAAGGCATCTGAGCTACCACTAGTCTGCAAAGATTTGGAGCTAGACTCAGTTTTGTTTAGGACCACTGGGGCTGCTCTAAGGTATCCATCCTGTCTTCCAACTGGACACATCTCCCGTAATAGTATGTCCTCCTGGTCAATTCCCTCAGGATGACTTGGGCATGGTAGGGTCAGCTGGCACTAGATGTCTACCCATTGGCAGATTCATGTAGCCCTAGCGTGGTCACCTGTGTTTGGCCAGTCTCCACTGTCTACACAGTGAACTTCTTTTGGTTGAAGTGGGGCTCAGATGTCTCATTAGACCCTCAAGATTTGGTGTCTGAGGCTGGAGGCAGCTGCCATCTGTGATGAGTGATTTGGTTGCCTGCTGCAACATCTTGTTGTGTCCTGATTGAATGGTAGCTGAAGCTGCAGGAGAACACAGACCTCCTGCAGGTCTGGCACAGGTGTCTCAGGTGTCATCAGCAGACACCTCTGCTGAGTTAACTGAATTTCACCTATGAAGGTCAGAGGATTTTTATTCTGGATTTCTTTATCTGTTCCCTTTCTCCAGCTTTTTCCTATGTCCTTAGGTTGTCACTGGGAAGGAGACACGTTCTGTGGCTTGTTCTAAGCTCTTTCTGCACTGGTAACCCAGGAAGTATCTCTTCTCTACACACACATTTCTTTTCAGGACACTTGTAGCAATGTAGTTATCTCTGAGACTTCATCCTATCAAGCTCAGTCAAAAATGGCTAAAGGGACTCTGTCAATGACTCCTTCCTTTATGGGCTCTCATCTGCTTGGCTGTGTATCCAGTGCTCTGGTTTTCAACTACCTGCAAAGCAACATCACTTGCAATAAATCCAAGTGGGATATGAAAGGAAAGATTGATTCATACCAGACCACCACAGTGATTAAGAGACCCACACAAGCTGTCAGTGACACTCCAGTGGGATGGCCCAGCTAAGAAACAATTATCTTTAATCTCACTTTATTTCAGAGCAGGGCAGCGCTCAGCACAGCCACAGTTTATTCCAGTGGTTCACAATGGACATGGGCAACTGCTGTGCTACCAACTGCTTGTGTTTATAATCATGGTGATTGCAAAGGGTACTTGACAAAATGGTACTGACAGGACACTTCAAATGCAGTGTCATCAGAGTGATTAAGACCAGGTCTTCAGAGTTCCATCTCATGTATTCTGAATGTTTGAAGAAAGAGAGAACAGGCTGAAGGGATGATAGCAATAGATTGTGGTGTTACGGTAAGGCCCAGTTATATATGAGTGCTTTTTATACTGTTTATTTTGGTCCAACAGGATTTATCTATTTAAAATACTATCAGAAAGAGAGAAGTCAGGGGACTTACAGGTATTTCTGGTAGCATTAAGAGATCATAGATAAAATATCCTCAGAAAGTCAATTTGATTGCTATAAATGTCAGAAGTACTGCGGCAGTACTGGCAACCACCTGCCTTGTACAGACAGCAGCTGAGTTGATACCAGACAATTTGATCCTTGTTTACTCGGGTTAAATAACTTTCAGCTGAGACTGGTTTGAGTCACCTTTGCTCCATTCTTGCCATCCCAGGCATCTACCTCCAGTGTGAACTTCTTGTCCTTGTGAATCTAGCACCAAAGCTGTAATTCATTCCTTCTCAGACCACGAGCAGGTGTAACCTCCAACATACAGCAACTGGTGATCAGCCAGTGAGATGTATTACTGGGAATAGCCTTCTAGAAGAAGATGGTTTTATTTATTGGATATGATTTTATTTATGTGGGCTGGGGGTGTAAAAAGATATTTAAATCATCAAGTATGTCACTCAAATGTGTAGCTGTGTTTAATCTTGCCATGCACTACCAGCAAAGGCAGACAGTTCTGAAGTTGCAAGAACAAGAGGAAGATAACTCGGTCTCCAGTTCGGTTTGGGTCTTCTCATACACCTGTGAAGATCTTCAGATAGTGTTTTCTTAACTAATAATAGAATTATCAGGACCAAAACTGCTTTTCCCATGGGAGAAGTGTTCCTTCCCTCTGATCATTGTTGTGGCCCTCCTCTGGATCCATTGTAACAGGTCCTTGCCTATCCTGTGCTGAGGACCCCAGAGCTGGATGCAGAACTGCATGTGGGGTTTCACAAGGGTAGAGTGGAAAAATCACTTTCCTTGACCTGCTGGCCACGTTGATTTGATATTACAGCCCAGGACACTGTTGGCTTTCTGGGCTGCAGGCACACACTGCCAGCTCATGTCCAGCCTCTCATCCACCAGCATCCTCAGATCCTTCTTGTCAGGGCTGGTTTCAATCCTTTATCTCCCAACCTGTATTGATACTGATGATTGCCCTGACCCAGGTGCAACACCTTTCGCTTGCTCTTGAAACTCATGATGTTCCCACAGACCCACTTCTCGAGCTTATCCAGGTCCTTATGTATCATCTACTATGAAGTACAAATAACAATATTCACACTAAAAAGCAAAAACATTCTTCTTGTAGTCTTTTTCTACATGCAAACAGTAGCTTTATGGACGTCAGTTAGTGCTGTAATTAGTGATTTTCTTCAAGATGGAATATGGGCAATTACAGGGAATTCATTGTACCACCACCACTGAGAATATTTGCAATATGTAGCTTCCAATGAAAATTTTATGTTGTATTCCGTTTCTGAACTTTATCTTTTATTTTCCATGTTTTGGGGTGTTGGGAGTTGGGAAAGGGAATGTCAGAGTGTCCGTGGTATATTTCTGCACATGAGATCAATGTATTTGGAAGTGCCCGCAGACCTCCTATTGCTACTGAACCACCTGTATTTGAGGGAGTTCCACAGTGGTATTTTGGTGTCACAGACAAGATGAAACTCAGACTCTCCCGTTTCCAAGACCTCAACATTTAAGGTTTGCTGATTTCCTTTTTACTTCCTTAATTACAGGTGCTCAACCTGTTCCTTGCCTTGCTGCTAAGCTCCTTCAGCGCTGACAACCTCTCAGCACCAGACGAGGATGGGGAGATGAACAACCTGCAGCTTGCTTTTGCTCGCATCAACAGAGGTCTCCAGTATGCCAAAAAAGCCATGTGGAATTTTTGCTGCCATGTCCTCCGGCACCCCAAGACAACAGCTGAAAAGAAGGCAATGATGAAGCTCGCTGCCCAGAACCCAGGTGCCCTTAACAACTGTGTGAACAGCCACACCACCGCTGAGCTCGGCAAAGACATGGAGAATCACAAGGAGAATCACGCTGAGGATGGGATGAATAAAAATGGGGAGAAACACCTAGGAATTACAGACAATGATGATTTCATGACCAATCCTGACCTGTCCATTTGCGTTCCCATTGCTGTGGGAGAGTCGGATATCGAGGAGGAAGATGAGGAGCAGAGCACCTTTACGGAGATGGAACAGGTAGGCAATGAAAATGTTTGCTATTTGCAGCTTATTAAGATGGCCTTTGTTCCCAGCCCTTGGTCTGGATCCATGGCTAGTGATGCAAATGTTCTATGACCTAATCCTGCCTTTGATATGTTGTTAACTTCAGAAGAAGTTACAGATGCATATCCAAGAGCAAAATTCAGTTTCCAGAGTCAGTCCCTTTTTTGTTTTGTCTAAATGAATTCTTCTAACTAGAGCAATTAAACCCTTTCTCACACTGGAGAATTTTTTAATATTTTTTCCCTTTCAGCTAATCATGGGAATGCTACAGAACAAATCTTAGGTTGAGGGGATTTTTCTCAGTGTGCAAAAATGGACAATGTCTTAGTTTGTTTTATGCAACAAGAATTGAGGGCCAGGTAATTCTCTTAAAAATACAATGAGACAGAGGCAGATATGACAAGGTACCAGAGAAAGAGAAAAGATATGTTATCATTTTTGTTCAGACAGGAAAAATACTTATTTGCCTGCTCTTTAGTGTGACATGGCAGATTTTCATTTTTCCCAGAGAACTCAGTAGTAAAGCCTGAAAAATGTTGTGTAGTTTGAAGTGTTGTGTAAAATGAAGAAGAAAACTCTTCAGGGGAATGCTTTTCTTTCTCTGCTTCTCCCCCTTTCCCCTTTCCACCAGCTTTATCTCTTGGCTCCCAACACCATATCTAGTTAATGTTTTCCAGACCCTCTAGCCTTGATCCAGCATCTTCTGACACTGCTTGAGACCAACAGAGTTCAGCAGGCATTGGATCAAAGCTCCTGTTTCAGATCCAGTTGTCAGGAGGGATCCCCGATCCCTTGGTTGACAGGAAGGAAGTTTTGAAGCAAAATGGTTCTTAGAGAAGGACTGAAAAATCACTAAGGAAGGACTCTGTGTCAGGAGTTGGGCACAAATCAGATGCTAAAAATTAACTTCTGCTGCTCTGTTGTGGAAACCTCTTTAGTGTTGGTTCATCTGCTCACTAAGTGTTTCACACTGATCCTCCCAGTGGGCAGTGGAGCAACAAGAGGTCAAAAAACTGTATCATCAACCTCCACTGTCCAAATAGACACCTAGGTAACAAAATAAGAAGTCTGAAATTTTTAGTGAACACTTTTAGGGACTTCTTTGTCTCTTTTTTAAAGGATTTTTTTTTTAATTGAAATGACTAGTGGATCAGTGTGGGTAGTATGGATAATACCTGTTTTTTCTCTAAAATCCTTCTCTCTTCCCAGGTTATATTACTTAAACCTACAAGCAGAGAATATTTGAAAAGGGAAATATGGATATAGCAGATGGGGGAGAGCATTGGGAAAAGGAAGTAAAACTCATGATTTGACTTAAAGACAGTTGAAACTTTGCACTTGAGTGCCCACTAGTCCATGTTGTATCACTGTATTACTCCTTAATAGTCACATTCACAATTACAAGGTTAAATTGCAGCATAGGGCATGGAGGGTTTAGGATTTTTAGGTCTTACTGTACTTTAAAAATAAAGAAATGCAGATTTCTGTTTAGCTGCACAGTGTGTCCATTTAGGTGCTGGTGTGTATTAGTAGATGGAACAGGTAGCTGTCATTTTGTGCGGTACAGCAAATAAATGTGGAATTAGAGCTTTAGTGAGATCTATTACAGTCGTGAAGGAGAGAGCTCATGTAGAAAAATAGGCATTTCAGTGACACAACATTATGAAAAAAAAGTTGACTGGAAAATATTAAGAAAACTTCTAAGATCTTCAAAAATATGGAAACATCATCATATGTAATGTAAACATTGAGAATTCAGAGTGAAACAAAATAGGGGGAAACAAAACCCAATAGGAGAAGCAAACCAAAATACTGTTTTCCCACTGTACCTTTTAATGAAATCTTTGATACACAGTAGAGGAACATTGCCACAATACCACAAGATATTTAGATTGCAGTGAAATAATGTGCTAGCCTGTGCATTAAACAGAAAACATGTAGCTGAGAAATTAATTAATTAGCTTTGTCACTAGTGTTTTCCAGGCTTGGACAAACAGCTGCTTCAGGTCACTGCTGTTCCCTTGTGCATAGCCCTGATCAATGGTTTGCAACCTTTATCTGCAGGTCTGAGGGGTCTACTGCTAAAAAGGTCCAAACAGGAAGCAAATTCATATATCCAGCAAACAATTTTAACAAATGCCTAGAGGGGAAAATGTGCTCACAAGGGCGTTCCAACTAAAAGACTCAAAATACATTGGCACAATAAATAAACAAAAATAGTAAGGAGCTTAATAGCAAAAATTATAATTGTGTGATGAGCTTCGCATTTGCTTTCCTGCAAAACCCTAATAAATTTGAACAGCTGTAAATGTCTCCAAATGGAGCAGAGCCATGAGAAAGCAGATACTGACAAATTCAAAGATCTGTCATTTTTAATGGGGCCCATTCCAAAGATGAATGATCTCTGGACTCACACAAAAATTCCCTTGAGCAACATGTAGGTTACTGCAGAAGATATTATTGCATGTGGAGGCTCGTATGAAATCCCAATTCCCTGGATACAGAGTTGTGGGCATTACAGCCTGCTGACCTTTGTGTCAAGGGCATCCCTGTGGGACTCAAGGGAATAAACTTCCCCACTCACTCCCAGAGGCTTTAATCCTGCATGCCCCAACTCCACGGGTGTCCTTCCCTCCTCCACTCCAGGGTGGCCACAATAACCACAGCAGAGCTCACAAAGGAAGAGCAATATGAACAAGAGCAAAATTTGCATGATTGCACTGAGAGGGCACAATTACAGTGAAGAATCATTTCGTGGGAAGGGCACCACACAGAAACCAAACAAGAACTACCAAGGGTATGCTAAACATTCAAATCTATTCTGACTTTCCCCTAATTATAATCCATATTTTTACATATTTAAATATTTTAGTACATACAAAGAGAATGTGTATGTATATTTACTTCTCAAGAGAAGACAATGTACCCTGCTTCCCTTTAAAGTTGTTGGCTGACCTGGAATTGAGCAGCCCTTTGGCAACATTGCCAGAACCTCTCTTTCCTCATCCTGCATGTAGATTTTGGTGCGATAGCACGAAAGAGGAGGTGACAGGAAATGCATAAAAAGAGAATATGTGAATATACGCGTCTCAAGTGCACAGCCAGTAAACCCACACAATTCTTACACATCCTTTACACATTCTCTGGGTTGAAGAAACCAGACCATACTCAGTTCATCACGTGCTCCCATCAGTCTGGCTTGTCTGTCATGACACAGAGGTTAAAGGGAGGCTGCTCTCAGACAGAACCATAAAGTTATTGATCCCAGTGGGGTGTTTTAGGGTGATGATCAGCTCGGCTTACAACTCCTGTACCAGTGCTGGGCTCTTCCCAGAAAGTCACAAAACTATTCTAAAGTAAGCCATTGTGGCTATGAGAAATGGGCCCCAGAGCATTCTACACAGCAGTTTGAAATTTCAAATGATGAGAAAACCTTCTGTGACTGCACATTTTCCTCTGAGTAATAGAAGTGTCTAAGTTTAAATTTCAGCTGCCATTTCTATTATCAAAGCTTGCACTGGCAGCAGCCGTCTTCCTGAAAGCTACCAATTTGTGCCACTGTCATTGGGAAGGTTCTGAAGGAGAGAGCCAACCTGATAGCTTCCAAATCTCCTTTGATAAGTGAGATGCTTTGCCAGCTTCGAGAGCCAGGGGACCCGTCTGTAGCCCACACGTACAGTGAAAGGATCTGAAAGAAAAGCTGAACAATGGAAGTCAGCCCAGGTGCAAGAAATGAGGAGTGAGGCTGAGAAAGGACCACCTTAAGCTAAATTAATTTGTCCCTATTGTGTGATACTTGTGTTGCTGCTGGTCACTGCATTTTAGTTTGTGTCTTTATTCAACCCCCTCTCCTTGCTCTCTTCGTAGTGCTGGGGAACTCGCTCCCTGTCAGTTGACGAGATTTCCTGAGGATTTACTGATTTTAGCCTCATAATGAGTTACAAGAGTAGCTGTCTTTCTTTTATTTCCCCTGTCTTTGATATGTATAATTTAAATAGAGGTTGTCCTAGCAGGAAAACAGCTCCAAAACACTCAGCAGCAACCACAGTAAAGTGCTGGTTGCATTTTCTCAAGGTTCATTTTGGCTTCCTAGCTGATTAAAATGCAGAAATCATAGTCTTGAACTCCATAGACTGTCTTGTAATTGCTTTATGACCATCTTTTCATATGTCAAATCACCTTTCAGCCTCCTGAAGGAGTAAGAACCAGATTATTGGGACAGTAAGGTGACAGGACAATTAAGTGTACACAGTCCAGTCCAATTAATGCAATGGATTCTACCAGAACTCGCAATTTAGCTACACTGAACGTTTCAGACATCAGAGGGGTTTGTAATATTTCCATTAGATATCTAAGTCCAAAGCTTTTGTCTTCAAAAATTTCTACTTTAGTATTGCTTCCCCTTCAAGTGGCCCACAGCTGTAGCCCAGTATAGCATGTGCCTTTTTTGCAGAGACATTATTTTGTGGTTCAGAAGAGTCCTGGGATTAATGGACTAAAAGGAGGTTCTAGATGGGTAATGCTGGGTGTCCTAAATCAGTCCCCAAAGTACAGGTGTCCTGCACTTACACTGTTAATTCTGTCTTGCTTCCATTACCCCAGCCCTCACTGATGTCCAGGTCTTCCATCACGTTGTCTGGATCCTTTTCTTCATCCATGAGTTCCTACAGGCAGGAAGTTTTAGTTGTACAACCTAAGGCAATGGCTCTACCCTTTCCTTGTTGTTTGAGTCAGTCCAGGAGGGTTGTTACGTCCTTCTCCCCTTTCTTAAATTTAGTTACTACATGTATTGCCTTACTCAAACTACTGCCCTGAAGTCCATCTGTTCGTAGCCACTCAGCGTGACACCGAGAGGGAAGTCCATGCTGTGGGGTCTTGTGGCTCCATGGCTCTTGGCCACTTCTCCCCCTCACCCCCCGTGCAGTGGCAGAGCCACGCAGGGGTGCTGCTCTCCACAGAGGTAACACCTTTGTGTTCCCACATGCAGCACAGCGCTGAGCCAGCAGCACTTGCCTGCTTGTCTTCAGAAAATGCCATTATTGATTTGTTCCGATGGAGTGGCTAATTGGGTCATATGGAAAGTGCTGGCTGCCTGCTGCCGGGACGGAGCCGCTCTGCAGCTTCTTGCCCCTTCCTCGACTCCAGGCACGCACGCCCTGGGAGTGCTGTCTTTTCGTGCTCCGTGTCCAAATCCCAGCTCCCACCAGAGCCAGTCTTTGCCATCCTGAGGAGGGCTGGTCCCTTCTTTTGCCTCAGGCTCACTCCTGGCTCCAGAAATTCTCAAACTGCAGGGAATTGTTCCTGTGCCTGCTGGGGCTCACCTTCACCTCACCTGGCAGGGACTATTGCCTGTGGGGAGGGGACAGTGTCTTTTATTGCCTCTCAGGGTCTCCCGGTTTCCTACCTGTACAGTTGCACTTCTCAGTGGGATTTTCCTAGACCGCTCCAGGGCAGGGTAGCACCTCTGCTATCATTTTCAAGATGTTTGGGTCTGGGTCTGCACAGAGGACCCCAGAACTGTACATTACCTGCATTTTGCACACCGGATGAGTATTTGCAACAGAGCACACTTTGATCTCTCAATCATACTCACATTTTTATGTTGGTTGACAGTTCTGCCCCCTTGTATACCCTTGTCTGGACTTCAGCAAACTCATTTCCCAGGAAAAACAGGTTTCCAGCTTTAGATGAGTAACTGTCTCTGTACACATGAAAGATAGTGCTGGCTGCCACCTCAGTCTCTATTCCACTGGTACAGTTTCTATATTGCCCTGAACTGGACCAAAACACCAAGCTTTTATTCTCTTCTTCCCCTTACATATTTCAGAATCCCTAACTCATTTCCTATAATTTGACACGGTGAAGCTCTTTCTTATGGCTTTTTTTTGCATGTTTCTACTGGTGAGAGATGCATAATTTTGAGGTCAGAGAGGACCATAAGAGTATGATGGTTTTGCTTTCTCATAGCGCTGAGTCAAAGATTTCAATAACTAATGTCTGTGCAGAGCCTGTAAGTTTATTTTAGCTATGATACATCATTTGTAAGGCAGGAAAAAAAAAATGTCTCAGGTAACAGAGAGTTCACCATCCACACATGGAGCCACATCTATTTCATTTGTATACAGTGGAAATTTTACTGTATAATTCCTGTGCATTGTAGACCTGCTCCTAAACATGAAGGGATTCTGTGAAAGTCAATAGAATTGTTCCAGGTTGATATAAGTGTATCCAAAATTATTGATGCTTGCTGTAAAAATGCCAGTGCACAAAGATATTGCTATAAAATTGGTTTTGACAATACTTTATGCTCCTAATAACTCTAACATCTATAAATCAGAGATACCATGAGGCCATGTGTTTATTTGATAGGGTGCATTAATTTCAGCCTTTTAGTGCAGGAAATATACTTTACTGTCAGGAACCCTAATGCCCTTTCAATCTGTATTTATATTCCTTGTGTTTTCTGTTCCAGTCTGTGGGACACATTCTCTTTGAGTGCAACAGGATAAACTACCTTTGAATTCTGTTGATGACTCCCCAGTTCTCACTGACAGGAGAGTAAGTCCACGTGTGTACATGCCTGCTGCACACAATAAATCTTACAGCATTCTTCTTGTCAGCTTTATTTGGGCCAATATGTTTCTGATCATTAAGTAAGATAGCAGAGGGTTTTCATTATTTTTACATACATAGTTTGCCTGGATTTCTCGCTTTTCAAGCAGTATGTTTTGCTTTGTGTTTCTTGAAAACTGCATAGAACTCAATTATTAGCTAATTATTTTAGCAATAAAAGAGAACATTTCTGGATTTATTGTCTTCAAAAGAATAGCAGAAAGGGCATTAGAAAAGGAGACAGGACTGTAAATCCCAGTAGCAGATTTAAAGCACCTATGTCCTCATCTTTACTTCTACATACAGAAAGATGTTTGTATTTATTTTGTTGCAGCATGATGGGGCAGAAGACTCCTGTGTCAGATCTCTGCTGACATGATTAGAGCAGTCACACCATGAACAAAGGTTTTAGGGTGCTTATTCAGTACACGGTGGCAGGGAAATATATTTGTCCACAGCATAATGCCTAAGGTGCAGGAAGCACAGGGAGTTGATGGAGGAGAGAAAGAGGGGGGAGGAAAAAAAACAAACCAACACCCCAGCCTGGCATTGAAAGAGCTGATATCAGGCATGGCAGAGTTGACAACATGCATTTGGACAAGTGCCCAGACCGTGGACGACGCATCAGTCACAGCTTACTGGATGCCATTTCCCAGTATCCATATCCCTCCCCGGAGCAAAATGCTGCCCAGAAATGAGCATTTCTCACTGTTTCTCCCTTTGGTAGAGAAAATGCCGACATTTAGCATTTTGGAAAAAAAGAACAGCAGCCAGTGCCCCAACAGCTCCCGTGCCAAGAGAGGCAGCGTGCGCGTGCGTGTGTCGGAGGGGTGAAATTGCTCCCATTAATTATAGTTCAAAATAACAACATTTAAATTAATGATTATTTTGTTGCTGCTGCCTGTAATAATATGAGACTTGCTTAATGATCAAAATATTAGCATCTTATTTGGGTGAAAGGTTCTGGGTATTTCAGGCACTCTCATTCGCTGCACTTTGAGGCAAACTTCCAGAACTTAAATTTCCATATGAGGAGCCCATTAGTTTGAGTTCTTCTATGGAGAGATCCCAATTACCAAAAGAAACATAAAATAGATTGTGATTAAAGTTCAAAATGCAATTTAGCAGAAGGTATTAGATTGAACTCTGAACAATGAACACTTATGAAACACTTTCACTGCCTATTTAAGCCTATTGAATTGATAACAGGATAAATTAACTTTGGCAGTCCATCTTTTTGCCAGGTTCCCCCTCTTAGACAAGTTTGAAGAGTCAACCCTTGGGATAATGAATCTATATTTTATTATGGGCAGCATGTTGCTCAGTGTGGTAAAAGGTCTTGGGCCAGGAAGGCAGAAGCCATTAGAAATAATGTGCCTTGCTCCTCTGCAATCAGAGTTCAAAGGCTTAAAGTAAAATATTAATCCAAGAAGCAGCACTGTTGGACTGCTGTTTCTGTCCTTGAGGGACAAGGTTCTTCAAAGTATCTAGCACTCATGCAGAGACTAGCAGTTAGTGGCTGTGATGACTTTTTTTGTCTGGCAAAGTTTTAGTTTACCTTTATTCAAAATGAAAAAAAAAAAAACAGGTCAGGCTGGTTCCAGGGGTGTTTTTGCTTCTAACAGTCTCTGCTGAGCAGCTGTGGTTTCTGGCCAGTTCTAGCCTTAGACATTCTATGTTGTAATGGCCAGATTCTGGTATTTTTATCCAGCTAAGTACTCACAGGTGCATAATTTTTCTAGAACAAGTACTGGAGTTTTCTTCTGAAGACCCTGTGACTTTCATGGGAAAAGGGAAAAAAATGTGTTCCTTAGGTCAAACAGGAAGACAAGATCTGTGTTTAACTACAGAGGTGTTAACTTCAGACTTCCATGACCTTAATTCTGACAGGTGACAGCAGAGATGGAAACTCACCTTAGACACCTTAGACATCCAGGCTGGGGGTATAGTTCCATCTACCCAGGAGCTGGGCAACAGACCTCTGCTGTCTCCAAACTCAGACATTATTGTGTTTCACCTGTTTTGCCCATGTGTCTCTTATGCATTTGCTAGTGATTCAGGTTTTTATAAATGGGGCTGCCATAAAGGCTAGGCCATTCAGAAAGTGGGAAAAAGCCCAAAAAACACTTATGGATTCACATGGCAAATATGAGTAGCACCTTCTAATTCTGATGTTTTACTACTCTCTTTGAACCATATTGTTTCTGCCTTCTACATGGATGAATGGCAAGAGAAATGACAGGGAGGAGCAGATAAGGGCTGCAAAACTGAACAAAAATCAATCTACTCAGCTAGCCTTATGTCCAGTTGTTTCTGCTGAAGTGGAATGATGGATCAGGTGGCATAGGATGAAGAGTGGGCATCACCAATCTCAAATAAACGGTTTAGACTTTTCTGTTTTCGTCCCCTCTCTGAGGGATTTGCAGGTCCTAAATTATGCACGTGTGACAACCTTAAGGTAGGACTTGACACACTTTATGTCAGTATTGCAAACATTGTAGTCTACTATTAAAATGCCCTTGTAAAGGAACATAGTGTAACACAAGTCCTTTCTGTGTCTCAGCTGTAATCCCAGTGCTGTGGTGTGGTATTGCTCCAGGTTTTCCTCTGATTTCTCATTAAGCTGAGTAGTGGCAGCTCTGCTTCACAGAAGCAATTCTTCAGAGTGAGTTAGAGAGATTCTTAAATGTGCACACTTAAAATTGACAGCTGCACTCCAACCCTCTTTTACTCCTAGCAGAATAAGTGATACTAATCTTCTCATATTAAGAAAGCAAGGGAATATTCCTGATTTATTTGGTGATTTCTCTTCATGCAGAAAGATAAATCCACTGATTTTATTGGTGCTAAAAGGATTTACATTTACTTGTGAAAGAGGAGAACCAAGATCATAAACAATCTGTTCTGGTAATAAGAACCCACGATTCGTTTCTGTGGTTTGTGTTTTTTATTTCTTTCCCATTTTAGCTCAGATTTTTCAAGGCTTTTCAGAAAAACTGAATTCAGCATTATCTGAGGGTTGTCAACCCAACAGCTCTGCAAAAAAACTCTCATGTCTACTTTACATATGAAACAAGTGCCACCAAGACAGTAATGCAAGCTCGCTGTGTTTCAGCAGCGCTGCAATCTGCTTGATTCTCCACTTATGTAGAGGTAGGATATAAACAGCTCAGTTTTCACCATCATTTACTTCTTGGCTTCTTTGCAGGGGAAAGGTGCCAGTTACTAGACACAAACTGTTGCTGAGAAAGGGTGCCAATTGCCACCAGGCATGGCAATTTTATGAAATCCATAGCTGTCTGTGAGGAGGAACACAAACATCAACAATTACTTTACAGAGTAAACAATCCTCTTGTAACTATGTATGTCACACTGCTGGCTGGGTTTACTATACATGAAAAACTGTGCAGACTCCTGTTATGGTATCTGAAATGTGGCTATAGGCAACTTTGCAGGTTAAAATATGTTGTAACCTGTTAAAGGAATAA
Source organism: Sclerurus mexicanus (assembly GCA_013396755.1). Lineage (NCBI taxonomy): Eukaryota > Metazoa > Chordata > Aves > Passeriformes > Furnariidae > Sclerurus > Sclerurus mexicanus. The sequence goes on along the minus strand of VWZF01001503.1, from coordinate 126,533 downwards.
AAGAGCAGCACTTCTTGAGGACACTCAATTTCATAGTGTCACTCACGAATGGCTAAAGTAAAGATATTTCTGTTGTCAGCACCCTGGGCTGCTGCTGCTTCCCTTGATAGGCAACATCCCATGGTAGAGGAGCGTCCCACTGGAATGGCCAAGTGTGTGCAGACATGTAGGACTGGGGCGGGTGGGCAGTGGACTGCAACAAGCCTTCAGTCCTGAGTCTGCCCTTGGGAATGTCTTGACCAGCTCATTCCTGGAGAGTGACCCTGAATTCCCATAAGTGTCTCAAAAGTGGTCTTCAAAGAGGCAGATGGACACAGGGGTCTGGTGGGGAGTAGAGAACACACATGGTGTCAAAGCTTCCCATTGCATTGTGGACTGAGCAAAGGGCAGTTTGCAATTGCACTGTCTCACCAGAGAAAGGGAAAACCCTTACCCTTCTCATAAAATAATTTTAATTAACTTCATCTTGCCACTTCATTTTTGCTTGCTGGTACTGCAGTGACAATGGCAAGGGAGGAGAGCTCCAGAGCCAGTTCCCAGTTCTTTCCTCCCCACCTGCCTGGGACAAGAAGCTTCCTTCTATCAAAGGATTTGCACATCCTCTTTCCCACAGCAGTCATGGCCAGAGAATCAGGGAACAAATGTTGCAAGTTAGGGTCATGATCTAGGGAGTGAGGGAAGCATCAGGATAACCCACTTGAACTGATCACCATCCTAAAGGCAAGTCTTAGGATGCTCTTTCTAAATTTGTTTGCACAGAATGGAAAAAATTATATTTCCATGGGGAAGGAATAAAGTGAATCCGTGCTGATGACAGGTATTTGTCTTGTTTTGCCAACAGCAAGTCCTCTTTCAGAGGGAGAGGCATTTGCACTAATCCCCATTTGAGCCTGAAACAATTAGCCGATCTGTGCTTTTCAGAGACAGAGCGTAGTGTGGAGCCGTTGCATTTATTTGTGTCAGCAAACAAGTATGTGGGTCTGTGCACCAGCACACTTGAGATGTCACCCAGATTATGCTCTGTTTTCGGAGCTGTTGCTGTTGTGATTCAACTGGCCCGCGGCATGCAAGCACCCACTGTCTCCATCCTTATCCATGTGCTCATTACCGGTATGGTGGTCTTATATATCACCTCTTTTTAGGGTCCAGATCAGAGCAGAGGTGAGCAAACTTTTAGTTTGTGCTACAAAGGAGCTGAAATCAGTCCTGGGCTCCCAATGTTCCCTTCGCATGCGCAGAATTTTTGTATTACTGAATAGTTTTATTTTATAAATGAAGAAAACAACTGATAAATATTAACATAATGTGTATTGCCTTGGTAACATGGCACTTGATACAAAAATTAAAAACAAATTATGTAAACCACCCACGGTGGGGAGCTTTGCAGGAGATAGACCTGCTGCCACTGCTGCTGGAAGAACAAATCATCTGGAATCAGAACTAAAGCAAACAGCCCAAAGTTAAACAACAGAAGCCAAAGGCACCTTTCCTCACACAGGTGTCTGCTGATTTTCGGCTGCTGTGTGCTGGAAGTGAGACTGTTGCATCCCATGAGGGTGTTCTACCAGGGCTGTCATCAGTTACTTGCAAAAACTCAGTTGATTCCCAAGCACTCCTTTTGGGATCAATCTACACAACCAAATTCTTTTGAAGAGTCTATTTCTCTTAGGCATTTTCTCCAAATTTGTAAATTTAGAGGACAAGTCTGAAACCACATGCTGATGAACCAAGTCGTTGTCCAAGCTCATGTGCGTGTTGTCCCAGTTGAATAATTTGCCAGGATACATTTCATAAGTTTTAATTAACATTAACTCCTTGGATACTTGGTAGAAGTATGATTCCTAGGAAGAAGCTGAGTCCATGTTTCTTGGAGTTTAGTCTCTAGGAAAGGGTTGCTAAGTCTTGGTACCATACAGAGGGATTAGTAAATAGAGATTTGATGCAATTTTGGCTTTTGACTGTAGCTTAGTACAATAATTTGCTTAACAGCTTGAATATTCATCAGATCAACTGAGTTACACAGTCTGTCCTCTTACAGTGCATGGTTTCTAATGAATCTGAGTACACAACCTTTCTGCATAAATGAACTTGAGATGTCACCTCAGATTGTGTTGCACTTGTAACATGAAACAATTGTTTCTGTTGTTCCAGTGCTATAACCAATATCATGCCATTAAGATTATGTGGTACTAAGTTGTATGCACATTGCATTAAAAAAAGGACTTTACGGCTGAGTGCCTCAGTTGTGTATACTGTGCCTTCCACATTGGCTTCTCCCCTGAATATTACACTATTTCCAGATATAAAGACTGTTAAAGAGGCTAAAAGAGTGTTACTCTTTGTCCTAGGCAGACCTGTAACTCAATGGTTATGGAGAAATTGTGAAGATCAGTACTGACTTGTGACTAGAAATTGTATGTAGTACATTCTTATACAGAGGGTATAGGCTTGTACATGCATAATTCGATTTATTAAATTTAGAATATATTTTAGACCACATGCCCTCTGAAGCAGGAAACAAGTAATTTGATTTTAAATTAATTGGCTAGAAACACACGATGACATTTGAAAAGACTGGCACAAACCTGACAGTCCAAAAGTATTTATACAGAGAGCAATTTGCTTAACCAACTGCTTCCTTTGTGTCGTTTGGTCTTTCAGACAGTTATATGTGAAATAAAATGTTTTTCTGCTTCGGGTATTTCTTGAGGGACTTCCTGTGGTGATGTGGCTTTAGAACTGAGGCAGGTAGGCTGTGGCTCCCTGGGGAAGGGAAATTCGCTTAATGCATGAATAACATTGAATGTCAGTCAAGTCAAGGGAAAAAAAAAAAAAGGTGGACAAGTGAAAGATACATAGGTTTAAATAATTACTGTTGAAATCCAGTTATGCTTGTAATTTTTTTCTCAGCATGGAAGTCCCTCTGTAAGCAATTCAGCACAACCCTTTGAATCCGGCTGGAGTTTTATTAATATTTTAGTAGACGTGTCAGTAATGGCATGAACAATGGATGTGTTGTGATGAGCTATGGAGTTTTCAGTGAAATCCCCATCCTAGGCGAATCAATAAAACCACAAAAACGGAGAGTCTGGGCCTCCAGAGGTAGGGATTAACCCTGCAAACATACTTTCCTCTGCCATTAGTCCTGGGAGTACTTCTTGAGAGCTCAGCAGCAATAATCATCACCCCAGGAAGAAGAGGTTGGGTTTAATGGCACCACTCATGCTAGCAAGCACTAGGTCTAGTCAGATGCATCTATGAAAAAAAAAAAAGGTAATAATTATTGCTCTGATTCCAGAGTCCATCCTCTTTCAGGGAAGTACTTCAGAATGTGCTCTCCTTTCAACCTGTGGTCGAGCCCCATTGGCATCAGTGGGTTCAAAGTGGCCTTAAGCGTTTTACTGAATAGGAACTGCCTACATTTGTATGTTTGCTTGCAGTTTTGACGTCTCTGCTTTCAGATACTTTTTATCTCTTCCAGTGAACTTTCCATTTTCCTTCCCTTCGATGTGTATCTTGTTCTCTTTGGTTGTGTGTTTTTTTCACACTATTTCAAGCAGACTTGTAGCAGTGTATTGGGTTCTGCCCTTTCGCATTTCTCCAGCTGCTACACTGAGCATCACCACCCGATTGTGCAACTTCAGAGTACATACCTTGGTTTTTTGGCCAAACTGCAAACACCCCTCTGTGCGCCTCAGGTCTCTGGAGGAAGTTTGTGTCTCGAAACCAGGTTCCAAATGGAGATTGCAAGGGAATTTCCTCCTGCCTCGGCTCAGGAAAAAAGTTGGACTGTTTGTATGTCCATTTTCTACAGCCAGACATCTTGGCATATCCAGTTGCTAAAGCTCAACAATTGCAACATAATCTTGTGTTATCTTGTTTCTTGCGATTTTCCTTAAGATGTTGTCCCCTGACAAGAACAGTCCAAAGTATTTTCTCTTCTAGCTGGAGAGTTCTCCCTAAGAAATAAGCATGCTATCAAAGAAAAAGAGAATAAACCCATCTAGGATTATTTCCAGCAGGAAAAACAGCTGCAGCTGAGGGGGCAGCGAGGCCAAAGCCCAGGCGTCCGGAGTCAGAACTCTGAGATTTGTGAAGAGTTAAGTGAGTTGCACGTGGATAAGCAGTTGAAGGCTCAGCCACCACCTCCAATAGGGCAAAAAGAGGTAACAGAAACAACTTTCCTACCTGATACTGCATGCAATTCATCGCACCAGCTCCGTAGTGCATGTCACTGGGTTATGTGGGGTTTATGGCTTTTGAAAGTACGTGTTTGTCAAGGGGTAGGAAAGCAATAGTGTGTAGTAGGTATTGCAGTCTTAGTAAAGAAGAGAGAGGATTTTGTTGTTATAAAAATAATGGGAAAGCTTGAAAAATGTGTATTATAAATTAAGATGGGATTCTAAGAGTCTTTGGGGGAGAAAAACAAACAAACAAACACAAAATTATCTATAATGTTACCGTCTTGTTTCAGGAGCAAACGCGGGAGTGTTTTCCCACTAAAAAACAGCTCCAAGAGTGGCATCTGCTGACTTGGCAGATCTGTACCTTGAGTTCACTGGAGGGCATCTGCTCTGTGTCACAGATTAACATTTCTTTTCCTGTTAACACATAGACCCAAGAAAGGTGGGACAATTTAAGTAGCTGATGTGTAAATAAATAGCAAACATTGGTATTATTCAGTTGATTTGGCCAAAGTGCAGCTCACTCATTGTTTCTTGATGTGTACATATTGATTTTTTTTTCCATTTGTAGGATTATGTTGTCCTTATAAACGTATTTGTACTGTACTCTGAGTGACTGCAGGCTGTGTAATTCCTTATATCCTCCTTGCTGACTCTCTGGGGTTTCTTCTCCCTTAGATTTAGCATTTTATCAACATAGCATTTCCTTTATTATTAGAGAACGATGGATTCCTTTCCTTGAGATCAGGAAAAGGATGTTTGGGATGTTCCTGGGAGTCTGGAGAGCTCCACAGATCCTTGAGACTGGAACAAGGGGTGGTTATATGGGACTGAGTTAATGACAGGGAAAGGATAACACAATACATACATCACACCTCTCCCAGTTCTGCTGGAAAACTGCTGGCAGGTTTGTGCACAGCAGGAGCAATCTGATGGTGAAATTTTGACAGGACAACAGGAAACAGTCCCGTCACTGAGCCGGGGCTCACCTTCTCCAGGCCTGCTGATTCATATTGTCACGTAGGGTGGAATTTAGTGAACTTGTCACCTGAGGCCCCTGGGTAGTAAATGTGTGTCTCATCTCCAGCTGAAATCAAAATTTGCATTAGGTCAGATCTCATAGAAAATCTCATAAAAATGCCTGTTTCTCTCCATTGACTATAAAGGGAGCACTTAGGTTGCACACTTTGGTGACATAAATTCCAAAAACCCTCTAGCCATGAAGCATTTCTTTAAGAAGCAACCCTCCTTCCCAGAGTACGTCTTGGCATATTGAACTTCATCTTCAGAAAGAAAACATGCTGAACTTTAGAGGAAGGAGGCTCAAATATTTGATATCTCTGTCTCAGGAAAAAAGAATATATATATATCTAACAAAAAACCCCAACACTTTCAAATAATGTAAGGAAGCATTATAACTAGGAGGAATTAGAAGACCATGTCAGGAATTTTTCTCTCAGGGGATTAGGTATCCTTCATGTTTAAATCTCTTTTTGAGATAAATAAATCCTGTGATCCTAACAGGGAGGCCAGAAAACCAAGTCCTTTTTTAGTGCTATAACAAAATGTCATGACAAGTCAGGAACATTCTAGCCTTGATATTTTCAGCAACATCGTGATAAAGAAATAATCCCCATTTCCTCCCTCAACTTTCAAAGGGTCCTGAGACACAAATGTCACAAAGCATAATTGATTCTATTTGCAGCTGCTTAGAAAGAGGTGGAGGAATATGGCAATAATCCAGGGATGACTTGAAATCAAACGGAAGTTCACATGAGGTCGTGAATGCCAACATAAAAGAGCAAAGCCCAAAGGATGCTATTTTTGAAGCCCAGATCTTGTGTGGACATTACATACTTATGGTCCTCCTATTCAGAACTAATCTTTGTTCCAGGACACAAGAACATGCTCATCATCTTTTTGATGAATATCCCAAGAAGTTGCAACTTGCCAAATAAAGCCAACAACTGCAAGGGAGTAACAGATTTGCTATGCCCAAGAGGCAGAGCTTTCAGTGATTCAGTCAGTAACAAGAAACTTTGAATGCGTTCTGAAAAAACTGTTTATGTCAGTAAAGGAGTCATTATATGATTAAAAATTCATCCTATATAAATCATCCAAAAGGCACCAGAGAAATAAAATCATCAATGTCACAGGAGGATAAGACCTCAGAGTACAAGCTGGTGCTTTCCCTGCCAAAACGCTGACCCATAAAATACTTTGTACAACTTTGTGGAATCTACCTTTAAATGTATCAGGCAACTTGGATTTCATTTACCAAAGTGAACAATTCACTTGCTGAAAAAAAGAATAATCTCATGGCTGGGTATATTGCTTAAATACCAGCCTTTTTTCCCCCCTTTTTCCTCTCAAAGTGCCATTTCATTACTGTCTTTTAGCAATTTTATCCATCAGTCTCTTTTTATGAATTAATATCACTTACTTTAATAGGCTGTTGCTTGCTTCCTATTGTCTCAGGCTTACCCCCTGAAGTCACACACCATTGTTTTTTTCATTTCATTATTTCTTGTAAATTAGTATCTCTGTGCCCTTTATCTGACTTTTTGACTCCTATCTCTTCAACTCCCTCAATTGTTCCTTTTCGGAGTTCTTCTGCTAAGAAGCAAGCACATATTCCACATACAGTTTCTACAGAGCTGTCAGAGAAGAAATAGTATCCCATTAAGTAGACATGATGCTTTCATATGGCTTTCTGCATCATTATATGCCACTGCAAAATCATTTCTAATTTTTTTTATATTATTCCAGGTTTCCAAAATTTCAATTGAAATTTTCCTGTAATTCTCTCATTTGTAATTTTTTGAATCGTGTCCCATTTTGCTATATTCTCTCCATGTTTCACTTCTCTTTGCCTTTCTGCTTCCTCGATTTCAATACTCTCTCCAATTTAATGTTATCAGCTTACATGAGGATTATATCGGTCAGGACCTCTTCTATATCTTTAGTGAAGATAATGCTGACCCTAATCCCTAGAGATTTCCTCCTCTGAAGACAAAGTTTGTGCTATATTTGAGTCCTTAGAATGGCTTTTCTGCACACAGAAATGGGTGAATCCGAGCCAATTACAATTTATTTTAAAACTAGACTTTTCTATAACAGACATCCAACTGTTTTCTTAAGGTTTATATATCATATGTCAATTTGATAGATTAAGGCTGTGATTTTGAGAGGTGAGGGAGAGAGGAAGGGAGATAAGGGAGCTAAGCCTTGAGCAAACATCAACTTTCAATGAGATTTCGGCACCTCACTGCTAAAGGCTTTTTTAAAAACACATTCAGATCAATTTGCTGCTATTACAGCCACAAGCAGCGAGTGTGGAAGCCCAGTCTGGGTGCTTAAAACAACCACTCCACCAAGAAACATACTAAAAACTACCCTCTACAACATGAATACTAGGGGAAGGTGCCCCCTGAATACCAGGGGAAGATCTCCCAAGGTGGTTTCTAATTGATCCCATTGCCTCTGCCTGGTACACATCCTCCACTCATTCCAAGAAAGAAAGAGGATGTTCTGTGTTTGTCCTTTCTGCCTTCTTTTGACCTCTTTTCACCCTGTTTGTGCACAGCACTAGGCATACAGGAGAGCCACCTCACTGCCTTTGTGTCTCTATGACATTTCACTCCGAGTCTGCTCTCTCCTTTTCTCCTCTGAGTCTTTATTTAATTTTCTTTAATCACAGGCTACAGCAAGTGTTTAGTGATCTGTGATTCCCATGATTATTCCCTTTTTCTCCTCTTTAAGCTCGGTGTTGTGTTTACTTATTGCTGCTCTCCTGGGCCGTTTCCAGTTTTCCATGAGCATTCACTATTGATTGGTAATGATGTGTTAACTGGATGTATCGGATCCCTTTACGCCCTACAACGTGCCTTGCCTGGATCTGCTGGTTTGCATATGCTTTGGGCTTTCTAAATATTTCTCTACTTACATTTATATTAATTCCAAAAAACCCTCACACATTATTATTGATGCCCTACTTGGATTATTTTAAGAAGAGTTGATTTTCTTAGGCAACTGAATTTTGGTTAGTTACATCCCCCTCGTCAATTGCTATTATTTCCCACCTCTTTTCTTTCCTGCTTTCATGAAAACCTTCTTAATCCCTTTAACCTTTCTGGCAAAGAATAACCTTTGCTTTTTTCCTACAATTACTCCTAATCTTCCCCTCCTCTTTCATATGTATATTTCTTACTTTTTCTTTACCCACTTTGGACCCTCAAAGCCTTATTTAGTGTTTTCTGACTTCATGTTCATTGCCTTCTCTTCTTTAAAAGCTTTTCAGAAGAAATCCTGTCTGTTTGCCTTGCATGTTCCCCATCTCCCTTTGCCACTGATGGATTCTAATATTTTCTGGGAACTCCTCATGATAAATAACTAAATAGTCTGTGATAATTGCACTGTATTTTGTTCTGTGAATTTCATAACCTATCTCTGCTAAATCCAGTTCTGTAGTTGACAATGTTATCAAGCTGACAATGTCCTCACAGTTTTCTTTGAGTTCTGTCTATTGGTAAGAATTATATCCAACAAAGCTTCTCTTCTCATTGGAACCCCTATTTTCTACATCCTGCAGCTGCATATGATTTAGGACTATTTCAATGATCTCTGTTTTGACATATTCATAACAGAACAGATAATGACTAAATGCATTCCCTAATGAACACTATCAGAGAGTTCTGACTGTGCTAAAACTTGATATGACATTTTTTCCACCATCATACACCATTGTTAGACTGTAGAAAATGGGCTCTATATGACAGCTGCATTCTGAATATGGATTTTTAGAAGCTTTATCCGTGTCTTTGACCTGTTCTGTTCTTTCTGTTCTGACTCTCTCTTTAAAAACCCTAGCCAAGACTATGACCTTCTGGATGCTGCATCTAATTGCAAACAAGTAGCTTCCATCCCCACTTGCAAGCATTGCTGAAATGTTCAATCTTGCCCATTTTACCCCAGGTTCAGCATTTCTCTGAATTCAGCTATAAATTTTGCATTGACTGTGTATACTGGAAAACAGATGGCCCATTTTCACATTAATAATAAATATATAAAGCTGTACCTATTCTCTAATTCCACCATCATGCTCATGAAAATGATACTTTATCAGTACGTGCCATCTCTCATATAACTATATCACAGGCTGTTTAAAAGCATGGGTAAGTACTTTTGACCTATTTTTTTTTTTTTTTAAAATTAAAGTATTGCAAGATAAAGCACAAAAATTTTTCAGTAGGTACTCAGAGAACAGAGTAAAACATTTCAAAAGTAACACACCTTTCCTTCTTAGAGCTGTTTGGCATTTCTGTGACCCACAGAAGATATCAGCTTAGGTGTTGCCCACTTACACTACATAGTGCTCCAAGACAGTCAGAAACAAACTGAGACCAGGACTGGGCAAATATTAGATTTTTTAATTTAGTGGCCAAGCTGAAAAATCAAGTAAAATTTAATTTTGGATTAACACGAAATGGAAATGCTTTGTTTTGACTAGTAAAATAAAATAGGGGGGAAACATTTCCTGTTTTCTTCTAAAGAAAGTCTCTTGATTCTGTTAAAAGAAAGTTTTAACCTGAAATGCAATTTAGATGAGTTATTTAATTATGTATCATATCTCTTTCATTAGTGAGTTCAACCTCCAAACAGATTTTGAAAATAATATACTCCCCAGAATTTTTTTACCCAGATCTGCTTGAGCTTTGAAGCATTGAGACAACCAATGCTTCAGGGAGTGGCAGTATTCTTGTCCCCATTTTGCAGAGGAGGATCTGAGAAATGCCGAATTCAAACAATGCACCCCAGATGATGGCGTGAAATATTTCAGTCAAGTGATAGAGCCTTTGAGATGCTTCCAAAAGCCATGTGTCCCTCCTCCTACATCACCTCGAGATCAGAAGTGTGTGATTAACAGGCAAGGGGCCGCGTCATGTGGTGAGAACTAGCCAGCCATGGGATGAGGCAGGTGGAAGAGCCCTCTCACATGTTTGTACCTGCAGCTTCATGTGACTGGACCCTGGCGACAGAGAGACTTTTGGTCATCTCAGAGGAGAAGCTTTAGTGACAGGGAGCGGAGCACGGTCCTGACTGAGGAGGTGCAGATTTCACCCATCAGCTGTGGGTGAGGTATGTCAGGAATGAGGCTCCAGAGACAGGAACTCAACACAGGTCATACAATTCATCCTTCAGCATTTCAGGAGATGGGTCCCACTTCTGGTCCCCCCCCATCTGAAGGTATGAGCCTTCAGGACATCAAAGCTGTAAAATCACGAGTGGGTCCATCATTCCAAGGTTCCACCTACCATTAACCAGAGCAACCAGGTCTAGTAGAAGGTGTCCCTGCCCATGGCAGGAAGGTTGGAACTAAAGGATCTTGAAAGTCCTTTCCAACCCAAACCATTCTAGATTCTATGATTAATATTCACTGGCTGTTGCACTACCTTTCTATGGTTTGTTTCTCTTTTGTTTCAGAAAGTAAGTTCTACGTGTTAGCTTGTTGTTGTTGTTGATGAATGGACTCTTGGGCTCAATGCAGCATAGGCAGAGCTGTCACTCGAGGGGTGGGCACTGTGTGAAGTGCATGGCGATGTCTCTGTGGTGGTGGCTTTAGCTGGGATGTTGGTTAGTGCAATAAAAACTCAGCTACTTCCTTCAGGGCAGCTGATCAATTTGTTTTCCTCATCTCTGCTCTTGTTGACAACAAGCTTGATGAAATCAGTCTTTCTGAAGGCAGCACAGTGGATTTGACAAATCCTGCAGAACTGCTGGAGCAGATCCCCGAGTTTGCTGAGGAGCTGATGGAGCCTGAGGATTGCTTCCCTGAAGGTAAGAGCCTGCATATAACACCAAAATGCTGAGGCAAGAAACCTTCTCTTCTCTTACTGAGCATCTCTCCACCTTCTCACCACGTTGCTGCATCTGCTTGCAGTAGAATTTCACTGAATGCACTTCATTTCTTAGATACGGTAATTCTCCAAACACACACTTAAAATCCCTTGTTTATCATTAGCTTTTGGATTTGCAAAGCGAGATAAGCCAAGAGCATGTTCTAAAATGCTCTGCAGCTTCTACAGTGTTAGGCTTTTAATATTCATAATTTGTACCATAAACGGTTTGTTGGGGTTTTTTTAAGTGTTGATTTTTCTAATTTGGCCAATGAAGATTTTTGCCATCTAATATTTGCACATGGCCAATTTGGTAGAGAACTGATCAGATGAGGATGTTTCTATTGCTTAAAGGTGTACAGGCAGTTAACAGAAACTCTCTGGGGAGTTCACAAGTCCCAGGAACTCTCTCCCATTTGTTTTAAAGGGTGTCAAGAGTAGCACATCCAGTAGCTTTCATCTGACCATGGAAGTCCTATGTAAAGGGTATGTTACCTAATTATTTCAGATTACAACAGATCACATTTACGTATCTCTTTTAACACACCACCATTTAATTAATATTTTAACACCAGCCTGCTTCAAAACACACGTTTAAACCTCAGATACAACAGAAGAACTATGTTAAAGTAAATATATTAAGTAAATAACATACAAAGTTACTTCTCCTTAGAGTGAGTTCTATTCCAAATATTACCTCAGTCAAATTCCTCATTTTGCTTTAAATCTGGGTTAGGAAAAATAGGGTTAGCTGAATGTTAGTATACTCTCTTGAAAATTCAAGGATTATTATAAATAAAAACAGAGCAGCTCAGATGGGATCAGAGATGATTTGCTTGGTATATGAATGCCCCTGAAGTCAGCAAAAATGTGCATCTCTATATCTGTGAGAAAGATGATTGAATGAGGTAAGGGAGCCCTGCAGGGCTTACAAATGTCCTTAGGATCTAAACATTTTTCTGGCAGCTCTGCTTAAAAGCAGTAGCAAAAAACTAATGCAGTTGACGGAAGAAAGCATGTGTAACTATTCAGGCCCAAACCATAACATTTAGAAATTAGGTCTGGTATTTTCCTTTTTTCGCAATATATTTCTTAATGAGGCTAGTGAGCAGCAATCCATGTTGTGCACTGTGAAGTGATTATGTTATAGATGTTTAAACAAGCCTGTGCTGTAAGATCAGTGCTGGCAGATGCCAGTTTAAAAATTCTAAAACTGTTGTTGGCCATGGTCACCTGCCAGTTTTTTTGAAAAAATAAGATGGACATCACTCAAGACATTCCCCAGAGCAGCAGCAGTTTGTAATTTGCTCTGTCTTAAAATAACCAAACCTGTCTGAAATTCCATCACATGAGACCATAACAGTACAACCCAGTTTGTCAGATCTTCTTCCCTGCTGTCAATGGGATGCAGATAGCAAGATGTGCTCTTCTGGATGGATCTCTGGAAGTATTTAACCAGTCTTAAAGCCCGCTCATCATTCTGGCAGGAGAGAAATGTAGAAATGAAGGTGCTGTGAGCTGAACCCCAAGTTTTCCTTGGGTTACATCCACCCTCCTGACCCCTTCACCCTTCTCCCAGAGTATCCCTGCTCCCACTTTTTGCATTTTATTCTCCTCTCTTCTGGTCCCTCACCAGTCCTGGGGTGTTTTCCTCCTCTCCCGGGATATGGCCAGCTGAGTCTTGGGTTCTAAATGGGAATTGAAGGAGAGCCTGCTCCCAGCCCTCAGCCCAGTGCATGTTGTTCAAGGTCACTGGGGATGCAGTTGCAAGTGATGTCCTCACCAACATATCTACTCTCCTTTCCTGTGCAGCATGTAACCATGTGGAAATTTTGGAGTCTACCGTGTAGGCTAAATGTGATCCCATTCCTCGTGGGTTTGGCAAAAATGTGTAAACTTAACGTGATTATTCAGTCATAAAATTTCAAGTCAAAGTGTCATAAACTGAAAGTTCACATGATTCTTACAATAATGGCAATAACATTTGCACTTCTAATAATTTATTTAATAATAATAATTTATGCAGGGGTACAAAGTGTTTTCCTATAATTGTCTTCTATTAAATACTTTCCAATATTTTTACCCAAACTCACCATTGCAATTAAACCTTATGCAGTTGTCACTTCAGTCTAGTTTAAAACCAAGAAGGTCAACAAAAACAGTCTAGTTAGCTAAGATGACAAGGCTATAAAGTACTAAAATGGAGATATTGAAGGGCGTGCACTGGGCAAGTTTATCCAGTGTTGCCTTTACTGGCTTGTAATAAAGAGGTTAAGAATTTTTGGTGTATTTGGGGAGATGACCAGTTAATATTTGTGAAAGAAGCAGATTAGATGAAGAGGAAGAGCGAGAGGGGAAGGGTTAATTTCCTACTTTGTTAGCTCACCAGCTATCTAAATTCAAACTATGACATTTCTGAACACATCCAGCATAGGTTATGTCCTGAACAAATATGTTCCAGATTCAGGCCCCTTTTCTCAGATAACAAAGGCAACGAAGATAATGCATGTTCTTGAAATAGTTGCTGAAAGTTTGCTGAGGTCACAGTTTTCCGGGAGTTGGGTGACCCAGATAAGCCATAGGTCGCTTTTCTTGGGGAGACTTGTTAATGTGTTATCATCTCAAAATAGCCTTGATTAGGGTCAACAGGGAACATTCTTGGGTCAGGAAATGTGAAGGCAAGGTGGGGTCACAGTGCTGGCAGCTAGCAAGTATTGCTGGGAAAAGCCTGATAGAAATGGAGAGGCCATTCTTGTTGCCAGTTGATGGGAAAGCAACATCTAGCCAATGCCAGCTATTTGGGTACTTTTTCCTCCAGATGCCTCGCAACACTCGAGTTCTGTTACCTCCATTGGTATGTGTTCCCTGCATTAAAAAATTGCTATGTTTGGACACTATCTTCTGTGTCTCAGAGAAGGTCATCCAAAGAGAGCCCCCTGGCCCCAGCGTGCTCCTCTCTCCCAGACCCTAATAGGAGAAAGTTCTCACTGAGCCCTGAAGCGTAATTCCCCGGACACAGCCCGCTGGCAAAGGTTTCAGGGAAGTATCATCAGATGGTCATGCGGGAACGAGTTACCTTTCTCAACACGCGGTCGGTCGCAGCTCGTGACACCAAGGGCACCCAAAACCATCTTTTCATGTGACCATGTAGGAACAATTATCGTGGCTGGAAAATGCCACGCGCTGAAGTGAAGTTACTCTGCTTAGTTGTGGGATCTGTGCCGTGTCCTCCCCAACCTCAGTTAGTGGCTGTTTAGAAGTGAAAAAAGTGAAGAGAAATAAAAATATGCCATTAAACTGAATAAATCTAAACAGAACTACAGGGATTGCCACTAGGTGCTGTTTAAAAGCTGTGTAAAACCAAACCAAGCCCAACAAGATATGTTAATTGGCGTATAGACACAATACCTGGGATACTGCGTGTTTTCCCATCAAGAAAGGCATGATAAGTATTTTGTTCTATACAATTTTCAAACATCCCAAGACTCTTAAAAGTCTTATTGCATGTTTGGAATTACATTAAGGCAGGTTAATACACCATTATTTGTAGAGACCTTCAAGATGATAAGTTTTGAGGAGAGTAGCAGCAGATAAACCAAAAACGTACCCTTGTTAAGCCCTTGGAAGGGTAAGAACACCTGGCAGGCTGTGGCATTGTCAGATGCTCTCTTGGCAGCACCCAGCTGCAGTAAGTGAGTAAAAACTCAAATCTCCATGTGTGTCTCCAGTACCCAAATGCTGGAGACAGTGATGCCAGTCTCTCCTGTGTTAGCCCTGGAGCTGCAGGCTACAAAACCCAGGTGTGAAGTCATAGAATCAGAGAAACAGAATGGTTTGGGTTGGAAGAAACCTAAAAGATCATTTAGTTCCAACCCCCTCCCATGTGAGTTAGTAGTGGGGCCAGAAAAAAAGGGATTAATAAGAAGGGTCTGGGGAGATCATGTTACCTCCAGCATGGAGACACAGTTGTGCTCTTTCAAAGGGGCTACAGCCAGGTTTGCTTTCTTGCCTGTCCATACCCAGCTAGCCAGACCAGTGCTTAGAAACCCAGCTTGGCATATATATATATAAAGTATGTTATGAATATGCCTCCTTGAGTTTATGCTGAGGAAGCTGTATTTTGTGTCAAACCAAGCAATGCTGTAACCAGCATTCAAAGCTAAGAAAATACTGCTTTTTTCTAAAAAAATGAATGTCACAGTAATTGGCAACTCTTCTATAAAGGCAGTAGCAAAATTGCTGCAGTGTGAAACAAGGTAACACACTTACTGGACAACAGTGTAGAAGAATTCAATTGGTGTTCTTGGTTTGTTGAAGAGAACCAGCAGCCCAATCAATCCAAATCACAACGAATAATTTTATGAAAATTTTTATATATATATTGGTGGTGAACAAGGAGTGGATTTGTAAGGTCTTTACACATAAGCTTAAAATTAATAGGCTTGGCTGTCATGCGTTGAGGACGAAGGTTTTACAGTATAACTGCCACATTTACAAAGAGATTTTTTCCCCAGTGCATCAGGTCTAGGAGCCCCACAACTAGAATGCACAGGCTAGAAAATGTGAATACAGAGCAAAAGGAATATTTACACAAAATACATTGTATGTTAAATTCCTTCCGCCCTTTTTTTTTGTTTGTTTGTTTTGTTTTTGGTAAATTGCTTAAGATATATTTTAATCTTAAGTTTGTGATTGTGCTATAGGAGGGACCTTTTCCCTTGTTATGAAATGCAAACAAAAAGTAAATTAGTCATGGTATACTCATGCATTTGGAAAAGTTTCTTGGTAAACAGGCCTCTGTTCCATGAGAAATAGTATGTAATGTTCGAATGTGAATTGAAAACAAATACTGTTCTTGGACAAGTTGGCCACTGATGCAGCTCAGAATAGCTTCATGGATTTACCAGGAAATAATTCAACACTTGGGGCAGACTTTTGCTGCTGTTCTGTGTTTCTGATGGGCAGTAGCCTACTACCCAAAAGGCCATGGTGGAAATGAATCAGTTTGCTCTCAAAAAAGTTGTAGCCCAACATTAAGTACAATAGCATAACTAAGTCCTTACTAAATCACAGGTTGATCAGCTTTTTCTGCACAACACATTCCCTACCAATATTGATTCCAGAGGCGATAGTACAAATCTGTTAGACAAGGCAAGATGAGTAATGGTGTCATAAGAAATGTCAAAGGGTTTATTCCTGCCTTGATGCTTGCTGTGCCAAAAGGTGTTAATGAACCATCTTCTTCATGAGGACAAAGTAGCTTCCAAAACAAGAAGCTGGGCTTGGCTCACCATCTGCCTTATTATAGAAGCAGCTGAAGTTAGGATTGCTCAGACCCTCACCAGGTCATGCCTTAGACTCATCAGAATAATTTTGATTTCACACATATAAAAAACCCTCAAAAAACAAAACAAAACAAAAAACAAACAAACAAAAACCCAACCAACCAAACAAAAAAAGCAACACAAAAGCCCCCAAGCAAACAAACAAAAAACCAAAAACAAACAAACCAACAAAATTAGATACCCACCAAGGTCACGTAAACTTTTTTTGTTGCTTAAGTGAAGCTTCTAATTAAAACACAAACTTGGGTCAAGGTGACCAGAGCAGTAGGCTACTAACGTTGCAAGAGAGTCCAGAAAAGCACAGGCATGAAAGAACAGTCAGTGAGGAAAATCAGAAAATTTGAAAAGGAAAGAGATTTTTATTATATCGTTAAAAGACCTGTTTGTGGCCACTTTTCCTTTTTTTCTTCCTTTCCATGTCGGTTTTCTCTTTGATTTATGAATAGTTAAAAGTAGCACTTCATCTGAATTGCAACCAGCATGATTATTCATGGAAGTACTACTTGACATTAGTAATTGTATCAGAATCTGGTCTAAACATTTCTGAATTGGGCCCAATCAAAAGCATGGGATTTAACAGCACTATGATTTTGGGCTGACTCATCTGAGAAGCTATTTTAGATTTTTCAAGGTATTACTCTCAGTAACTAGGACTCTTTTTTTTCAGATTGAAATTGCATGAAAGCCATCAAAGAGCATAAAAAATAAATTAGTGGTGCTACCTGGCTTTCTGTTTTTAAAAGTACCTCTTTGTACCTGCAGACTATACGATGGAAGCTGACTGAATCAGTAATAACCTGTTTTAACCATTTCATAAGTATTTTTCGTCACAAATGAAGTGACTTTGGAACACACAGTGCCCCTGCTCATTAGGATCTAATATGAAGGTGATCCCCTAATTTTAGCTATGTCTGGGCTCAGGTAATCATAAAGGCTCCCTGTGCAGTGAAATGACAGAGGCAAACTCCTCCAGGGAATGATTCATCCAGCTGTCATACAGTGGGGAAAACCACTTCCTGGGAGACCCTAACCTTTTCCAACAGTATTTAAAGAGCATTTATACTCTGTAAAAGCATGATAAAGCATGTCATGCCTGTTACTACCTGAGCCTAGGCATTTATTTAAGAGGCTAAAAAGCCAAGTATCCATCTAGGAAATAATTTAGGAGAAAAGAGTGAAAAATTTCTTTACAAATGTTTTAAGTCCGAAAAAACCCTGATTTTTTTCCAAACTGAAATTTGATTTTAGAACAATGTAGACTCCATGACAGTTTATTTTACTAGGAGCAGTGGCTACTTCCAGTAAAAAGGAGGATTTCTGCTTAACATGAGAAATCCACACTTACACAGCGAACAACTTGCTCATTAGACTGTTCACATGACAAGTGAGGAATTTGAGCCCAAGTCTTTGGTCTTCCTGTTCCAAGGCTGAGTTGATAATTAAGTGGATAGTCTATCTGAATAAAAGCACAGACTGTGAATCAGATACCTGAAAGATGGTAATCACTATAGAGGTCACGGAGTGAGAAACAATTCAAGAGTTTCCTGGCAGCACTCCTAAAAAGATACAACTAACAGCCCCCTCTGTCATGTCGTGCTGGTGGGATTATACTGATGAGCATCTCTCAGCACAGATAAGGGTTTGTTAGCTCAGAGATGCTGGTACCAGGCAGTATTACATGCCAAAGTCTGTCCCATGTATCTACTTCCTAAAATATCCCCAAACCACAAGCATTGCCACCTATGAGCACTGTACTGGTCTTAGCAAAAAGTAGTGACTAATACAATGTCCCTTCATCCCTTGCCTTGATTCTTTATTGTTTAGGATTGAAGTGCTCGGAAGAATAATACTTGCCTTTGTTGAAGTGGGACCTGACCTACAATAATGCAGAGAGCTGGTTCTTCTCTCAGAATTATGTTTTTCTCAAATAGTTTGATTAATTTAATGCATTTTAAGTGAGCCCAGAACTTCTCTGAGTTCCAGAATACAGCGGTAAACTGGGAACTGGTGTGAGTCTGTGTGATGCAGGTATTTAGAGGACAGTTAGGTACTTGCATCATGGTACCATTACCTTTGCATGAATGGTTTACTGCCCCATTAGTCCCACACCAAAACCTTACACAGCCAAGAGCTTACACCTAGCCAAAATCTCAGAAACGTGAGGGAAAGGGGAATTCTGGGAATGGTTCATGTATGAAACGTCCTACAGTTCTGCTGCTCCATGGCAGGGATCTGGGATAATAAAAGATCACAGAGAATGCCAGAGGACCACAGCTCTCTTCCTTCTGGCAGAGCCTGCTCCCAGCACAGCCCCACTTCCAGCTGCCTGGGAATCCCAGCATCCCAGGAGCTGCACTTGATCTCCTTGCATATCACACGCGGCTCAAGCGCCTCAGTTATGCCACCTTGAATTAGCAGCCTCTGCTGTCTGTGTAACCTTGGCACTCTCCCTCTTTCCTTCCCAAGCTGCCTTGGCTAAATATTATTTCTACTTGCAAAAACATTGCATTGCATCACCATGGCGAGACATCCTCCCTTGTCACTTCTGAGCAGTTGCTGTGTGCTGCAAGACATGTTGGTGACCTTAGCCACCTTTCAGCTGTTGGCCTCTGGCTTTTTTTCCTCATGATGGGTCTGATAAACCTCCATAGTTAAGTCTCTTTCTACACAACACATGGATTAAATGTAGGGTAAAAAGCTTGGGCTTTGAAAATAAAGTAATTTCTGAGGGTCATTCTCATCAACAAATGTGACATTTGAGTCAGATTATCTGATTTAAGACTGACTGGACAGGACAATTCCTGGCTACCAGGGCGTTCTCTCACACCATTTTAAGCTCTGACCCAGCACAAAGCAATGCACCTGGTGTTTTTTAAACGGGAGAGATGGATCTGTTCGTTACCAATGACAGTATTTTTTGCTATAACAAATGAGTGTTGCTAAGGAAACTAAAAATGGCCATGGTCTTGCCTATCGGAAATCCTTGTGTGCGCCCCATTATGACCACAGCATTTAACTATCACACAGTATTTGTAACTGAGGTCAGAAAGTGCTGAAGCATCAGTGGGGAACCTGCTATGGACCAGATATCTAAATTTTTGTGACATCAAAGGGGATTTGACTGCCTCAATATATTCCGAAGTTGTTCTAATGCCTTTTTTTTTAAGCTAATGAGAGTCCCAGAGATCAAAATCTGTTCCTGCTTCTGCTGCCTGAGTCTCTTCATCACATTGGTCCCATCTGCACTGTAGCACCTCCTCCCATCATCTCTCTTTCCTCAGATTGCCATTTTTGATCAGTAATTCCAGTGGTATCGTAGTACCAAGAAAATAACCTTCCTCCATTCAAAAGGATGTGGAAGCTATCAGTAATACCCTCCTAGAGTCATTAGTCCTGATCAGGAGTGCTGCCTGAGCTCAGCTAACACTTTGTGAATGACCTAGGGCACTTGTGACTCATAGCCAATATATTCTGTATCACAAAAATCATTGGGAGAAATCACTGGGACACATTTTAAGTGATTTTGAATGGTTTTTAATAGAGTGAGGGGGGAAATGAAAGGCAGAGCAGAAGGAGTTTGTGAGGAAAAAAAAGGGAGGAAAGACACCATGCAGCAGTTACTGCTAAAAGGAATCATGTTTAGCAGCTTCTTATTGCAGCTTTAAGAATTAAATGGGCTTCCTTAACAGTTTCTTTGTTACTGTTTTACTTCTTTACAGTTTGTGTGCGATTCTTCCCATGCTGTTTGGTGGACATCACAAAATTTCCAGGCAAAATTTGGTGGAGGCTGCGAAAAACCTGCTACAGAATCGTCGAGCACAACTGGTTTGAAACTTTCATCATATTCATGATCCTGCTGAGCAGTGGAGCCCTGGTAAATGGCACAGCATTTCCAAGCTGCTTAAAAGTGGACAGTGTTCTCCAGTTTACCTGTCTCTAAGGTCTTATGAGCCCTTACCGGACATTGCTCAAACCAAATTGTGTTTGGGGCTAAAACAGGTCTTTAGCTTTTCTGAAATCACCTGCCTTTGCCATACGGTGGGGAAATTTCTCCTGTTATAACATAAAATTGTGACTTGCACATGTTTTGAAAAGCAAATTCTTAAGGGAGTCTGTGTGAGAAAGTTTCCTAATGTTACTACTTCAGCATCCTATAACTGCTCTGTGCAAGTGCCCATCTGGAGACTTGTATTTTGCTCCAGGGTTGGCTTTTTTTTAGCACATTCTGTAACCAGCAAATGAAAATCATAAAAGACACAGAGGGCACTGAATCAGTGCTACCCGTGGAGCTAGTGGGTGCCTGTTTTTAAGTTTTAGATACATCTTAGTTTAACCCCTGCACAGGTAACTCCGGTTTGCATCCAAATGAATGTAGTTTGTATGGAGACTGGTTGGTCAATGCCCAGGACTCTGATAGGGGATCCTCTCCTCCTGAGATCCCACTGCATACTGGGATTGTCCTCTTTGCATTATCAGCCCTGGGCTCTTCACAGAGATGGCAGCATATATTTATGTTTTTCTTTTACATTTCAAGAGTGCCACTGAAGTTAGTGAGGTTTCTCCCAGGTTTTTATCCTGACGTAGAGCAAAGATGTAGCTCAAGAGTCCTCCAGGCTTTGGTCTGGTGGTCACTGGGCTTCTCCTTTGTAATGGAGTAAGACATCCACCTATTAAATTTACAGGCAGTGCCATGTTTGGACAGGTTATCCATGTATTTCTGGAGATCAGGATTAACTTCAGCCTTAAGTAGTAATGCAAACATCACTTTAGAAAGGTGCCTGCTTCACCTCATCTATAATCACAGGCAGAAAGGCATGATATAGGATGACTGTAAGGTTGCAGATCTACTAAAATGAGATGGAGAGAAGAGCAGGCAAGAAAGACGATAGACCAAACTACATCACACACCACACAAAAGCTGAACACCCCACTGGGCTGTATAGATTGTCATGTTCTTCCACTCCAGTTGGCATCAAGGAGGCCTCAGCTGGAGAACTGGCTTCAGCTCTGGGCACTGCACTTTGGGAAAGACATGGGCTAATTGAAAAAACTCCAGAGGAGAGCAGCACAAATTATCAGTGGCCTAAAAAAAAGAGAAAAACACAGAAGGACTGGGTTTATGTAGTTTAAAGAAATTCTCCGCAGAGAGACATAAAGGTGGAAATACATGTTGATTGAAAATGGAAAGTAAAGGACTGTTTTCCAGGTCCATCGGGGATGGGCTGAAATTTCATCCAGGGGATTTTATTTTATTATGAAAAGTAAAAGAGGCTGAAAAACTTGGGTAAATAGTAGACTGCTGAAAATTGTCACAGCTTTGCTGAAATCAGTGGAGTCTGACAGTTTTTGAACGAGCTTGAGAATCAGAATGTTAATTTTTGAACACATTTTAAAGGGGGAATGTCGCTTGCTATAATATGCTTTAGACGAATACCCTTCCTTGCATATGTAATTAGAAGTGCCTTAGATACTGAACACTGCAATATAAATCTCATTTAATTTTCATTGCACGCATTCATTTAGTTTTTGTGAATTTCAATTTAGCCAATGCAGTTCTGTATAAGGGCAAATTATCCTGCATCTTTTGACATATCAGCACTGTGCTTCAGTATTTGGACTGGAAATGTTGAAGGCAACACATAACTTTTTTCCTCTGTTATTTTGGGGTGAGTTCTTCCAAAAACTGAGCTCATCTGGCTACATCCCTAGGTCATACTAAGTTCTTAAGGGAGAAGAGCTATATATGCCCTTAAGCCAGTATATATTTGTGTGTGGTAGTTAAACCATCAGAATATACCTATGACTTATTGCAAAGGATCAAAAAACCTTTCTTAAGTGTTTAAGCCATGAGCAGCCAAACTGAAAGCCTATTTTTAATAGTAACTGTGGGTAACTGCAGCTATCCTGCCTAACTCTTTGAACACACAGAGCAAAGGAGAAGAAATAACCCTTCTTGATGCTTTATATTGCAAAGATTTCATCCATTGTCACCATGAAACAATGCAAAGCACCAGAGTTTTGCCATTTAAGTAATATCCACAGCTTGTTCAGAAGTACAGGAGTGTTCAGGTAGCATATTTTTCATCCCTTAATAAGCTGGTTCCTGAGTCACAATGTGCTTTTAGTAGATAAAACACAATGTACTTCTGGACAAGTTAGTAGAAAATAGGAGAGCAAAGAAGGGAGAGGAAATCACTTTAAATAGTTTGTTGTTATTTTTGCAGTAATTGCAAAGTACAGCAAGTCATCTGACAAAGTGAGTGAGCCCCTACGAGAAGTGATAAACTCCAATCAGTGTGTTGTTTTCTGTGGCTTTCTCCAGCAGCTCTTTCACACCCTTGAAATATCATTTTTGAAGGCAAGATAGGAGACAGAGTTGCAGTGAAAACGTCACCCCAAAGTGTGGGGACAAATGGACGAGCTTTGGCACTGGCTGCCAAAGCTTTCTTGTCAGTTTAATTACTGTTCCCTGGCAGGCAAACGAGCATTGTGACTGCTTGAGTGACAAGTACCACACTTCTTGTATCTCCAGGCACTGCATGTTTGCTAACTTTCTGAAGTTCGTCAGAAAGTAGGTACAGATCTGGAAATATGTAAATGCAGATAATTCAGATGATTGGCACAGACCCTCTCAAATAATGCTGTTTCTTGCTGTCAAGTGCTCTGGGTCACATGATGGGATGAGAGTAATGTGTCAAAGCTTGGGTTAGCCAGGTTACAGGGGCTTGGGAGCAGCTTGTGTAACAGCAGTGGCAGGAATAGCTGGGGAACCAGACCATAACTCGACTTGGGAGCCCCAAAACAGACCATATATAGGCAACCCTGACGTGATCCTATGATCCTACAGTTTATTTGTCATACATTATAAAGTTAAGGCTAAATTATGAGATGTCTTTATTTGCTTTCTTCTTTGAGGCATATTGTTTTATACCTTAAATATTTTAAAGGGGTTATTAAGTTGCTTGTATTTGATAAATAAAGTCCTTTCATGATGCCCTCCGTAAGATTAGTTAGAGAGACAAATGAGATGGGGAGATAGATACCTTGACCTTTAAAACATTATTGTACTGTTAAGTGAATAATAATGAGCATTTCTTGAGGCAGATAGCTGTAGCTACCTGAAATGTGATGGCTGACCAGAAGCCAGGGAACTCCAGTACTCCATAACACAGGCAGCTTAATAACCCAATTTGTCATCATTAGCAATAAGATATATTTGGCTAAATGTAAGAGTCATATTCTGACTCCTAAATATAGACAACCTGTGCCCTGGGACATCTGAGGTGCCTGGATAGCAGTGCCACAGCCAACAGGGGCTGAGGTAGGATGTTCTTGGGCAGCTTGGGGTGGCACTCTGCTTACAGATTCACACTCCCAAATTCAGGGTGCATAAGATCTTCACACTCCCAAAAGATGTCCAGGCAGTAGAGGCTGGAGAGAGATAACTAAGCCTGTGTCCATTATAAGGGAAAACTGAACAGATCACTCTTAGCTCAGGGTCAGTCCTGTTTGTGCCTAAGCCCTCTTTCTGATTGTAACATCAAAATATGTCAGAACTCACAGACAGTACATGATATCCTATCAAATAAAGACTTCCAGTGCACCACCCATACTTTCCAACATGGCTGAGAAGTTATTAATCAATCCTTTGTACTTCCAGGCCTTTGAAGATATTTACCTTGAAGACCGAAAAAACATAAAAACCATGCTGGAATATGCTGACAAAGTATTCACTTACATCTTTGTCCTGGAAATGCTCCTGAAGTGGGTGGCTTATGGCTTCAAGAAGTATTTCACCAACGCCTGGTGCTGGCTGGACTTCCTTATTGTAGATGTAAGTATCATCTTGGAACTACAATGCTTCTCGTGTTGGGTTTTGTAATGGGTGAGAACATGCTGTTAAGTTTGGCAGGTTTGTGTTTGTGAATTGACAGCTTTCACTCCGGCTCTGAGCACCAACCCTGGGCAAAGCTCAAGGGAAGTCTTGATACGGAACTGTGCATCCCCAGGAACCGGCATGCCAAAGCAGAGAGGGACGCTTTGTGTTGTGACGTAAAGGTGTCACCCTGCTAATCTGAGCAGCATTCCCTCCTCGTCCCTAGGAATTCGCTCTTTCTTTTAGCATTTAACATCTCTTTCCACACTGCCAGATAGCACAAGGTCCGGTTACCTCCGACTGCTCCACACATGACCTCGACACACAAGTCTTTCAGCAGATTAGAGAAGCTGTCCTTGGCGCAGCTTCCCAGCCAGGCTGCCAGCAGCACGTAACAGTATGTTCAGTACTGTCTCCCAAGTGTTTACCAGTGAAGGAGCCCAGAAGAAGGTGTGAATAGTCCTCTTGGCAAAGTGACTTCACTATTACAAAACATTACGATATACTCCAAATCCTTGAAATACCGCAATGCTCAGTTCTCCTAATTTAAGGATAATCATTAAAAAGTGATAGCTGAACACAAGAGAACTCATGCCCCAGGAGTGTTGCTACTACCAGGTTTGTCCCCTCCGAAGTTTCACATTGAATTGATGTGGGATCTGGCAAATTTGGGAAAGGTCAGCAGCACCACATCCTCCAGATGAAGCTTAACTTTTCATCACAGCGTATCAACAAGGAGGCAATTATCTGCCTCAGGCATTTCTTATTAGCTTGAGGTATTAATGTGGGAGGCTGGCAGAGCTTTGCCATGATTATGCAACTTATTAAATTTCAGACAAATTATTTTTCCCCATTTTACATCTGAACCTTGACTCAGGGGAAGAACTGCACTTTTTTGGCCCCAGTCCAGGAGAACACTTCAATGGGACAATTTACTTGTTTGAAGTTATCGACATGTCTAAGTGTTCTGCTGGATCAGAGCCTTTGGAAGCTTCTCCAGAGCTTTAATAAATTGATTTATGAAGAGTAAATTCTTTACATAAATTGTAGGTCATAAATTCATCTTTGTATACATGCTTGGAAGCCTCTTAAAGGGAAGGCACTCATTTTTCTCAGATTAGCTTCAGCAGAAGAGGAAGGCCTGGTTTAATTATCTAACCACAAAAGTGGAAACCAGCCATTCCTACGTTATAGCCCAGCCCTGAAAACTGCTCTTGCTGTGGTTTAGGACAAATGGCATAACTTTTCTTGTCTGGTTTCCTCATCTGTAAAATAGGACTAATAGGACTCGCCTAAAGTACTGTATGGGCTTCCAGGAATTTGTTATTGGAGTTATTGTTTCAATGATCTTCTGAAGACTAGAAGGGCTGGGTGAAGGCTGAATGTTGTCACAACCATAAGTTGGGGGCTTCCTGACGGGAGCAGCAGTTTGCACAATGAGAAGGAATTCACTGGAGCAGTTTGGAGCTCTGCTGCGTCATTAACAGTTTGAAATGACTTCCACCCTTGTTAGAAATACATACTTTGTAGCATGACATCTCACTAGTACCAAAGAGAGTAAATGAAAAACTAAGATAAATTGTCTCCTCCCCATGAAAAACGCCCTTGGAAGGGGAGCCACAGAAAAATGCAAAGTCTGTATGTGACAATTGCAGAGGCACCCACAGGTGGGCTGGGGAAAGAGGCTTCACCTTTCCCTGTCACACATCTGAGCACGTATGACATAAAACAGTGATGTGGAGAAAGAGGGAACATGGGCCCCTGGGACTCCCCTTGTCCCCCAAAAAATAAGTCTCAGAGCCTTCTTACTGATCCTGAGTTTTTTATTTTCTTAACCTATGTTTAAATGTTGCACCCGTATTTAAATACTCCTTTTCCAAGATCCCAATCCAACCAAAAAGTTGCTTCGCCCTTGAGTTGGTTTGGTTATTGATTGACTCTAGGCCATCACTTGCTCTTTAGGGTTCCCAATGAATAAAGCTTTCACCAATGCCACATTCTTTCCTTGAAAATATTTACCCAATGGAGATTATGGAAACCTGGTACTATATTTTTAGCAGGTTTTACAAATGCCTTTTTCTTGCCCTATTGCTAACCCACCCTGCCATTCTGAATTGGCACAGTAACATCCTATCATTTTTCCAGCACTTTTTATTTCCATTTACATTTTCTTTTTGGTCCTTTGAGAACTAAATCATTGCAACTGAGCTGCAGAAGGGAGTGAATGGGTGAATTAGCTGCTCCAAAAGAAGCAGATGAACCACTTGTCTGATTTTCTCAAATTTATTTGTTTAAAATTATTCACTTAAAAATTCCTGATCTGCAAATTATTCATTAGTGGTTTGGTATCAGTATTCAAAATTCAAGCTGCGATGGTTGATTTTTGATTGGACATGTGAAACCATCTCTCATCTGTGTTTTCTAATTGTACAAATGCAACTCAGAATCTCTTTTCTGTTTTGAATAATTCATAAAACCAGCTCAAAATTTGCAAGTATTCATTATTTCGAAATGGGATTTGAACCCAGAGAGGGTATAAGTATATTGCTGCTGAATTATAATTTTTTTCTTTTTTTTTTTTTTGCGTCCTGCCTTTTGAGAGACCTTTGACAGTGATTTGGGCCAGTGGAACAGCAAACACTCCAAGTGAGAGTTGTGGATTACTAAAGAAAATTCTGTCTTGCGATGCCTAAACATCAAAACACACAGTAATCCACAAACTGAGAGCTATTTTTGCTGGGTGTAGAATCCCTAAAGGATGATCTCTGATAATGAGCTTCTCAGCATCTCAAAGAAGTGTAGCAAAACCATTAAGAAAGCACTTTTATAAACACTGTGATACGATAAGGTCCTCTCAATAACACTGCTACAGATTTGTTTGGGAGGAAAGGAGAAAGGATTAATCAAACCACAAAACACAGGCTCATTTCAACTTAGAGCACCTGGGAAAGATACCTTAGATGTCTGCTAAAAAATGGATATACTGAAGAAACATCACCAATGTACATTTTACCTCCCTGCAAAAAAAAAAAAAAAAAGCATCCTGCTAAAAGTAACCCCCTTCTACACTGCAAAGATCACCTCTCTGTCCCCATGAATTGGAGGGAACTCAATCCACAGCACTTCAAATGAGGGAAAAGCAGAGACCGTAGTATGTCTGGTACAAGTGTAGACAGTCATCAGTATCACCGTCAGGAATGGTATTTATGCACAGTCCTCTTTGCTAGGATGCACAGGCAAATATTTTCACAAAGTATAGATATTTTCCAGGCATCCATGCAAGTGAAACCTCTTTGTTCAAAGCAGATTAAATGAGGAGTTTGAACTTGACCAGAGGTGGAGGTGTGGGGCATTCAAAGTGAATGTTTATAAAACTGCTCTCAACCAGGGCTGTCCTGCAGCAGGAAGAGACAATTGGGGTTTAAAACAAGGGGCAGAGAGACTCCACCAGCTGTGCACACTGGTGTCATGTTTGATGTTCCTTTCAATTGTTTCCTCTGACCTATAAATATTATCTTCAGCTTATCTAGTTTGAGCTTCAGCCAATTAATTCAGAGCTATGTCCCAGTCTCTGCTGACAGAGGATGGATTATTCCATTGCATGGTCTGTTTGGGAAAGGCATCAATCTGGAGCTTACCATCATTCAAAGACTGGAGGTGTTGCAGTCAACACCTTCTTCACTCACTGCTCACACACTGAAGGCAGAGGTGAGAGACTGGAACCCTAAAGAAGCAGTCACGAGAAAGCTCATGGGAAAGGGATGTGAAGTCCCAACTCATTAGTAAGAATGCCCAGGAAAAAAATAGTCACAGCCAAGTTTCATTGCCTGTGGCATTCACAGAAAAATCCTCTTAAACCGCCACTAATGTCATCACTCTAAAAAAGTCCATTATCACAAATCCATCATCTCCATTGCCGCTCTTGGGTTCAATTTAATTGACCAAAAGTTAGTCTCAATCCGGGCTTTAAAAAAAAAACAAGCCTGATTGTCATGTACTGATTTCAGAGATGAGTGGCGATGAGGGTTTCTCCACCAAGTGTTTCTAAGATTATCCCATCTTTCAAGACTTGATACTTGCAGAAAGCTATTTTCTTAAGCAATTGCTTTTTCAGGGATGCTGGCAGCGTCCTTCCCCTCCAGCCATCTCCAGCAGCAGGTGATCCTTACACCATGTCCTGCAGTGGGGAGGGGAGATCATCTCTAACTCTCAGTTTTGGCCCTGATGCCTCAGCAGTTTCTCTCCAGCTGAATCACCAGGGATAAAGATTGCTCTTTCTATCCCTTTTCCCAGAGAGCTGGCACCAGTGCCATGAACGCAGGGGCTCGCAATAGCTTTGGGTAGTGTATCTGTCTGCAGAATAATTCAAGTAAGGCTAAGCAATAGATTTGAAGGCCAGACATCTCAATTCAGTTGTTCAACAAGTCCACTAGGCAGGATTTTGTATTTTATAGAAGTAAAATAATACGTATTTTTCACTTTCCACAATAACTTTTGTGAGTGACTCTAACACAATCTGTTTCTGGTGTTTGCCTGGAGCTGCTGATTTTGTACCTAGGGATCTGTATTCCCCAGTGAGCAGCTTTCCAAATTCCCTCTTTGCTGTCCCACTCTCTGTTCGCTTGTTTGAGAACTGCTCATGGATGTTCAGTCACGAAATGCACCATCATTTTCCCTGAACACTTAAACAAAAATAAAGGCATTACATTTTCCAAGAGAGTTTCCTGGAAAGAACTTGCTTTAAGATGTCAGCTTCAGATACTTCACTGTCACACAAGTTAAGAAGCGGCTAATAATCCTTGAGTCTGAGATGAACATTTTAAACCAGTCTTTTTACCCTAGTTAAAAAACGAATTGAATTAAATTATGCCCTTGTGTTGGATTTTCTTTAAGTGACAATTAAAAACTTGCTGTGTAAAGTAAATATTGATGGCTTATGATTACTTTAATTGTTTTTTTCCATCTGTATTCCCCGTTGATTAACAAGGTGATTTCTGTTTGCTCTACCAGTAATTACACAATCTGCTGTAATGAGTCGTTCCCAAACAGCACAGAAATCCAATTTGTATTCTTGGGAAATTACCCTAAAAGCATGTGAATTTCATCTAGTTTCTGTTCAGAAAAGCACACAGAAGCAGAATGACAAAAACACAGGCCAGGCAAATTAAAAATAATACGGCTTGTCACTTGGAAGAGCATCTTAAGAGTGGACTTATTAGTGCACTCTGTGAGTTGTCAAAAATCCATGGGTATAGCAGGGTATTATTACTCCAGAGTTCATTTTTGGACTAGTTTTTTTCCAGTCCCTCAAAGCAAATGTACATGTGGGATTTTTGAAGATGTCTTAGCGCACGTTCTTCTGAGCCTCTCTGATGGTATAAACATCCCAGATAACTAATAGGAACAAGATTCACCCTACAGAAGCCAGGGAGCCTGGTTTTAAAGAGAAAAAAAAATAGAATGAAAGAAAAAATGCTGGTTTACTACATATTGGCTAATTTGGGATAAGTGAAAAAAAAATTCCACATGAAGAAGATAAGTGGTTTTAATGTGTGTTAGCAGGTCAGCCGAAGCTGTAAATCTCCCTTCTGCCACCCCACTCTTTATCTCAGCATAACACGTGAAAAAACATCCAAATGTCTGGTCTTATCTTGGTTTGCACCTCATGTTTGTTACCGCATAGATGCTAAAAGGGGAGCAACTGGGTTTTGCCAAGTGGAAGCACAAGCTCAGCTTCAGACAAGGCACAGCAGGACAAAGCACATTGCAGCTGGAGGAAAAGGGAAGGCAGGTGAGGAGAAAAGTCCATAGCAAGCCTAGTTCACTGCCTGCCTCCACCTTGCAAAGTGGCTGGGACATGAATAATTACAGCAATTACTGAAGAAGTTCAATTACTGAGGGAGAATTTAAAGTTTTGAAAGTGGTGCAAAAACCCCCATCTCAACTCAGATTGTGCTAAGATGGCTTAACCAAACATTCTTGTTTCTTGAAGTTATTTAAAGATGCAGCACATTTCAAAGTCCTTTTTTAGAAGACTATGCTTAAAAAGAAAATAATGGATAGAATCCTGGAGTTGTTGCATGCAACTTGCTTGGCCTTTCCATCACTGTGAGTGTAGCAGCCAAATTCCGTATACAGTGATTTTTCTCCCTTGCGTGGATTATCAGAGCTGGGAGAGACACAGAAATGGTATTTAGCAGTCCAGAGTCCCACACACCCTGCAGGGACAGAGGAGGATTGTCCCACAGTGCTTCTCCCCCATGGCCAGCAGCTTTGAAAGATCAACTTGCATACCAAAAACTGTCTTCCCACCACATTTGTGGCTCCATCCAGGATGGCCAGGTGCAGCTCAAGAGACTGGTGTCAGGAGGAGAGAAAGGGAGGAAGTGAAGGGAGAGAAGCAGCCTGCAGAAGGGTAGGGATTCTTTTTTTAATGGGAGAGATCAAAGGAATTGGGATGAAACTTGAAAGCTATGCCCTAGTGGTGCAGAGCTTTTGTGCTGGCATCCTCCCCTTGTATGGCTGACTTTGGGCTGTTTTGTGCTAAGGCACATGAAGACTCTTACTTGTATGTACTCATACCATTAGCCTTCCTGGCAAAAGTCAGAGATCCTATAATTCTTCGTAGTCCCTCTCTATTCTGGCATATTCAACACAATATCAGGATCAATCAGGTTCAAGAGTCCAACTAAACAGAAGTGATTTTCAAGCTTAGACTGTCATATTTACCACATCAGCTTGGTATTTTTCATATTGATTTGGGACATCTGATTAAATAAATACTTTAGGGAAACAAGCAAATCCAGAACAGCACCTTGTGGAAACAAAACAAACAGATTTTTCTCTCTTTTTAAATTTTTTATATTTTTTTCATTATGTCATGTATAAGTAGGGCTGATCCTGATCCTGCCCAGAAATAAACATGCCTTCAGTTCAGCACCTCAGCTCCCACTGGCTGGGATGGAAATGCAGTGGAGTCAATGGGGCTGAGCCCCCAGGGAAATGTTCTCTCAGTAATCACTATGCACACCCCTGGCATGATAACGCCATCTTCACATAATAAATAATAATCAAGTGTATTCCCGTCCACTCCTGACGACAGCATTCAGCATCAAGAAGGTACCCTGGGATGAATCATGAGGTGGCTTTGGAGATCTTTTTAAGGGGAGAATATCTTTCCTCTTCAGCTGCCTTAACTAAATCCAGGCTGTCTCTGCACAGCATCTGGATGAGAAGCAGAACACAGTTGATGATGAAGAAATGATTTTGCTCTAAATTGTGATAAAAATACCAGACTTGTCAAGGCATCTGCACCTGCACAGCCACCACTGCTGCAACAAGGAGAAGGCCTTTGGGTCTTGGCCAAGGTTTTGCTGATCAAGGAGTGTCATGCGATCCCCAAAATTCACAGCAATCCCTCTGCCACCCTCACCCAGTGTTAATGAACGGGAACTTGTGTTGTGGCAAAGGTGCCTGTTTGCAGTAAAAAGGTGAATTGAGACAAGCTGAAAATCCATTTGGAAAGGGAGAGGTGGGAAAGCTGTGGATCAATAAGTCAGTTTGCTGCCTGGCTGGATGTGAGCTCACAGCAGCAGGTCGACTCGCCCTCAGAAATTAGCTGAGGTTTAATCCATGATTCGCAGCCATCTGCCTTGGGAATTGACTGGAGCTGTTCGAAAAGCCTAAGCAGGTGTAAAGGAGGTGACAGATTAAGAGAACAGCAAGACGTAAAGAGGTTCTTCTGGAAACCGCCAGGAAGTAATTAGGATGCAGGAATGATTTATTTAAAAGCATTTAACCCAACCAAAGTGGCACATGCTGTTTGCAACAAGGCTGCCCTCTGAAAAGGAAACATTGCCTGAAAAGCATGGACAGGAGGACCAGGAGACAAGCTGAGAACGTGGAATATTAACAGAGTTTCACAGCCTTTGTCTGAGTAGTAGATGGGGGAAAAAAATAAATAATAATAAAAAAATTTAAAAAATGTTAAAAAAGAAAAAAGGAAGAGGGAATATCCTGAAGAAACAAAACAAAACAAAACAAAAAAATGAGTGAAAGATGTAAATGACTTTTTAAACCTGAGTTTAAAAAAGCCTTGGGCTTTCTAGAAGACAATTTTTGTTTATAATTAATCTAGACACTCATGCAGCCCATCATGTTATAATACATCAGAGCACTCCACGAGCAGTAGTGAACTGCTGCAGTGAGAGAAGCTGTTTGATAGCTCTTTTCCAGGCATGCTTTCATCTCCATGCCATGGACCAACCCCAGGGCAGCTGTAAGGAGTTTGTACTCATTACCTGAACATGAGAGTTGTGATTCAAGGACACAGGTAGCAGAGATGGGAATTTAGGTCACCTTAGTGTCTCTTCAGTGTCCTAATTTTAAGACTTTCTGTTAACTTTATGCCCTTCTTTCGTAAGATGCAGTTTCTGGACTGGCAAGTGCAATCATACATTTCAGCACTTGTAAAGGGTAAAGGGATATTTAAAAAAGATAAGTTGACAATAAAGGTCTGCTCACAAACAGTGGGTGCTAAGGGGGAATACCAACCTCATTACAAGCTCCTTTCTCCCAAGTGTATTTCAGAGTGCTGAAAGAAGTTTCATGTATTTCAGTTCATTTGTAAATTCCCTGTTCCTTGTATGTTTTCCAACTTACATTTGAGGTACAGACTTAATTTTGTCCCTTTTTTAAGTGAAGGGGAGCAACTTGTAATCTCCAGCCTGGCTCTAAAAGACGCTGGACCATGGAGACTTCTTTGGGTAATCCTATCCTTGGCAGCAATCCTTGATCTCCTATCCTGGCTTGGAGAAGCCAGGCTGGACTGAAAAGAGACACTCAGAGTAATCCAAGAATCCAAGTGCTCTTTCTCTACTTTTCTTTTTTTTAACTTTTTTTTTTTCTTTTATAAAGCACAATTACAGAGGGAGAGAGGCTGCTGGGGCACACAAAAAGCTATTTGAAAGCACCATGGGCCTGCATTAGCTGAAGCTGCTTATTTAAATAAGTGGCCAGAGCTTTCAACTCAGCTGCTGTGCTTCCATTCAGATGTCCTTTTTTTTAAAACCCTGATCCCTCCCCTCTAATTTGAACAAGCAGGTTAATTTGATGAAATTCCTGGCTGCATAAAGAATATGCTGTTGGCCATACCAGGAAGAAGGTCTCCTCTTCTCCCTGAGACAGATGTTCACAGGGCATCACTCACAGATGCGTGCTGCAGCAGGCAGACAATTAGTAGAGGTTCTCGTTGGTTTTAGGATTTATGTGATCATCCAAGGGGGATTTTTGCTGTTCCTAAGGCAGAACTCTGTTTTCTGGGCTCTGCTGTTAATTGATCTCAGTGGTGGCCAGGGGTTAATTCAAAAATGCAGTCTGCCTTGGAATGCTGCTGCTCAGGTTTGCTTCCAGCTGAATCCAGTGGATGCTCATGGGTTGTCCAAAATGATGTGCTTTTAGACTGGTGGGAAGGAACGCAAAAAAGAGAGGAGCAGCCTTTATTCCAGCTGAAACCCACCTTCTTGCTATAGGAACCTCTGTCAGCCTCAGGTGAAACGCTGCTCCCAAAGTCTGTGCCCTTGATTCCCTGTAACCTCCCATGGCTCAGGAGTCTGGGAATGCTACTAATATGCTAATAAAACATATGCATGTAGGAAGGAACCCACTACTGTTATAAATGCAATCAGACCTTGGGGAAAAAAGGCTGTGACCTTCTGATTAAAGGCCTTTTTCCCTGACTGTGCTGCATTATCACTCTTCCTACTTTATAATTGTTTTTCTGCTGCCTTAAAATTCTCCTCTGATGGCTTTACTGGGTTTACATCAGTTTACAGCAGTGATTACTTAAGTCACTGTCAGCTAATGAAGACATATAAACTTATTGTAGAATTTTATCTCTGTGTGTTCATGATGAATGATTTTAATGGTCAGAAAATGCTGCATATTTGTAACTGGTGAATCACTGTGAGCACCAATATGAGCACAGTGGGAATCTAACACTGCAGGGGTACACATACAAAAGTCATATTTCTTATCTCAAGAACGACAGCATTTCTCTAAAATAGTGAAATTACCATAAGAAAGTGGTAATTAGTGAAAGAATGTTTTCTTTTCTGGACAAGACATTCAGACATTACTCTCAGTAGAGTTATAATACATATCTATATAGAGTTATATCAACAATAATTTGAGCAGTTATCAGTGAGACTAACCTTAGGATTCATCTGCTCTCCACTGTGTTACAGTGCTGCCTGGTCTTCAGGGGTAGGTTTTTATGAAAAACCTGCAGAACTATTTGCAAACAGGTACTGAAAGGATTAGAAATGTGTGTTTGCCTTTTTATGAATCTGGAGGTCACACTGACCCTAGAGGTGTTTTCTGGGTGCCAGCGGATTTCTCACACTGAGCAGAGCACAGAGCAGAACCTTAGAGCAGTTCTGGGCTGCACAGCCTTCTAATAGGGAAAAAAAGTAACAGAAACAGCTGACTTCACCTTTTACTGTGTTTATGTGGGGCAGTCAGCACCAATTTTGAAAACGGCTTAATTTTTTTCCTAAAAATAGCCTTCCGGGTCACTTTTAATCAAGTCTAAATGGCCAACTCCTTGCGTTAGTAATTCTCCTCTAAATAAAATTTGACAGGGATACCTTCAAACCCAACATCCAAGCATTTAAACAAGTTGTCTCAAACTCCAGCCTTGTAAATCATTGCCAAATATCACACAGCTTCGTGACCTAATCCTCTGAAGAGATATCTAATGCTGTGTAAATCTGTGTCAGGAGGACAACAGCACCTGTGATGTGTTTCAGGGTGACCTTTACAGCACTTGAAATAAAATGGTAACCCACTCAGATCCAAAGTATGGTCTTGCAGGATTTGAACCAAACACCTTCTGCCTTGAGCGAAAGGGGATTTATTGGTCATAAATCCAGGAGGAGGAAGGAACTTGATGATCTCGGAGGTCTTTTCCAACCTGGTTAATTCTGTGAATCACACACCAACCAAGGCAGTTTGAAGACCTTGAGAAGATCTGACTTTCAGTCATTGTGCGTGAAACTAGAAGAGTGTTGGGTACTCTGTGTTTGATTAATTTTCTTTTAAACGTATACATTCATTTTACAAGTCAATTTCACAGCTGAATGAGCTTCCCTTGGTATGTGAGTGTATGGGTCTTGGATTCTATCTCTGAGCATACTATCATTGAGCTGTTTTTCTTTTACCTCCAGCCTTTCTGGATAGGAAGCTCCAAGGCTTTGTGAGGTTAAGGCTGTTTTCTGCACTAAACTTTGCACCAAAGAGAGAAATACATGCTACAGTGTTATACCTATCATACCTCTATAAAGTCAGCTATTTTACAGTTTTAAGATGACATAATTAAATGGCTTTAGTATGTAACTATGCTGTGCATTTGTTTACTGCTATTAGGCAAATTCTCAGCCCTTCCTCATTATTTAGGCAACATTAAGTAAATGGGGAGAGAGATGAAAAGAAAAGGCTTTGAACTCTATGTTAATGCAACTTCAGAGTACAGCATAAAATCAAAGGTGGTAAGAAACAGGGAAGACAGAAAATGGGTGCTGCCTCAGTTTGGGAGCATTGGTGAGTTTAAGATGGTTTTTAAGTCGAACCCAGATTTTCATCTTTAGCTGTGAGTACTGAGCGAGCAGGATTCAGGTGAAAGGAGCATGTCAAACCTACAGCACTGCTTACTCTGAAGTAACTTTTTAGGCGTGTTCATATCACAGGTTTAGAACTGCTCTCTTAGAGACGGAAGCAAAGGCTTTGCTGGTGACTTTTACCTCCCCAGTGTCTAGGGGACCTAAGACATCAGACCTTGAACCCAGTCTGCCTGTCTACTGTGATGTTCTTATAGGACACTCACTAGTAAAATGCAGAAGTGTTTATTAAGACCTTCCTTCTGCACCAGCGACTGGGTCTGTACATGGTAGGTGAGTTTGTGTCACACCTTGTTAAAGGGTGACATGTGACAGCATGACAGCCAGCCTCTGTGCCACTTAGTTGTCTCCAGACGTGGGCTGACTTGTCCTGGCAGAAACCCAGCCTGCTGTGTCAAGCGCAGGCTTGGTGTCTCTGAGACCTTAGGCTTGCTGTCACCCACATGCCACAGTGAAGCCATCAATAGGTAAATAATTTAACAAATTCAGCAGGTTTTACAAAGGTGCTTAGCTGTGCAGAAAGTGCATTTAGGTAAATGAATGCATATTGAGGAGAAAGGTTGTTCCACACAGGACACTGGCTTGTAACTTCGGGGACCAGGCTGGCCTTATCCTGCTTTATTCCAAACCTCATGAGTAATGCTGGGTTGGTTCAGACGAAAATGAAAAGGAAAGTTTCTCTCCAGAGCTGTCAGTTTTCATGGGGAAGCCTGAAGTTTTGTTTTACACTAAGCACCTATTTTTTATAGTGTAGGAGAATCCCTGCTTTTAGACTTAGCTGCTCTCTCTAAATGGCAATAGCACATGCCTCCCACAGATGAGCTTCGCACGCTCACATTGGTGAGTGTGAGATAATCCGATACTGTGAGAACTGGGGCTGTGAAAATGTTAAGTGAGAAAAACGTAAAGTAAAATGGGAGTAAGAGAACTGTGATAAGTGATATACATAGGTCTCTCCTTCTCAGAAAATAGTATTTTATAATAAGTGGTGATTAATGCTGGTTGGGTTTTCTTGGGGGTTTTGGATGGGTTTTTTAAAAGTGCAAGTGGACATGAAACCTATGGGGTTGGCAGCTGTTTGTTTTCATTCCTTGCTCAGTAAGAATTCAGGCTGTGAACACTGATTTGAGCACACGAAGCCCAATTGCTCCATGTGTTCATAATCTCCACTGCCATTCAGTTCATTCAGCCCCCAGTCCTATGCCTGACAGCACCCACATTTCTGACCAGCTGGGCACTACAAGAGCTCTGAGAACATGAAGAGCATTGCAATGCCTCCATGCTGCCTCCAGATCTGGAAACAGAAAGTTTATTTCAAAGAAATAATCTTTGAAAGGTATGAACCTCAATAACGATGTTTCGTCTCCTTCAGAGACCCTACAGAAACTAGAAAAAGTGAAAAAAAGGTGCAAAATCAAAGAGTCATGTGCGTTGTCCTTTTAAGATCTGTAGTATAAAGTCATGTCTGTCAGCAGTCTAGAAGAATTTCTAATCAATACGTTGAAAACTAGTGATTGAATGTTAATACTAAAATCCTTTATCTCTGTTGGAAAGGGTTAGATCGTGGACGTGCTTTTATCCAAAATGCCCTAAGTTATAGCACTTGGCTTGTATTTTGGGTAGTGCAAGATGCACACACCTTGGGGAGCACACAGGAAACCTACAGCACAGGTGGAACAGAGTGGTGGGTCTGTAATGGTGATCTTCTTTCTCATTCCCTTTGTGAAAGACCATCTTTTTTTTTGCGGGGGGGGTGTCCAAAGTAATGGTTTCCATTTAAGACTTTTTTTTTTTTTCCAGTGTTCCACTAATCAGCTGTTTCTTTTCAGGAAGGAAAGTCAGAAGACAAGGAAAATGGCAGGAACGCACTAACAGATGGGATTTTTGCTTTGTGTCTCCATCCAGGTCTCTTTAATAAGCCTCGTCGCCAACACACTTGGATACTCCGAGATGGGTCCCATTAAATCCCTCAGGACCCTCCGAGCATTGCGACCACTGAGAGCTTTGTCACGATTTGAAGGGATGAGGGTAAGAGTATACAAAGCATTTGGTCAAAACTCAACTGTGTGACATCAAGCATGTACAGGAAACTGTTGCATGTGGTTTTGTCTTCATTTTGTCACCCAAAGGAGATGAATGATAATGTTTTATCAAAACAACAGAATCAGAAATCCCTCCTCCGTCTTGATTGCAATTGTATCATTACGTCTTTATCCTCAGGTGGATTTAATGAGAAACTAATCCTGCTGCCTAACTTGTCATACTACACTTTAGAAATCAGCTTTTTGGCTGAGGAAGCATCTGGCTAACAATTACCTCTCAATTATAAGATATATCAGGGGAATAAGCAAGCTACAAGTTTGCTCCCTGCTTTTGACATGTATTAAAATGAGACTGGCTGGAAAGTTCTTAAGGACTTTTTCAATAATAATTAAAGCAAAAATTAGGAATGCTAAAGATAGGGAAAGCAAATTAATAGTTGTTTGGGTTTTTTTTCTCCTTTGAACAGATTGCAGTTTTAATGTAGAATGTCAGGATTAACATTAAAACCATGCAGTTTGTGTTTGTTGCTCCCTCTCCTCCCCTTCTGCATTCCTTTGCCACTGTGGCTATATCCCCACAGTATACCAGCACACTGTACCACAATATACTGTTTATTTGTTAAGCCCACCTGCTGCTTCCATCAATTATTGTCTAGACAAACACTTCAATTCCTCACACCATGCATGACTTGCAGGTGATCCCAAATCTCACTCCTAGGCCAAAGAACATGCTACATATTTCACAGTGAGATATATCTAGGGTAAAGCTTCTCTGTAGACAAATTTTGGTCCTAATCACTGGTGACTTAAATGTGTAATTCATGCTTTGATCTCCCAGCAATTCCTTGTTCTCATTGCAATACCCTCACAGGAATACAGACTGAAGGCTAGACAGCCTAACAACAGAGATGGGCCAGGAAATAAGGTGATCCAACAACTTATGGAAACCCCATACCATAATTTTCCTCTTCTGTGGATGATCAGAATTGGGGATATAAGTCTTTGTTCCAAAGATCTTGTGATTAGCTGAATCACCTTATTTTTGTGGATGAAGATGAGACAAGTGTAATTGCAGAACACTCTCTGTCTTAGTACTAAGACAAATACATTCAAAAGGCTCTGTTCATCTGGACACCCAAACCTCAATTGTTTTGTTCACTACAGTCTTTTCAGCAAAGACTGGCAATATTTTAAAGGTAATTGACCAAATAAAACAAAAGCAAACCACAGATCCTCAGAAGACACAAAGTGTTATTTCACGACTGACATTAACTAAAGCTCTCACTCCTGTGTCATCTGATGATCTCACTCCAAGTCTTTATTAAACATTCACAAATTGAGCAAAATTCAGTATTAGCAAAACCACTAGTTTAATTACCATTTGTTCTTAAGCTCTCTTAAATCAATTTAGATCTGGTTTATGAAGTCTTAGCTTCTACTTGTGGATTTACAAGTCCAAGCAAAACCTTTCTAATGTGTTCTAAGCTGACATGGGATTGTGCACTCATGACTTTACATCAGTTTAACTAAATTGGATTCAAATCTGAAAAGCAGTGGGAAGACAAGGCCAAAGCATCAGAAGAGTGAGAGTAAAACAAGAAAAAAAATTATATGAAAAAAATTCTGATTTCTATCTGAGAATAGCAAGAGGCTGCATTGGTGGATGTCTTGCATGGTGTAGATGCACACACCAGCCCAGCAAGTTTCCTTACCAACATGCTCATTCTTGCAGGCCCCCCTGGTCCCTGACTCAACATCCCCTTTTCTTTCCTGTACCATTGCTGCAGCTGAAACATATTCAGTCATTCTGAGCTACCAGAGGCGGTGAATTAGCTCGTAAACTGTGATAAAGTATAATTGAGAATACGTGCTATTGGAAGAGCAAATCATTTTAGGTTTAGTTTGTCTAACCACACTTAACAAGTCTAGGGACAGTTAGACCTTTGATTATTAGGAGTTCATATGCTCCAAAATGCACAGGAAAATTGCCAGCAGAGTGATGGATTAAATAATGATAATGCTGAGAAGCAAACACTGACAGTAAGAAAATAATAATAGTTTGCTCTATTATAATGTCTTTTTCTTGAATAACTGAAAGATCTCTGCATGGCTAGAACAGGACCTAGAAAATTCTCATTTATACTGCAGTAAGAGACTTATTTCATTGATGCTGTGCCTAAATTTCGGAAACAGTTGGTCCTGAGACAGATACAGAATAGCACTTGGGTGACTGAGAGGATCTGATGCCATCAGGCTTCAGTTCTTTTCCTGTCTTCAAATAGGCTGGGACAAGTCTCAGCAGCTCCCATGCCATGAGACGGTTGCAAAAGAAGAAGAACTGGTACCATCCTGTCCCTCTGTGCCCCAAAAAAGACCCCAGAAAGACCAGGACCCTGTTGAAAGTTACTGTAGACCCTGAGGCTGTGAATGCATGATCCCAGAGTAAATTGCTTAGGTCTACCTGTCACAAATCGTGAAGTGTCCTGTGTCCCCTCATTTGTTGTTCATCGGGGAATTATTTCAGAGGTGGCACCTCCCCTGCAAGCTTCTTCCCAGCAAGGGAAGTTATTGCAGCATTTTAAAAGGATGAGGAGGACGATGATAAACCATTTAATGTGAAAATGATACTAGGCAAAGTCACGGTGAGACTGCTACAAGATACATGCAGGAAAAGAAGCAGCATAATTAATGCTAGTTAGTGTGATTTCATGGGAATAGTTCTTGTAAAACCGGTATGGTCCTTTGATTGGATTACAAATTATGCTGATGACGGTAACTGTGCTGATATAGAATCCTTAGATCTCAGAGAGGAATCTGATACCACAGAACATTGTGATGAAAATATGAGCTTTCCACCAAGACAAGCAATTTATTTTGAAATGGGTGATGTATCTTGAAAAATAATTGTAAACAGTGATGACACTGTAAATTGGGTGAGGAGTGTTTCAGGGTGAGGGATCAGTTGGAATGAGAACTGTCCTTCACCTGGACTTTAACAGCATCTGGAAGAAAATATAAAATCTTTGCTGACAACACTCAAAATGAGTGTAAGTGATATTACAGATAAGGGAATTATGCTGACTGATCTGGATCACAATGAGAAACAGATCTATTGTACAAGATGCATTTCAATAAAACCACGTACATTGTCTACCTCGGGAGGAGGAATGTAGGTCACTCTGGAGGATGTTTCTTGGAAAACAGCTGCTGAGAAGGACATGGGGATCAGGATGACTGTTCAACAGGACTCCAGCTTTCAGGCAGGTCCAATAAATGATGGGACTATTTCCAAATATTCAGGGGAAAAAAACAGCAAGCAGGGGAAGAGGGCAGTGCTTCAATACTGGAATTTCACAACACTGCAGAAAAAGGGGTGTTAAAAATGGGAAAGTCTCTGCGGGGAGCTATGAACATGATTAGAAATCTGAAGGAACCATGACAGCTACAAAGAAGCTCTGATTTTTTAATTACCCAGAGCAATGTGCAGTGGTAACTCACCCACAGTGAAGATGGGAATGATAGAAGACACCTAACAACACATGCCTAGTGCCTCAAGTTCAACAAATTCTACCTAAACATTCATCACCTACTTCTAACACTGAGGACAAAGGACACCAGGGATAGATTATCTAATAATAATTTTTTTTCTCTGTTATTTGATGACATGACACTGCAAATTAGATGTCTTTGCAAGAGCTGTGCCTTAGCTTCTCTGGGAGTTACAATCTGGGCCTGAAATTACTGCAGGAGGTCTGGTGGACTCTATTATAACAAAGAGAGGATTAACACAACATGAAAGTCTGTTTCTGAATTTAAAATCTGAATCAGCTTTGGCTGAGGAGGTGGCCTGTGAGATCAGGAGAACTGGGGACCAGACACAAGCTGTAGATTGCACCACTCTCTTTAGGGCAGAGGGTGGCTCAGTTTCTGGACTGTCCCTAAACAAGCTACCTGGAAGGTGGCTTCACATATGAAGGTATTGATGAAAACCAGGAGATATGAAACCTTTTCTTATACATGGCTGTATACGTTTGTACTCCTAGGTGAGGCAGAAATTCATTCCTTTCCATGTCAAGGTTTGCAGCTGAACTTTTAACGTGAATTTGTGGTAATAACTTGCCTTTGTGTATCCAGGTCTTTAAGTCCTCTCACTTGTCTCAGTGCAGAACAGGAGTGCTTCCAGCAGACCAAATGGCATCACACTGGTGTAAGAGCAGAGGCAGTGAGGGAAGAATTGACTCCCCCCTCCGTTAATAATTCATCACCAGAGGTGTTAGAGGATTTGCTCCAGCCTCGTGTCGTGTTTTGTTATCTACAAGCCACTGAACATAATTCTGCAGAAGGAAAAAAGCAGGATGTGGGCACGGCCATCGCTTGTGCAGCTGAAACCTGGTGTCTGTCCTGTCACAGGGCTCGTGTGGGGAGTGGGTTCAGCAACACATGTAACAGTACGGCAGTGATTTTGTGCTGGCATGGGTTAAAATTGAACAAAAATATTGCTGTGCAGAGAAGCAAATGAAAACTGCTTTGACAAGAGCCAAGGCCCTTGTTTTGGAAATGATTTGGCATTTTGGTTAACATGGTAAATTTAGTCTAAAAATGATGAAGTCAGAAATTGATTGACATCCAAAACTGAAAGATAAAATTAGCAGGCCAAAAAAAAAAAAATATATCAAGAAAAGTCATCAGGAATGGGCCTATACAGAAAAGCAAAACAAAACAATTGGTCAAACAGCTTTTCCTGTGTGAAAATTAGCTTCATTCATAAATGCACAAATTATAAATCTGAGTTTTGGAAGATCTACATAATTTTGTATTGTATACTGTAGATGAAGCTGCTGCTACACAAGCATGAAACCCATTTTACTCCTCCGGGGATTTTTCTTCCGCAGCAATGCAAAAATGATGGAGAAGTGAATGTTACATTATTAGCTTGTCAGAAAATTGGACGCTAACACAAGAGAAAAGAAGAGCTGACATTTTCCATAATCAGATTCATAATTGAATAAAATTTAATTTTTATGGATCAATATCACCTTGTCTCAGTTTCAGAAATGTAGATGGAGAAGAGAAAGAGCTGAGTGGCTGCCTACCAGATTTTAACCTCCAAAACACGAGATGGAGACAAATTCATGTTGTGGGGCTGGTGTCTGCAGCAATGGTGTGAGACAGCATTGCCTGGGCTGTGCAATGGCAGCATCTCTAAAGGCTGTGAACATGGAGAAACCTTGTTGACGTAGAAGATGACAGGGATAGTGTTTGTGACAGTGTTCTTCCCTCAGAAAATGTCTTGCAATGGTGTGACTCTTGGGGTTGTTCTGTGCAGGGCCAGGAGTTGGACTCCATGATTCTTGTAGGACCCTTCCCATCCAGGAAAATTCTCTGATTCTTTAGTGGAAGGTTTGACTTGTGTAGATAACTTACTGCTCAAAACAATAAATGACATGCCTCTTGTCATGCTGATGTAGTGGTGCTATAGTGCTGCATTCAAACCTGACAGCTGTAGAGGGTCTGTAGATGGTCTGACCTTTGTTTCTTTTGCTTGGTTTCAGAATGGTGTTCATTCCCAGTGCCATCATTCCCACACCTTAAAAGTTTCTTTTGCTTTCCATGTTTATGTATGATTTTGTGCAGGGGTTTTACAGCCCTGCCTGGGTTAGTGTGAAGGAACATCACAACATGACACAGGAAAAAAAAAAATGATTTTTTTTTTTTGTTAAATTAGAATGATTTCAGTGTTTTAATCATGCATACTGCTCAGATAGGGGAAGCTGGCTTACAGTATGTCTCAATTAATTATTATTTAGTTATGGAAAATTCATCACAGCTAGAGTTCACAACTCAGTGGCTACAGAGGTCTGAGTTAAGATTTCAGAAATCGTTTTTTCTCTATTTTTAGTCACTGTGATGCACCCCAGCTATTTCCAATTAATTGTTTGATTATGATATTTTGACTGAAGTGTGTTATCCAGCAGGATCTGAGAGGTCAAGACGATTTCACAGGTTGCTCCTGAATTCTGAGTTTTCTCTTGAAAAAAACATCTTCCTGTGGGTGGGATGCCAACAGATTAGTTCTTCTATTACAAAAGCTAAAAAATAGTCAAGTGTGAAACCTTTGACAGTGGTCTGGCTCCTTAGGTAGTGTCAATATTTATCCACCTGTCACCATGTGATCGTTAATCAAGGATGCACAACATCTTGTTAACAAAGGGTCTACACCAGTACTGACATTAATTTTGTTTTCCCTTTCCTGTTTGCCCCAAGGTGGTGGTCAATGCCCTCGTGGGAGCCATCCCTTCCATCATGAATGTTCTGCTCGTCTGCCTCATCTTCTGGCTCATCTTTAGCATCATGGGAGTGAACCTGTTTGCTGGGAAGTTTGGGAAGTGCA
This sequence comes from Sclerurus mexicanus, assembly GCA_013396755.1. Lineage (NCBI taxonomy): Eukaryota > Metazoa > Chordata > Aves > Passeriformes > Furnariidae > Sclerurus > Sclerurus mexicanus. The sequence continues at coordinate 82,124 of VWZF01001503.1, read as the reverse complement.
TTAATAAGACAGAAGGAGATATGCCTTTAGACTCTAAAATTATTAACAACATGAGTGACTGTATACTCTATAACGTGTCAGGCACATTTTACTGGACAAAAGTTAAAGTTAACTTCGATAATGTTGGTGCCGGGTACCTGGCTCTGCTACAAGTGGTAAGTGTGACCACCAGGAACTAATGGGAAAATGTTGCTTGTTCTCATTGAAAGCATCAGTTTAAAATCTCGGGTTAACCTCTATGCTTTCCTGGATTTTTCAGCCTTACCCATCAGGAGAATTTCTTTCCTAAGGTGTAAATGGGGCATATTTAGAGTATTAACTTAGCCTAGAGATATTATGGAAGTTTCTGGTTTTAATTTAAGTTTCCGCTCCATCACTAATACAGTGGTCTGGGAGATGATTGGGTATTGAGGTGAAATAAAGACCATTTTGCCAATATTGTAATCCAGAGCAAAGTTCAATCCCAGAAAAAAAGTTATGGCCCAGGAAGGTCTGTCCATGCAGACAGAGTACACTGGCCTTCCTGAACAGCCTGGGATTTCACTATATCCCACTGGGGAAAAAATGAAGTCGTGGCTTCATGTTGTCAGCTGAAGTTTTTGCATAAAGCTATCATCTTCATCTTAATTTACAGTCCTCTGCTCACTTTCCATGTTTGACGCTGATGCCTCTCATTCTGGTTTCTGACCTCATTTCCAGCTGCTAAATATAATGACTCAGTTGAACCTCACTATGGAACATGGTGTGGTCAGAATTCTGACCCTCTGTCCAGCCCAGTCTCTCTGGGAAGGTGGCAAGAGAATATCAGAGAAGAGACTGTCGGTGTTCAAAGATGGTGTCAATATTTGATTTGTAGGGGCAGAATTAAGCCACTTCTACAGCCTTTTTCAGCAGCAAATGTAAAACATGGGTAAATGGGTTGCATGCACTGAGGTTCACTGGGTTGTGATGCAGCTCAACCTAATGGATAGAGCCATCTTCTTATCCAGGCTGTGCTGCTGGACTGCTGAGTGATTTTAGACAAATTGATTTGTGTTTCAATTCCATGGGGCCCTTATGTAAAGTAGTGGTTATGATGCTTATTTCCATTTTCCCTAATTTGCTCTGAAGCCAAATGATGACAAGGGCTGGATATGCCCTGGGAGTGTTTGCTGTGTTGTGTTTATTGCATACAGAGTTAGACAAGCTCCTCGCTACATCCCTGGATAGGGAGGTTACTTTCTTGAAACACCTGTGATGGCATTCCTCGATTCTGGGATAAAAAATTGCATGCTAGGAGCTCAATTCAGTTGTCACATACAGAATCCACCCTTTCCAATGCAGCAGAGTATTGTCCTGGGCCCCCTCCTGCCCTTCCAAAAGGGCCTGAGCCTCACACAGGTCCCCATCGGATCTGCCAGCCCTCCTCCTTGCCATGAAGCAAGTTTGCTTTTCCTAGATCACCTTTTCTCTGTCAAAGGTTCATGAAACAGCTCCATGAAGCAGTTTTCCTTTCTTGTAGAAATGCTTGTCCTTATATGTGCTGTTCCTGGTACGCAAACACTCGAGTTTGAGATCTGACCACTGTCCATTGAGCCTTTGCTTTCATACCCTCTGGAAAGCAGAAACATTAGAATGGGCACAACCACTTTTGGTTCTTTCCATGACATAAAGATAAACTTGCTGAGAACAAGAGCTTTTATCTTTTGCATGTAATTATGATATTCAGCTCAGCCGTGCAGCGTAGATTAATTCACTTTGAACGTCTTAAATTAGATTTTCTGTTCTATATAGTGTTTTCTTTGTTGTTTTGGGTTTTTCTTTTAATCCAGTCTAGCTGAGCAAGAATGTCCAGGTTTAAAATATTGTGCCTTACCTGAAGCTTCTTAATTCCTCTATAACAGTGTAACAGATGCAATGCCTTTTTTGTGAAAAAAACTCCATCAAAGTAGTAGTTATTCCTTCACCATTTCTTTTTTTAGACTCAAGCTCCAGCTTTATGAAAATCTTTAACTTTTCATAAACTGGCATTACCTAGGGAGTATTCCAAAGCAGTCTTTTCTAGTCACTTCTGTTGGGATCAGTGATGACAGAAGAAACATAACAGGATGCAAGGTGGATCTGGGCACACACTGGAAGGAATGCTCTTGTACTGCTCTTTTCCAGCTGAAAATGGACTTGATGACTGTGCAGGTTTCTTTCAAACCTGTGATCCTGCACTGGACAGGAGAGAAGTAGATTTTCCAGTTGCAGAAGTACAAAAGAAGTGCCATAAATGCAGGACCTGGTCAGGCTGGACAAACTGATTACAGCAGGCATCAAGGGAGCCTGAAGCTTGCTCAACCTCTATGGAAGGTGCTGGCTTCCTATTCCAGGAGGAAAGGCAGGAGCCAGATGCCACTAGGGGATTGATTTTGACTTTAATTCTGCACATGGAGCTCTTATATCTGCTGCTAATGACAGTCTTAGGCAATAAAGTGCAAAGGTGACACCCACAGAGGAGGGGCCCAAACATCTGGATCTCCTTTGCCAGGAGTGTTGTTTACAGGTGCCCCTTGCCAAATATCCTTCACGTGGAGTCACATTTCATGAGCAAACCACCACAGGAAATGCAGGGGATCAGCTAACAGCTCAGCTCCCCTAAGGAGACAGACACATCCGTGCACTGCACTCTGGGACAGAGCGTGGCAGTGAGGAGATAAGTACTTTGGTTACAGGATCCAAAATACAAGCTTTTAAGTGGGACTTGTCTTTTGACTGTTGACATTTTCAGCTGCCGCAGCACACTCTAAGTGACTCTGAAGTTCCTCTGGATGCCTGGATGTGTCTGAAAATCCAGCTGGAAATACGTAAAACAAACCTGTCTGCCTCATGTTCTGTCTTCACCACTTAAAAAAATGCTCAAAAGACATGAGAAGTTGCTACTGTGGAAACTTTAAGGCATACGACTATCCAGAGGCAAACCTTCTGACAATGTAGTTGAAAAGTGCATGAAATTTGCCCCAAATATCTTCTGCTCTTTTCTTACTTTGTTTGGGATCCATCATGTCATTCTGAACATGCCTCTTTGAATTAATGAGTCTGAAGAAACATTCATGTGAAGTCACGTTTCAAGCTTGTCCAGCTAACAAACATCCTCTCGTAACAGGTTGCTAAAATAAGAGGTAGCCTCTGCTCACTCTGCAAGCAAGAGAAATGCATCATTCATGGGTAGGAAAAGATCTTTATTGTTTATTATTTTTGCAGAATACTTCCCTTCTACATTGTGATCATCTTCAAAAATTTTTTTGCAATGGATTTTGAAATTTCAGCCAGCTGAAGAACACCAAGGAAACAAGTGGGCTTTTACATAGTATCTGGCTTTCTTGGAAAAGTTCTCCTTAGACAGAATGGACTTACATCAAATGTGTCCTACAACTCTTTGACACTTTGGGACTCCAGATAAGAAATGAAAAGATAACAGAAGCAGTCTCAGACCAGTGCAGCAAGCAGGAGCTGTAGAGTTAAAGCAATCCCTCATATCAGGTTTGAAGTCATGACTGTGTTCATAAATCAGCTACAAAATGGTCATGAGACAGCAACGGGTGTCTAAAGTTACTGAGTTACACGATCTCTTGCACTTCTGTAAACTGCAATGCTCGAACTTTATTTCCACAGTGGATGCAAAATATGCAAAGAAGAAGAAGAAGAAGAAGGAAAAGAAAAGAAAAAAAAAGAAAAAGCAAAAAAGAAAACAAAAGAAAAAACAAAAGAAAAAGAAAGGAAAAGGAAAAGGGAAAAAACCAAACCCCAAAAGTTTACAGATCTAAAGGCTTACTTTATTTTAAATATCATTTGGTTTAAGGGCAGCTAGTGCCATCTCACCTGTCCTCCTCCCTGCTAATTTACTGCATTGCAGCTCTAACCACCAGTCAAATAACAAAATGTAATCCCATCCCAAGATGAGTTTATCAGTAGATAATCTCATCACATGACAGTTTCAGTAGAAAATGGTGTTTCTCTGGATAGCTTCCAGGCAGGATAATATCACAAACACTCCCATGAAGATTTTGTCACTTCCTTATCCAGAGTGTAAGTGGTTACTAATTCCAGATAAATAATTTCTTTTCTCAGTGTTATATTTCTTTCATTCTAAGTATCTTTTACCCTCTGCAGATGAAGTGTCTAGGGAAGCTTTCCAGAAGCCCTGTGGGTTTTTAATTCTTTTATTTCTGGACAGCTGGGGAAAGCAGAAAATCACAGCACTTCATTCTCTTAATATTTATTTTGTCAAATCACTTCATCATCTGTTATCACTACAAACCACTGTGCCTTGCAGTAGAGTCTCTCGTGTTTGTGGTACACATCGAGGGGTAAAATAGCTACTCAAGAGAAAAGATTTTCTCCCAAGTGGGAAAAAAGTACAGGCTAAGATGATATCATTTTGTGCCACAGGGAAGGGATTTCTTGTTTCATCCCATCCATCCTTCCTGAACAGCACTTTGAGCTGAAAGCTGGAAGCGACTGTAATGAGACCAGAAAATCTTTCATCAGATTAGAAAAAAAATTGCAGAAAAAGGAAAATATTAGAACACTTAAGGCGTATCAGAAGGACAGGTTCAAATAGTGATTTGTTTTAATAAAACTGCTGATCAGTCCTGTAAACATGTTTCGTCTGAAGTGGTTTTTAACACAAGGTACCATAGAAGAGATTTACAAAGGGTTTGATTTGGGAAAGTGCATGAATCTCTTTCAAACAGTAGATAAAACTATGTGCAACCTCTCATATATTATTATTGCATATATACTTTCATGATAAATTCGATTGACTTCTTGTACAACATTTTCCTTTGGCTCAGTGGCATTCAGAAGGAATTGGGAAGGCAGCTTAAATACAGTATTATATTTTGATATAAGAGAGAGTGTATAGTAGAGCATTTCTAAAACCACTGGATGTACCTACCTCAGCACAGCTGCCTGAGTTTCTCCTGGGAACCTCTGGCCAAATTCCTATTATCCTTATCTGGAGTTGTATGACTTCACAACAAGAAAAATTTCAACCTAAGTGTCAGTAGGATGTAAAAAAAATATTGTCTGTGGGTCTTTCATGCATGCTAGTGTAAGTCTGATTAAATGAATAAATCTAAGAATGCCTCATTATCAGCTAACACTGATTTAGATTGTGGGTAGGTCTAAATGGGTCAGAAATCAAAGGAGAAACAACCCTAGAGAAATGATATAAAGGCCATGAGGCTTAGGCCAGAATCAGACCTAATGCCAGGTGTGTTTGGCATAAGGCTGTGTCTAATAGGAGGCATATATTGAGATCAAAGAGTCATGGTTTTGCTACAGAATAGTAAAAATCACTTCCATGTGTTTCTCCTGAGATTTCTGTCACTGCCCTTTCTCCACTGAAGGTTCCAGTGAGAGACAGTGACTTCTGTGGAATCCTTCCTTGTTTAAACAATTTTAAAGAAAAATTAACCCCCCCGATTTAACAAAAAATAAAGTCAGAACAGTAAAGCAGATTGAGTTTCCAGGGCCTGGCTCACAGCAGGTGTTGATTGCCTTTGCTCCTTTCAAGTCAGCTGTGATTTATGCAGCTCCCTGGGCTTTAACATTGTCTTGATTTTCCTGGTTTAAAAGAGGGCAGAATCCAAGCTTCAGTGGGATCCCACAACATGGTCATCAGTATGAATAAGCAATATGGATGGGATCCATCTCACCTGGACCAAGACTTGTCCAGGTCAACACTCTATGTTGTTATGTGTAGCTGTTATCTCTTCATTACCTGACATTCTTAAGGTCAAAACTTCCAAAGATTTAATTGCTATGTTTTCTCTCTTTCATTTAAAAACCTCTGTTATATCCCTACAATTGCAGAAAATCAGGAAGTGCAAATGAGACAATCCAGGAGGAAACCATTCTGGAGTGATTTTAAATATCTAAATGAACACAAACTCATGGATATGTATTGCTTTAAAAGGCAGGCAATGCATTAATTGTGAAGAACATGCTCAACATTGCATTTTGAAAGTTCATCACAGAGATGATATTATCATTTCAAGATATACTTATTTAATATGCTTATGTTTTATGTGGGATTTTTTTCAGGCCACATTTAAAGGCTGGATGGATATTATGTATGCAGCAGTGGATTCACGAGAGGTAAGTCGCTGCAAGGAAATTAATAATTTCTTTTGTCATTGACTTTTGCAGCATCAAGATACTTAACAATAAACACAACAAAAAAAAAATAAAAAAGGTACATACAGGTTGCCAGTCCCTGTCTTACTGAGGTTGGGACAGTTGCAGAACTTCACTTTTTGCAGCTGCTACTGAAGCATCACAACCCTGAGATCAAAACAAATGTAGCTCTACACTGAAGGAGCATGGAGGAACTTCATTTAAAAAAAATTGTACTTCCAAATACAGGTTTTTTCAGTAGTATTTCATTATATTGTGATCATACTTCTGTTTTTTATAAGCTCCATGGATTCATACAAGTTTTAGGATAATCAGAAAATTGATTCTTTTCCCCTCCTGGGTTCAGATTGAGAATATTTTAGAGGACTTAGTCTGACATTGCTCTTTCTGGAGCAGTGTGATCACTGTGACGCTGTTGTGAAACATTGCTGAAATGACCATGGCATTGCAGATGCCAGTAATAAACTACAGAGACTGAGGAGAAGTGCCTCTGCTCATGGAAGTTACACTATTTTTTTTCATGTTTCATACTTTTTATTGCCAATGGGCAATTTTCATTTAACTGCATCCGTATTTTCATGTGTGCAGAGATGGCGTAATTTTCTTATTTTCCCTTTTCCCTTTGCAGTGCGAGGAGCAGCCTGAATGGGAATGTAATTTATACATGTACCTGTACTTTGTGATTTTCATCATCTTCGGGTCTTTCTTCACATTGAACCTCTTCATTGGTGTCATCATTGACAATTTCAACCAACAAAAGAAAAAGATAAGTAGTGCATATGCTACACATCATCTTGTGATTGCTGCAGAGACCAGGTCAAGGAATAGATTTATCAGCAATGGCTTTGCCACAGTAGCCTCAAGATTAGCAGTGAGAGCAGTTGCAAAAACCACCTCGCAGGACTTTTACAGAGGCACAGCTGTAGCAGTTCCTAATGTTCCCATAGCGTGAGCATCCTGAAAATATAGGCTGGGGGATTATATTCCCCACAGAAAGCAGTAAAGCAGCTCCAGGCAGAGGGGATCTCTGGCACAAAATTTGACACGGGCACAGACCACCCTGGTGTCCTCCATGCACTAATACCACTCTCCCTCCAAAAAGTCCAACCTGTTCTCCTCAACCAATTACCTGCCCTAAGGTGCGGTCAGGGCTAGGGAGAAGAAGCCTGAGAGTTGTGTTTCTCACTGGTTGGTAGGCTCTAAACACAGGGCTGAGATTCTTTTGTTTCCCCCCCTCACCCTGGACCTACTTTGAGTGCTGACAGGATCTGAATCCTGCTTTGTCCATGCCTGCCTGCACTGGTCTGTGTCTCCTGTCCCTCACACCCATGTGAAGAGCAGCTCCCAGCACTGCCTCTCAACAAACCCATCATGTTGTGGTTTAAGCCAGCCAGCAACTAAACCCCTCACCTGCCTACTCACTACTCCTGTGACAGTATGGAGGAGAGAACCAGAAGAGTAGAAGTGAGAAAACTCAGGAGTTGAGATAGAGGTGTTTAAACAGGGAAAGCAAAAGCCACATACAAGCAAAGCAAAACAATTCACCAGTGCCCATAGGCAGGCAGATGTTCAGCTGTCCCCAGGGAAAGCAGGGCTCCATCACACATTATGGGAACACGGGAAGACATATGCCACCGTTCTGAATGCCCCCTTTTTCCTTCTTCCCCCAGCTTTGTATACTGAGCGTGCTGCCACACAGTATGCAATATCCCTTCGGTCAGCTGGGGTCAGCTGTCCCAGCTGTGTCAGCACCCCCAACCTATTCATGGGTAGGGTGGTGAGAGAAGCAGGAAAGGTCTTGAGGAGCTTTGTGAGCCCTGATCAGCAATAAAAACATCCCTGTGTTACCAACGCTGTTTGAAGCACAAATCAAGCGTAGCTCTGTACCAGTTACTGTGCAGTAACTGTGTTAACTCTATCGCAGACAAAACCAGAGCACCTCCTTAGATATTTTGAAGAAAGCTACATTAAAAGGGAAATGAAAGGGGAGAGGATGCAGCCTTGAACTTTGGAGCAGGGCAGTGGAGCTCTCTTCATTAAAAATAATAGTGTTGTTCTCACCCTATACTTAGGTGGCCAGGACATCTTTATGACAGAAGAACAGAAAAAGTATTATAATGCAATGAAAAAGCTGGGATCTAAGAAACCTCAAAAGCCAATCCCAAGGCCACTGGTAAGAATGGCATAATTCAGCTGAACTTTATGTAATAGCTGGATGGTTTTTAGTAGAATAAATGCAATTCAACTCTCCAGTGTGGGAAGGCTTATTGCTCCTGGATGAAAGGCACTTTGTAATTACATGTTTTGATTTTGGATGATATTTGCAAGTTCAGTGATCTGTGGTACAAAATTCCCACTGTTCTGCAGCACTGACTAAAATTGCAATGTATATATGCCATTTACTTATTCCAGTGGCCACCTGCGTGCATTGAATAAATTTATGGCCATAGTCCAGTGTTTTGTTTTCAGTTGTTTCAAGAAGCATTAGGAGTAAATGGGTTTCAAAACTCTATCATAAAATTATTCTTCACCATCTTTAAGATTATGAAGTTCTAATCAGAAGCTTCTTCTACTTTCTGATCAATAAGGAGACAATTACATCATCATTTTGACACGGCTCAAATTTTTTAACTAAAACTTCTCCTTTCCCTCAGAACAAATACCAAGGTTTTATTTTTGATGTCGTCTCAAAACAAGCTTTTGATGTCTCCATCATGATTCTCATCTGCCTTAACATGGTTACCATGATGGTGGAAACAGATGACCAAAGTCAAGAAAAAGTCAACATCCTCCATAAAATCAACATGCTTTTTGTTGCCATCTTTACTGGGGAGTGCATCTTCAAAATGCTGGCTCTGCGACACTACTACTTCACCAATGGCTGGAACATATTTGACTTTGTGGTCGTGATTCTGTCTATCGTAGGTAGGTCACCCTGGATTTTCATCCAAGCTCCAAAGTTAAAAAGACAGACATAAAATTTATTGTCAAAGTTGAAGGCTTTGCGCAAAAATGTAAACTTTCAACTCAGAGAATTGAATCCTGAACACTTTTTTAGCGTGCAATTTTAATCTAATGGAGTACTGCCAAATAATAAATTATGTGATCAGCAAAATTATGAGGTTTATCATGCCATACACTAGTTCATGGTGATAAAACACAATCCAGAACTGGCCACCACATACACTGAACACCAGTTCTGTGTAACAGCCAAAGACAGAGAAGTAAAAAAGCCATATGAAAAGGGCACATGTGGATTGCTATTGCTTTGCTATTTACTTTTTATTACAACAGTATGAAATAGTTCTTCAGAGCAGGTTTGAGCAGTGCAGTGAGTCTGACTGTTCCCAGTCCTGTTGTCACTAGAGCTCCACACCCTCATGTTTCCAAGGAATGAAATAGAAAGGGCACAGTTTTATTGTTAATTTGTGCTTTTTGCTGTTCTGCAGCCCCAACCACTAATCATCTATTAGGTGCTACAGAACTGCAGGTCAAATGTGAATTTGAAATCCTACCAAAAGTGTTTTCATTAGAGTTGGGAAAAAAGCAGCAACTGGAAGATGATCAACTAATCCAGTGAACAAAAGGAGCTCAGAAATTCAGCTTTTCCAAAAAAAGAGTTTCCATTTTGAAAGAGGGAATAGGTACATAAAAAGTGTCATGTTAGGAACACAGGGACATCTCATTGACTGATGCTCCTGTTACTCTAAACACTGTTGAATGGACTGGGGAACTTGCAAGATCCCTATGCAGACCTCCAATGCCCAGAGAGCAGCCTCTGCTTTGGGGGCCTTGAATGGCCTGGATTTCACAGATTTGGGTCACCCAGGGATCATCGCTGCCATGCAGCTCTCAGCAGAACCTTGATCCTGGATGCTCTGGATATGCCCATAGCAGTCAATTAAGCAGAGGTGTCATGTTGGTCATGGTGCTGCCCGTGATCAACCAGTCATTTCAGTGTCAGAGGCCTCGGGCCAAGTCAGTGAACCCTCTCCCTGATGGGACACATGAGCCAGGACTGTTGACATTAGTCTGGACCAAGTGCTCTGTTCCTGCAGGAGGGGTTTAGCTACAGGCTCATTTCCTTACTAATACAATATTAGCCCTTAGTTCCCTCCCAGCCCATCAGGGAAACTGGAAAAATTTATAAGCAACCAACCAACCAAAAGGCTGTACAGTAGAACACCTGCACTGTTCTGGTGGTGGCTCAGTAAAACAGGCCCAGCACAGCAGCTGTTCAGTGCTGACTCACTAATATTTTATAGACAAAATTGTTGTCATATCAGAAAAATTCTGACCGTCTGCACTCAGGATAAATTTCTCAGGTGGGTCATGGACAAAAGCTGCAGTTATTTGTGTTCTACCTGAGTTGATCTTGGTTTATCATTCCCAATAGGAAAGCTTTCCCCTCATAAAACTGCCATTACCATTCTTTGATCATAGTCCCAGCAGAGTTTGTATGGATTAAACGGGCATGAAAACACCAACAATGCCATTCCCTTTATTGTGGGCCTTCCAATCTGGGGAACTTTTCATTTATTTTCCCAATAATCCTGACTGATGGCTTTTAAGAGAAGCCTGAGATTATTTTCCATGTACTAACTCGCTGTTTGTCTCTTTTCTTTTAAGGCACTGTACTTTCTGACATCATCCAGAAATATTTCTTCTCTCCCACACTCTTCAGAGTCATTCGTTTGGCTCGGATTGGCCGGATCCTGAGACTCATCCGGGGAGCCAAAGGAATTCGAACTCTCCTGTTTGCCTTAATGATGTCCCTGCCTGCTCTGTTCAACATTGGCCTCTTGCTTTTTCTGGTCATGTTCATTTATGCCATTTTTGGCATGGCCAACTTCGCCTATGTTAAGAAGGAGCATGGGATTGATGACATGTTCAACTTCCAAACATTTGCTAACAGCATGCTCTGTCTCTTCCAAATCACTACGTCAGCTGGATGGGATGGTCTTCTCAACCCTATTTTAAACACTGGACCACCGTATTGTGACCCAAACCTTCCTAATGCAAATGGTTCAAAGGGAGACTGTGGAAGCCCTGCCGTAGGGATTTTATTCTTTGTTACATATATCATTATATCATTTCTCATTGTTGTAAACATGTATATAGCCATTATTTTAGAGAACTTCAGTGTAGCCACTGAGGAAAGTACAGAGCCTCTAAGCGAGGATGATTTTGATATGTTCTATGAAATCTGGGAGAAGTTTGACCCTGAAGCCACTCAGTTTATTGAGTATTCTGCACTTTCAGACTTTGCAGACGCGCTGTCAGAACCTTTGCGCATAGCAAAACCAAACAAAATCAAACTCATAGCAATGGACCTGCCCATGGTCAGCGGAGACAGGATCCATTGCTTGGATATTTTGTTTGCTTTTACAAAAAGGGTGCTAGGAGAATCCGGAGAGATGGATGCCCTTAAAATACAGATGGAAGAGAAGTTCATGGCGGCGAATCCGTCTAAGATCTCTTATGAACCGATTACAACAACTCTCAGACGGAAACAAGAAGAGGTCTCTGCCATCGTCATCCAGAGGGCCTACAGGAGACATTTGTTCCGGCGCTCCATGAAGCAGGCATCTTACTTGTACCGGCACAGAACTTTGGAAAGCAGCATCCTCGAGGACGATGCACCCGAGAAGGAGGGTCTTATTGCGTTCATGATGAACGAAAACTACGGCAGGCCAATAGACAAATCAGAAACTCTGTCCTCCACCTCTTTCCCTCCGTCCTACGACAGCGTCACCAGAGGCACAAGCGATAATCTCCAACTGAAGATAACAGACGTGAGCAAAAGTGATGAGGCTATAGATTGTCTTCTCTCGCCGGACAAGGATAAGGAATCAATTGTTTAAATGTTTGTTTAGAATGCTTTAAAATATTGTTTACAGAATGTAATGCTGTAACTACACAACGATTGAAGCAGCCTTCTTATTAAAAATTAGTTGCAAAAGAAGCAATGGAGTTTTTACCCTTAACTACAGGAGTCTAATAAGTCATATAACCTTTGACCCTGCTCTTTTTGACTTGGCTCAATATTTATATTTATATATGCACAGAAAGAATCTTTGCAGGGTCATAGCTGTTATATCAATGGTGTGAATAAGAATAGGCTAGACTGTAAAACAGTAAACACAGTGTATATCTATCCACAGATAAAGCCTGGCTGTATACATTCATTTAAGGTCTTACTCATATTAGTGTGTTTACTTATGGCGATGTATGACCTTGCATTCTAAAAAGAAAAAAAAAAATATCACAGCTGCTGTAGCAAAATGTAACACTTACTGTATATGTTGTGAATGGTCTTTCATAAATTTATTATATTTGATATTTTTTTACTTAAAAACAAAAAAAAAGTCTCTTTTTCCATGGAGGTTAATGATCCTTATACTCTTCATGATCAACTCTGAGTCAAGGTAATAGGAACTTGTGGGATCCCCATTGCTTGAAGAGGAAAGCTGTTGCAAATTAAAGTATCAAATTAGCAACATTTAAACTATTTATTACACTAAGCCCTCCCGCTTGGGACTTGCAACTGCACATCAGCAGAAACATAAAAAAAAAAAAAAGAGAGAAGCAAATGGTGTCAAAATAATGAGAGAAATGGCTTGTTCTATCCTTCAGGAAACTAGACAGTAATGGATTCTGTTTGTAAAACTGTTAATAAAAGCACTAATTTTTTAGTATGTTTCAAGAATCTGCTTTGAAATCTGCAATCAAACTCGCCATAGAAGTAGCGCATCACGTTTGTGTGTAGTGCTGCAAAGCACCATCTATGCTGGCAAAGTTTCTGTTCAGGTAGTGGGACAGGTTACATTTTCCCCAGGAACACTGAGCTAAGCAGCCTTATTGGGAACTCTGTGCATGAATATTACTCAAATTATTAGTACTACTACTACTACTAATCAATCAATGCCATCTGGGTCATGCAGAACAGCTGCAACACTGTGATCAAGAAGGTGGGAGGGGAACTGCCTCTGGGTCTGTACATAAATTTTGAGGTTTTGAATCCTGTTTACTCAGTGTCCATCTTTCATTTTCTCAGATGGTGAAGTTGTATTTCTGGGGAAGGACAAGAAATACAGGAATCAATAAAAAGAATCTAGTAGATAAAATATATATATCCTCATTCCTGTAGGCAAAGTAATATTTACAGCTGATGTGCCCATCAGCTTCAGGCCAAAGAAATGACAATGGGGTGAAAGGTGGATGTGTGGCTGTAGAAAAGTATTAAGAGATTTTACGTGCTAACATAGGTTATTATTTATTATTAATCTTTCAGCCTCGAGAGAATGTGAGAAATTATTTATGGAATATATAGACAAGTCCATCATTACAGACACGTTCTTTCTTTTTCACTTTCAGACTGATTGTACTTGGGTTTGGTTGGACTTCATGGGAAATCTCGAGATTTCTGTAATGAGCCATTGCACTTTAAGGAAGAGTAATTGTGCTTTTCACCTTGGAGAAGCAAGGATATCAAGAATGTATTTAAGGTGTATTGTCATTAACATTCAGTTACATCCCAGGTTGTAAAGGAGTCAAAAACCACGTGGGGTTGGCAACAAGAATTAAAACAACAGTCAAGTTTATCTATGGCCATTGTTATCTGTCCTCTAAACAAGTCAGAATATGTAAGACAACATGTCAAAAGGCTGACAATGTATCTGTGTAAATATGGGCTAATATATTCTCTCCATTCATTGAGAGGTGTCTCAGGCATTCACTTGAGAGTGGTCTATTGGTTAATTCAGAGGATTTGCCATCAGGATTCCTGGGGTCTATTCCTGATTCTTACTACATGATTTTTAGGCAAATAATTTAACCTATCTGTGCCTCAGTTTACCCATCTGTAAAATGGGAATAATAATACTTACCTACCTCACAGGGGTGTTGTAAGACTTTCTGGTTGCAAAGTGCTATAAGGGAATGAACCGTACTATATAAGTATTATTATAATCATGCTCTCTTGCCCTTTTAACCCCATGTCTATGGTGTATAACATAGGGCTGTTCCTCTGGGCATTTTGTTGCCTTTAAATCTTGTATGTAATTAGATTCTAACTTAAGGGGACTACTCTTTGTTCCTTAAAGTGAAAACACTTTATTCTTTCCCCCCTCTCCACCCCTAACCTCTCCCCAGAAAAACAGAATTGCTCAAGGCTTCTCAAATTAGAGAAACTTTATACAGATTCCCTGTGTATTTATGCTGTAATGTTATTCTGACTGTACATATCACCCAGAAGAGTATGCGATTTTTATATTTATATACATATATATATACACACATGCGTATATCTATACATATATATGTATCTTGTGAGTTTATAGAGTGGCTGACACTCAGAGGACACGACTTACTGATTAAAATGTTTTCTCCTCAATGGGATTTATTGATCATTAGCAACAAGCTGCTGCCTATAATGAAACTGTTTAATTAGAAAATAGTACATTCATTACTTGCTGAACAAGCATTTATTGGCTGGCAACTAGTAAAATTATTTTCCTTTCAAAGCTTTAGAATAGAAAAAAAAAGAGGGAAAATACTAAGAAAAAGGAGAATTTCTCTTATGATTTTTTTTTTCATGTACAATGTAAACTGTTTGAAACCCTAGGAAAATGCCAGCCTGCACTCAGAAGTGGGGTTTTGGTCAAGCTGTTTTAAAAATATTTTAATTGTTTTCACCTATATTAGAAAACATTCAAGTGCTGTTCTTATTAAGAGTCAGGCCCAGTAGAGAAAGGGATGTAGAGATGATTAGCTGGTCACTGATTATATTAGAGAAGAGCTCTTCCTGTGGTCATTTCACCCTTGAGTTGAACATTTTAGTGTTATTGCTGTGAGACCCTATAGTACTGATGCAATTACAAATGGTTGTCTTTTACCCAAAACCTGTAAAAAAAAAAAAAATGTAATGCAAAAAAATCTGAAAGAGGGTCTTAACTCTAGATGTTTACAGTGCAACTTTCTAAACCTGAATTGTAAATTATTTTCAAAACCTTTGTAACCAGAAGGTTGGTTTTCTATTGGGTTTTCTATTGTTTTGTGGCACATTTCTTTAGAGATGAAGAGGGAATGGTATCTTTGTATGGTTGCAGAACTCCACTCAAAAACATCAAATAACCTCACTTGTAGATCCTTATTAATGGAGACGCCGATCCGAATTCAGCCATGATACAACCACCTGGTGCAGTGATTTAGTTTCAGACACTAACTCAATAGTTGGCCCACACTGTCTATAAGCATGGTGAGTGCTACCATTTTTTCTGTTGATTTGTTCAATAAAGGCAACCACATGAATCACTCAAGCTACAAAAAGAGCAAGGAAAATATCAGCCAATATCATAGGACATATTAAGCTGTTTGTACCTGGAAAAATTCAAGTTTATTAAGTTTCTTTATTAAATAAATAAGGATAACAAATATGTCCTGTGTCTTTTTTTTTTCAACATTTTTTTAACATTTATGTTATTATTTCTTTGACTCTTTTTCAACACATTTTTTTGGGAAATTCACGGTGACTTTTGTTAGAAGGCTTGTGGATGGAAACCCCTCCAGTTCATCTTGCATTGTAAGGCAACCTACAAGGTATTAAAGGCTTGATCCAAAGCTTGTTGAGATCAATGGAAAATTTCTGAGTACATCAAATGATTTAGAAGCAGATCCAAAAGTTTCTCTTCAAAGCGAGTCATTTATAGGATGAACACAGCACTGGTATTTCAATCCATCCTGCCTGGCAGAATTAGCTGGAGGAGGAAAGGTTTTACTGAAAACATTGGATCCCACTCAGAGGTTAATAAAAATCATACAAATTATATTTTCTTTGTGCTAATATGGATATCTTTCCATTTTAATTATATTGATTTGCATTCTGGTTAGATCTTAAAATTTGTACCAGGTCAGCACCAATTTGGTTACCCTGTTCCAGTGCTCTGATTTCTATTTAAACATGGCAGAATCCTAATCATATTAAACCAGAACAAAACTGAGCTAGTTTGAACTGCAATTAAAAAGTCCAGTCAGACCTTTGAATTATAAAATTATTTTAAAATCAAGTTTTACATTAAGTTGGAGCAGTCTGACTTGTGAAACAGACCTTTATTTAAAAAAAAAATAAGAATTTGCTAAAAAGTGTCATATAATAATTTGACTTCTGAGTAATCATGTGTGTAGAATAATTCTGTCTGAAAAAAAATCAGCAAAATATTTTTGGTTAGAAGGAACCGTTTACTGAAATGTGACTTCTCTGTGGAAACATGTCAGGTTAGTTAAGGAAATTGCTGGTTGTATTTTGAGGTCAAAATTCCCATGAGAAGGAAATTCAGAGTCATAATGAAAATTTTCACATCTAGATTTTTACCAGAATTTCCTAACTTATATAGTTGTGTTCCCATCACTGTGCTAGGGAACGCTTTGGGTTACAGGACTCTCCTTATTTTCATGCAGATCTTGGGGAAGTTTTTAAGGGCTTTCAGATTTTCTATTTTTCAGGATGAAATTAAAAATAAACAAACAAACAAATAAATAAATAAATAAAGTTGCCAAATGGATTTCTTGTTTTCCAGCCCTAGCAAGGAACCTGGAGCACTGGCTCCTCAGAAAATGGGAATTTTTTTAATTTTTTTTTTTTAAAATCATGGAATCATAGACTTATTTGGGTTGGAAGGAGCCTTAAAGATCATCTGGTTCCAACCCACTGCCATGGGCAGGGACACCTTCCACTAGACCAGGTTGCTCAGAGCCCCATCCAACCTGGCCCTGTACATTTCCAGAACAGGGCAACAGTAACTCCTCTGGGAAACCTGTTCCGGTTCCTCACCATCCTCACAGTAAAGAATTTCTTCCTAATACTAAATCTAAATTTACCCTCATTTAGCTTAAAGCCATTACTCAAATTATGTTGATTTTGCAAACCGGCAGATCTGTTAAATCAAGCCTGTGTGAAATCTATGAGATCGGAGTCAGAGCCTGTAGTTTCCAGATTCATGTTGAAATTTTTTTAGCGGTTTCAGTTCTTTCTTCTTACTTTTGATGCAAATTGTCTTAGTAAATACCAGGGTCACTTTGGAGACTAGTCCATGTTAAGAAGGAGAGGTAACAGCAGCGCAGGCAGCTCATGCAGTTTTCTTAGGAAAAGTCACAGATTAACAATTTGCTTTAGATCTAAAGAGAACTTTTATAATCATCCAAAGTTGCTGTAGGAAGCAGAGAAATAAAGAATGAATGCTTTGCAGTGCAGAGCCTTGGCTGGGCTCTAAGGGACGCCCATGCAGGATGACAGTGTCGTCTTTCTGACACCAGCAATGCATTTTGCTGCTGTGTGGGGGTACAGAATGGGCCTTAAACCAAGGGAAAACAGGATGGAGCAGAGCACACAGAGAAAACGCCTGCGAAACGGCTGCTCCTTCATGTCAATCCCCCCCGCGAGCCGTGAAACAGCAGCCGCGTCGGGCGAAGAACAAACATGGAAATCCTTCTGAGTGTTTACATGTTGCAAAGAAATAGCAGCCGTGTCAAAGGGAAAGCATGTGAAAGCAAATAGTCCGCAGGGAATAGCTATTGGCAGCCAGCAAAAAAATGCTTCGGAGTCAAACGTCACCGATAACCCCACGAGGGCTGGAGGTGTTGGGCTGCAGTGCGGGCATGGGTTTGTCAGCACCTCCAGCCGAGCTATTTTAGCCAGCTGACAAACAGGACTCTGAGCAGCTCCTGACCCACGTGCTTTTGCCATGGCAAAGTTTCTGAGAGCGCTGCTGCAGTTGTTGTTCCCTGGAATCTCATTGCTTTGCGTTGGGTTGTGAGTCCCTGCCAGGTCAGGGAGTCAAGGATTTTTTTCCCCTATAAAATAACTACACAGTCTCACAAACCAGCATCCAGTGTTCAAACATCAGCAGAGTGCTTTAAATAATGAGATTTTAATTCAAAAGAAATGCCTTTTCTTCTTCTGATTAGTATTATTATTACTACTATTCTTACCTATTTTTAATACCCCAAAACTTCAAGGGTATGTCCTGGTCATATTTTCAAGTTTTCTGTTTTTCTAACAGTCACATTAGTCAAAAAACTGAGGCTTCAGGAGAAAAAATACAAAAGACTATGACAATTATGCTTAAACCATGCTAAATGGGTCTAAAAGGAATTCAAGTATTGTTCTGTGCTAAAAGCTGATTTGAACTATAGAGCTGTACTTCAAAACACCTGTGTTTTCTGTGAAATCTCAGTTTCTCTAAAGCTAATGGGAATTTAGCAATTCCCTTAGGGAAATCAGGTTTCTAAGATTTATTTTTTTTTCATATGGACTGCCCCAGTTGCTCACATTTGTCTTAATATTTAATCTTTTCAAACCTGCAGACCACACAGAAATAAAATCATTTTCATTTTTAGCTCAGAGACAAGCTGTGTTTGTGATAAGTATTTGTACAGAGTATACAAACCTGGAATTATGGTGCCCAGCACAATACAGGACAGTTCAGCCCTTTGTGCTCTTGTTGACATAGACCCATTAAATCATAGAGTAATTTGGGTTGGAAAAGGAGCTTTAAAAGTCATCCATCCCAACTGCCCTGCAGTGAGCAGGGACACCTTTCACTAGACCAGAGCCCCATCCAACCTGACCTTGGACACTTCCAGGACTGGGGCATCCACAGCTTCTCTGGGCAACTTGTGCCAGGGCCTCACCACCCTCATCATAAAGATTGTATTCCTTACATGCTCACTGGAGATCTGCTCATACGCTTTCTTTGCAGGATCTGTAGACCTGTTCCATCCCTGCAGGTGCTGCTCTGAACCTGATCCCAGCAGATGTGGAAATGTTGGAGGCTGAGCTAAAGAGGTGACACTCATGCCTTGGGCTCTAACACAGATAACCTCCTGAAAAGCTCTGAACTCTCCTACACATCCCATGTCTACTCTCCTCCTTTTTTTATCATGGAGGATACTCTCCACCCTGCAGCTGTTTTCAATTTTGCACCTGAGTGGGGCAAAGTCTGTGGGGAGGGATAAATACCCAGGGAAGGTATGGGACTGCTTTTCCCTTATAGGCTGGAGCAAAGAGCTGTGTTTTCTCATGACAGAGCATGATAATTCTTGGAAAACACACCTGCTGGTTTTGAAATGTATTTTGTTGATCTTGAAGGAATTTGATGTGTTGTTGTTTTTTTTTTTACTGTCTAGGACTGCAGACCACAACTTGCAGCCACATCCACATTAAAGCTTACGTAAGAGTGGACATCACTTCCACCTGTCCTTGCCTTACTGCACAGGCCAAGGAAGCCGGAAAAAAATAGCCAGTGGCTTTAAACAGGCTCCATTCTCCTATTAAGGAAGTGAGGACTGAAGGGATGCTCTGGGGCTTTGCTGGGTTGGTTGTGGTGTCTGACTTTGCTGTGAGGTTTGCTGGAAAGACTTTGAGGGAAGCAGAAGAGAACAATGTCCTCCTGAGGCTGTGAGGAAGTGGGATGCTGTGGTTTCAAGGTGGATTGCTCTGGATGTTGCAGGAGGAGGTTTGTAGCTGTGCCAAGTGCTTCAGCATCACTGTGTTGAGGTGCTGAAGATGTGCAGTCTTCTCTAAAGCTTGTGGTTGAAATGGGGTAAAGATAGCTGTTTCCTTTGTGCCTGGAGCTGCTTACCCAGGAGTGGAAGATACCAGCCCTCAAAGCGGGGCAGGTACTTCTCAGGAATTGTCTGGATTTCTGTATAGACAAGATACATGCTCACAGGGTCCATGTGCCTCTCCTGTGTCTCTCCCCCTGGCCTGTTTCAATCTGGTTTGGTGGAGGGGTAGGAGTCTCAAAAATAAATGAATTCCTGTAAGTTTTGCAAAAATAAGCAGCTGAGGACACTATTAGTCTTTAGCAAACAGGAAAGGTTATAAAAAGAGCTCAGATCTTAAGGAAAGACTGAACATTTTCATAGAGAGGGCAGTTCCTATAAATGCCTCCCTTTGTAGGGGGAACAATTAATTTGCATTTTCTTAATCACCAGGGACCACCAATTCCATGGAACAAACCACAGAAAAACAGGTGTTGTTAGTTCTGGTGCCTTGAGATTTGTTTGAATTACCTTTGCTATCAAATGGAAAGATACGTGAGATTGAAGTTATGGCACTTTTTGTTTTCCATGAGGAGCTGGGAGGATGGCTGGGCACCTTAAAGGTAAGATCAGCTCTGTACCTCTCTCTGTCGCCATACTTCTGTGGAGTGCTTCTCATCAGAAGTTGGAGGAGTTGAGAAAATATGGAGAGCAGCAAGGTGAGAGTTAGAATTTAACAGGTACCTGATTTGCTTCAGTATGAGCCGCTATTTAATACAGTGGTGGGTGTTTGAAGGGGGTAAGCTGGGTGGTGATGACACTGGTATAAACCTCTTGCAACAGGTGATGCTCACCTCGATAGCATGAGCAGTGATGCAGCTTGTAAGCAGCTCAGCTTTGTGCACAGTGCCCGACAGATGCCTCTGTGTGTGCACAGCTCAGATAACTGCTTATCTGCACGGCTGGTGCTCCAGGAATCCTTTATCTCCATAGAAATGTTGCAGGATTTAGCTGGGCAAGCTCTCCAGCCCCGTGGTTTCACTGCACTGTCCTCTCCAGGCAGCGAGAAGGTGCAGAGGGCAGCAGTCTGGATGTGCTCCTGCACGTGCAGCTCCCATGGTTGGATTCACCTCTCAGAAAGTTGTTCCCAAAACACTATGATACAGTAAGTCAAAAGAGTGCATGACGTGGGCTAGAAAGTATGTCCACCAGAAATAAGATCCTCTTTCACTATTTGCTTTTTAAAACTCAAGGCTGTGTTGCGGAATTTGAGTTCAAGTCCTCCTTCTCCTCACTGTTGGAGGAAAAACCCACTGAAACCCAGTAATAATCAACCCCAGTGAAGCTACTCCTGTGAGTCAAGCTCTCCTTTCCCCATAACAGGGCCCACTGCACAGCTGGAGGTTGGTATAGGATACAAAAACACACCCACCACCATTAGACCTTAATTTTTTAGCCATTCGAGCCATAGTGAAATGTCTTTTGCCAGGAGTGGGTGCCAGACAATAAAGCAGCTCCTTCCACTGGCATTTGCTATACAGCTGGGTTAGCTGAGTGATCCCATTGTCCACTGAGAAGACACTCAGAGGCCAGAAGAAGAACCACCCAACTTCTCATGTATGGAGGTTTTCAAGGCTTCAGGGAGGACATCTTCATTTTGTTGCAAACTTGTAGTGGTTAACATGAAATGGAAACACTCTTCTGGGTGAAGTTGGGTTTCTAACCCTGTTCTGAGCCTGACACTGCGCTGCCCTAGTGCAGCCAAAGGTATATTGTCCCCCATGAAAACAGGAGTGCAAGGGGAAGCTGGCCAAGTGTCCAAAGGTCAGTGTGACCACCAAGGATACTGCCCCAGTTTGTCACCCTGCTGTTGACCCATCCTCTTGCAGCATGAGAAGGTCTAGTCTTTCACACATGGTATGCATATGTCAGGAACCATAACCCACAAAAGCTGCAGAAATTATTTTTGTCTAAGGTCTTGAGGATTTAACAGCTTCAGGGGCCAGCGTGTGAATCTGCTACCCAGCAGCTGTGATCTCCTCTCACCTCAGCCTCTCCAGGAAGGATGGGAAGATTGTCCTGAAGATTAGTCAGCCTTCACATTCTTGGAGTGTTTGACATAGAAACACTCCTGAACACTGACAGGGGGAAGGTGAAGAGCAACCCAGGATCCAGAAGGTGGTAAACATGGCCCCTGTCCAAATCTAACAGGGGTAGTAAGGCTGTTGCTTTATAAGGTTGCACGAGACATAGGAAGCAGTGTGAGAGGGGTGACTTGCTGGCTTATACCTCTCAAGTGAGTTCAGTATTTCAATGTGTATTGGGAAGCAAGGACAAAGCACACTCCTTCGTGCTGAAAGTGGACCATCCTCCTTAGTTTCCTCTGAAAAGAATTTCGTTCTGGTGCTCAGAACTGGTGGGGGGGATTCTCAGCAAAACCAAACTGTCACCTCCATTCAAACAACAAGGGCATGTCTTCCTTAGCAATCTGTCCTGGAGGAAACTCCAAATGCAGTTAAAGGGAACTTCCCAGAATAAAGAATGAGATCAAACTTGATCCTACAAGAATCTTTTTATCTGATGATGTTTGCAATTATCAATCTGAGCTTGTTTAATCTTCTCCATTCTTGGTGTAGGCAGTTGATGGTTGGAACTATCACAGTTCTGGTCTCAGAGCTGTGTCCAAATCCCTGAAGCCTGAAGCTTAAGGTCCTTACCCAGCTCTAATTTGAGAGCTTTGACTCTCACACCAGCTGACTGTGTGGATTAAATGCATGTAAATACCTTCATAGTGACTGGCAAAACATACTTGTGATGCTATCCTAAATTGGGATGCTCTCCCTCCAGAGGTGTCAGTTTGATGTTATCACCTACTCAGCAAATAAATCCCATTATTGAAGGATGGAGAATTCATGTTCTTCAGTCAGGCCTGCAACCAGCTTCTTTACCCTGTAAATCTGTTTTCTACTTTGCTTTGCCATCACTAAAGGGGCTTTTCTATACCCTTCAAAGATGCTTTGATATAATCTCTATTTCAGCTCAGCTTGCTGTGAGTCACCCCGATGTTTGCAGCTTGGTGCTCTGTCTTATTGGCCTATGAAGGAGCCAGTATTAGAGTTTCTATTCCAAATACTCATCTCCCTCCCAAGCTAAAGGGGTCAGACAGGTCTGCCTGCAAGGTGCAGGTTTTCTTAAGGGCATCATGTTGCTGACAGGAGCTATGAGAAGGTGATCCCTTCTAGATGAATAAAGTATTCCTTGTCTTACAGGTCTATCTATATTACTGGACCAAGGCAATGCCTCACATCCAGCATGAGATATGCTTTGTTCCCCCTCGCCTCCAAAATGGTTGAGAGGCCCTGCACTGGTTTCAAGCACTACTTTTCTTTTAATTTCCCTGTTTGTAAGGATATGCATTAACTTCTGGGTATTGGTTGGGGGTTTTGGAGGGGGGTTTTTTGTTTTTTGCCTTTTTTTTTTTTTAAGTCTGTCTTTACAGTTTACGTGAATCAAAAAAAACCCATGCCCTCTGTTAACCTCAGCCATCAGCAGTGTTGGAACAAGATAGACAAACCTTCATGGACCAAATCTTGGGCTGTGTTTCCATCACATACAGGTTCTATTCCTGCTGCTTACCAAAACTGGTCATCAGTTTGTTTTTCTTGTCCAGTGAATAAACAGGATGGCAGGAATAAACTCTGATCTAACTGAGGGGGGGTCTCACCTTCCAACCCGCTTAGGTGAATTGGTCCCTGGCCAGTCTGACCCCTCAAAATCATATTTGGGATATTGACCTACATCAGAACAATCTCAGGGATCTTTCCCTCTTCACCTATCAGGGCATGCTGCTAGACCAGTCCCCCCACCAAAAGCCTCAAGACCTTCCAAGAAGGGGAAATGGCTGTTGGGAAAATAAATATTAGTAGAAAAGGCATCTGGTGATGGGAAACAATCAAAAATTGGGAAGCAATATGAGGGTACAGGGGGATTAAGTATGGATGGCATGGGATGTCCTAGGGACACCACCAAGCTGTCAGCACCACGAGAAAGCTCACAGTGAGCGAGCGGTGCAGTGCTCAGAGCAGTTGTGTAGTCTCGATGGTAGTGTGGCAGCACTGAAGTCTGTGCCTGGCCGTGCCTTGTTTAGTGGTATAGGAATAATCACTTCGACAAAGGGCTCTCACAGCTTGGGAACAACCCAGGAAGTTCCCCAGACAGGCTGTTCTCCATCTGTTCAGTCCCAGGGAGAAACCTGGCTGGTTCATCAAGCCACCAGAAAGTGTGGTATATGCTGGTTTGAGAATTCTCCTTGGTAGGCTCCTAGGAACTTGGGAGTTTGGGGGGAGGATGTCTGATAATTATTTTTTCCCCCTAAATCTGACTAATCTCGTAATATTTTAAAAAATAAAACCAGAAAAGCAAAGCTCTGCATGCATGTGTGTGTATACATGGAAATACAGGGTTTCAGGAGGAATTTCTGAAGTCATTTACCTGGAGAGGACTCCACATCTCCATCCTGGGCTTCTGAGGATACTTTTGTGAGCCGAAACATGTTCATTTTCAGAGGATGGAGGAGGTAGGCTATTTCATACTCTAAAAATGAGTGCAACATTAATGAAGCCAAAACCACAGAAGGGCTCAATTACACTTACATTACGAAATAACCACAAAATCTCATACTGGTGGAGTTCAAATGTCTGCTGGCTTGCTTGAAGATGACCACAAAGAATGCAAAACATTATCTGGTTATTAATGTCACCACTCCTGGGGAGAAACCTTGCTGGGCTAGAAACCTCCCCCAAGCAGCCGAGGACCCAAGATTTAAGTGCACTTTGCTGTTATTGTCGATTCCTGCTTGCTAAACCTCTTTACTTGATGTTTATAGGGAATCATGGAGGGAGGCATGATGCTCTTTGTGCTAGAGACACCTCACCTTGCAAGGGATGGCAACATCATCCCGGGACCCAAGGCCAGAGTGAGACCAATGCATCTGACTCAGCAATAAATCCAGTTTCCTCCTCTCCCCGTGTGCAGCACAACTGCTGCTGAGCCACAAAGGGTGCTCTGGGCTAACAGCAGCTGTCCCTCTGTGCTGAGCAAAGAGGCATCTAAGAAATCTTGGTATGTCTCCTGCCACACTCAGCAGGAAAGCTCAAACTGCACTGCAGGCTAAAAGTGATCTTGCAGCGGGGCCAAAAGGTTCAACACCCAGTCGTCCTTGTCATAGCACATTAAAAACTGGTGATCAGTCAGCTGTGCACAAGCAGAGGCTTTTATGTAGAGCAAATGTAATTTCTGCCACAGATCAGCATGGGAAGCAGCAGGCAACCCCCAGGAGTGAGCTTTCTGCTGACGTTTGGAGTCTCTATAAAGATTGCATGCTCTGCAAGACCCAGGTCTCTGAGAGGGGGAAACAAATAAAGGATTCCTCTTTTCTTCACAAGATGCTTTCCAAGGAGCAGTGACAGCGGATGTCCTCTGGCCACGGGGCAGATGCAGTCTGTCCAGTGTTGCTCATGGCTGGTGTTTGAGGCTCAGAGGGCCAAGGGATGCTTCATGGGAGGCCACAAGGCAGTCCAAGGGTATCAGCCATGCCAAAGTGCTCTCCAGAAACACCATAGCTCCTCTCTGCTTTCCCTTCCCCAGGCTCTCAGCACGGAGGTCTCAAGCTCATCGCTTGTTAATAGCGTTTCCTTGCCAGGACTTTTCCTAACTTTCAGTGAGAGTAGTGGAGCCAACAGATGTTTTACTTTCAACAGCTGAACAAAGTCCCAAATTCAAATCTTTTGGTCTATGTTGTGTGAAACATTTTGACTGAACCAAAACTACATGTACATTTATTAAGTCAGCTTTGGCTGAAGACATCATATTGAAATATTGTGCTTAAGCATTGAGACTCCTCAGTTTTCTCTCTGAATACACTGTTCCCTTATCTGTCTTTTGGTTCATTAAGATTCAGCCTAAAAGAATTTCAAGCTTTGGTCAAGCTTGAGCATCCAGCTCACACCAGAGGTCTCTGGTATTACTGACAGAATTTAATTCCTCTCTAGTAGCACTTCAGCCTGAAGCTGTGCCATATGCTGGAGGTGAAAGTCTCCATTGCCCACTGGGGTTTTTGTAGCACCTGAAAGTGTCCCTAAGTTGTTAATGCAGCAGTAAGCAGAGCTAGAAGCTGTTGCAGCAAAACATTGTGCAGCCCTTATTGCAGAGACAGGCAAACTGCCCCAGCTCTGCCCACATCCAGCCTGCTCCTGTGCAAATCCATTGCTGGACACTGTATGCCAAGCCCAGCCCCCTCCATGAGTAAAAACAGCCTTTTCACCAGGTGGCTGATGCTGTAAAGAACAAAGGTCTCCTAATATCTCTTCAATGTGGATATTCTTAATATGCTATTGGCAACTGAACTATGTTCAGCTTTGTGCATACCTGAAAAAAGTATCCTGCTGTGGAGCAGAAACTCAAAGCTGTTACCTGAAGCCTGCTTGATTTGCCATATTTTTTGGCTCCTCTGTCAGGTTTGTTTTCCCCAGAAGAGCCCAAGAAAATGACCACAGTCCTAGGGGATTTTGGTGGTAATGGTCACATCAATAATCACTTCCATAACCTCCTTCCAGCTACACAGTGAAATATGGCCTCCCTGGGTACTGCTGGGTCTGCGGGACTCACGATGACTTGAAATCCCATCTGTTGTTGCTTTCCTAATGAAGCACAGGAACTGGGTTGCAGGCATGTGCCATGGACTCCCTAGAGTCAGCAATGACATGGCACCATGGAGCTGACACTCCTCTGTTGCAATTAGGTTCATGAAAGGATCACTGCTCTTCCTCCTGTGGTTCAACACTCCTAATATCCTTGATTAAGTGACTACTGAACCATTTGTCGTGGGATTCAGCTGGCAATAATGCTCTTAAATGGCAAATATATTATTTTTCGCTCTTGCACTCCCTAAGAGCAAGCAAAACTGGTATGACCATCCAGCTCCACACTTGGATCTCTCACTTTAAGGACACAAACCCTTAAGTACAGCCTGCTCATGTGTTTCTGGTGGGTTAGAAACTATTTACATTGCAACAGCCATTGCTGAAATGTGGTCACTTCTGGGAAGTGAAGCAGCTGCTGTTTACTAAGAGACAGGAGGCTTTGTGGTTTGGACAGTGGCTGGAGCCCAAGGTTTTATTCTGGTAACACCACTGCTGGGAGCTGCAGCATCATGTAGACATGCCTTTGCAAGATGAGCATTACATAGCTCAGGTGCTGATGGCAATGTAACCACAGACATGAGCACAGAGCCCTCTCTGAACTGATTCATCTGCTGGCTTTGGGTACATGCTGCAGCTCATGCTGACCCCCATGCTGTTCTAACTAGATTGCTGAAAGCCAGCAGGCTTAAAAAACACTTCAGGTACTGTTGATACCTGGCGCCAGCAGGTCCTGAAGTGCAGTCAAAGGGTTACAGTGCAGATTAGCTCCTTGAGAAATCTGTCAGCTTTCTCTGCCCTCTGTGAAATGATTGGATGGAGTGTGTGTGCACGGATGTGGTGGAAAGACAATAAAAGGAATACTTAAAGTGTTAATTAGAAGGTAATACATGTGTCCACAGCCCAGCAAGGTCCAATCCTCCCTTGGCTGAGGCTTCAACACATCGTCTTGTCACTCTTCAGGACTGTAAGTGGAGAGGTTGTAACTCAGATGAGACTGGAAGGTAGAAAGAATCTCCTGCGTAGACCTTCACAAGGGACATTATTAGACAAACTTTGCCTAGAGAAGTGGTAGATGACCCATCCCTAGAATTGTTCAAGATGAGGTTAAATAGGGCTTTGAGCAACCTGGTGTAGTGGAAGCTTCCTTGCCTGTGGCAGGGGGGTTGGAAAAAGATGACCTTTACGGGCCTTTCCAACCCAAAGCACTCCATGCTTCTATGATCCTTATGAAATTTAAGGCACTTGCACACCTTTCAGTACTCCTTTTGTTTTTCTTCTCAGAAATGCCCCTTCTCAGCAGGGATTTAGGAAATGGATGACTTGAGATGGGAGCTCTTCCACAACTCCATGTGGACAGATGGGAAGTCCCAAGTTGCCTGCCATGGGAATGTACCACTCTGTCTGATCTCCCTGCCTGTCTCAGGTGCAGGTAGCGATAGCAAAAGGCCTGTTTTGGCAGACACCAGAAAACTGCAGAAGAGATGAAGCTGGAAATTGCCAAATGGGGCTAAGTAGGAGGTGTCCTGTTGATTATTTTACTTGATCAGGAAAGGGATCCAGTTGGATCCTATCCCTAGTACAGCTTAGCTTTTCCTGCAGAAGTAGCATAAGGCCATCATTGGTGGCACATATCTCAAACCAGACAACAATGGTGTTACTAGAAATGTTTGCTCATTTAGTCTTATGCCCAGATGATCTTTAGCAACCAAACTGGACAGGTTTTTTT
The DNA here is from genome assembly GCA_013396755.1 of Sclerurus mexicanus. NCBI lineage: Eukaryota > Metazoa > Chordata > Aves > Passeriformes > Furnariidae > Sclerurus > Sclerurus mexicanus. Next base: position 53,990 of record VWZF01001503.1, on the reverse strand, counting down.
AACGGAATACAGATGTGACGCAACCTTTAGGCACTAACAAGGCGAGGTTTGAATCCACTGGGTACAGCTCTTCCTTGTCCATCACTTTAACGCGATGTAGCAGCCCAGGATTTTGGAGGGATGTGCTGGGAGTCAGCAGGCAGCAACAGCTGCATCTGTCAAACTGCAGGACACTTGGTAGGCTGAATTTACAGCCCCTTGTGGATGGCAGGGATTGGGCTGGATCAGTCAGACATAGAAAGTTTCTTAAGGGCTGGGAAAAGAGCAGTGCTGCTGTGAACAGCAGCTGGAAATTCTACTGCTGCTTCCCTCTACCTGCCTGAAGAAGAACAAAAGATGGCACATGAGATTTTCTGGAGCAGAGTCAGAACAGATTCGGAGTTGTTAAGATAGCCTTTTGAAACCAAAGTGTTAAAGCCTATCTCGGTGCTGTACCCAGGACACTGTGATAAGGGCCTGCTCTTCCATTCCTGTGGTGGCCTCCTGCTGAACATGCCACAACACCAAGTCACGGCGCTGGAAAAGGTAACAAGGCACTCGATGCACCAAACATGTGGTGAATCACAGAGGAACACAAAGAAATACTCAGTCAGATACTCAACCACAGGAACACACTAACCATCCTGGGCGCAGCGTATCATCCTCCCCCAGAGGAGATGCCGTGCTTGACAATCATTACAGTCCATCAGTCACACCCCAATACACCTCCAGCCACACATGGATTGAGCAGGAGAGCATTTGCTGAATTTTCTGGGCGGGATTTTTGTTGTTGATGCTTTTAAGGCTGCCTGTTCCCAGCAGTGCACTGGGTTCCATTGCAGCCCCCACTCCAGTCCCTGTCTCCATCCCAGCTGCACAGGATTGCAGGGAAGAGCCAACAGGAGCGGCTCCCTCTCTGCAATCCCCCACTTGCCAGCGGTGGCTGCATTTGTCAGAAAGCTCCCATTAGTCGTGCATGCCAGCTATAATCTCCCAGCCCGAACACAGCAGCATCTGTGCCAGTATTATATAACCACAATTGGCCTGTACAGGGCATGTTAAAGCCATGGGTTGGAGAGAGCCACTGGCTCCACCACAGAGCTCATCTTTAGTAACAGCCTTTCTGTGACTCTGCAAACTTACACTGGTGTTTTTTTCCCTAGTGGAATTCGGGGGCTGTGTTTCTTGAAAGTATTATAGATGGACATGTATCCATAGGCACTACCTACATTGGACTACTGGTGTTAAACTCCCAGCTCTGGGCAGCAAGAAGTTAAGAAGAGTTTTTAACAAAAATTTTTAGAAAAGGTGACAGTGAGAGTACACACAAGGGAAACTCCAGTGTGTCAGATTTGTTAAGAGGCTAAAAATATGCCTTTTTTTTCTTTGGAGAAAGAGGAAAGTAAGTGGCAAAAGGAATTAATCTGAGACAGTCAGAAGCAGATAGAAGGATTATACAGCAGCTCATTTAGGACTGCAGAATTCACTTTCAGGCACTCTTTTGCAAAATGCTTAGTGATTCCTATGGACCTGACAGAAGGTCTCCGAAAGCCGCATGAAGAAGACAGGGAAGGACTTTAGCCCCATTATGCACAACTGCAAATCTCTGAGTAGAACATCTTTAACTGTGCTTAAGTGACAGCCAGGATTAACTTGGCTGAAACCACACAGTACAGAAACATGTAGGACTAAATTCAAGGATGCCTCAGGAACAGCGAGGATAATCTGTGGCAACAGCAGCTTTAGACTCAAGAAGCCAAAAGGTCCAGACAGACTTTTCTGCTGCTCCATGGACGTGACACATTGGCTTTCACTGGTTGTAAGTGGCTCAGTGTGTGTTTGTGCATAGCACAAGTGCACAGGTAACACACACATCTTCTCCTTTTCTCTCTAGGTAGTGGAAGACCCTCTTAATGTGTAACTGTGGCCAACCACTCAGCCTTTCAGACTCTCCTGCTCCTTCCCCCTGGGAGCAGCCAGGTGACTTTTTGAATGAGTGCAAGCAAAATCTCAGGATTTCACACACCATCACTCTCCAGGACGCTTCAAGCCTGAGACTGCAAAGAAAGGCTGCTTTACACAGCCTACCATCACAGGAATGGGGAGTGGACAGGAGAAAAGGCCAACCTGCCTGAAAATACACGGGTCACCGCTCAGGAAAAAGGTTGGCTCTTGAAGGGCACCAGCAGCACCCCCTGGTGATCTGAGCTGTCCCAGGCAGCAGCAGGTACTGAGGAGAAGGGGCTGGATTCTGCAGGGCTTTTGCCATTACTGGAATAAATCATTCAAAACTCTGACAGTCCTCAGAGGGAGTTTGAGGTCGTGGAAAAGTGGCAGGGGAGGAGAAGAAAGAAACGCATGGCAAGGCTCCTAGGAGGTGAGTGAAGGTTACCTTTGTGCAGTCATCCTGTACTAGGGCTGGCCTTGAATGCAGGCACAGTTGCTTAAGCAGGTCACAGTGATGTGGGCAGGAGAGATGTTAGTAGCTGCTGTCTGCCCCAGTTTCTTCCTGCAAGGAGGTGGTAAGGAGGTAAGTGCAACGTCTTGCAGGGGCAGTTCATTTGCTGCCTTAGAACCTTCTCGAGCATAAGGCAGTGCGTTACCATGAACGACACCTGCTAAACACACAACAAGCATCACCCAGAAATTTAGTCTTTCTATCGTCTCCTGCCCAAATAACCTTTTCTGCTGACCAGTGAAATAGCTAAGCTGCTAATGCTCCCTGTTACCTCTCAGCTAGCGCAGTGCAATATGCCTGGCATGGGAAACCCCAGGATGCAGTGAGCTGCAGGTCTCCCTGGTGATATCAGCTCCTGAACACACATTAGGTCTTCTTTGCTTCCTGCACTGCCCAGGGAATATCAGATCAAATCCACAGTCCTTAGTCCCTACCTTGCAAGTATTTAAAGCATGGGCTGAAATTATCTGGAAGATTGCCTGGATCAAAAATAAAATTTGTGGTCTATAGATTTGATTTCTGCAGGGGAAGTCAGTAATGTGCCATAAAATCATAAGAAACAATTTAGGCTGGAAAGGATCTCTGGAGGTCCGGTGCCCTGCTCAAGCATCACTCACTTCAAATGTTTGATGTTAAATCAGGTTGATCAGAGCCCTGTTTACTCAGGGTTTAAATATCAGCAAGAACAGGGATGGCACAGGCTCCCTGAGTCCCTGTTCCAAGTTGAATCCCTCTTGGGGATTTTTTTCTCTTATATGTAGATAAAATTCCTTTGCTTCAAATTGTGTCATTGCTTCTTATTGTTTTGATGCCATCATCATGGCTAGGCTTCGCAAACGAAGATTTGAAGAGGCTCTACCCACACTTGCTACAAGCACGCTGGTGGCTAAAAAGGCCAATGTGAGATAGGCAAGTCCGACTGGCACGGTTTGGGTGTTTTGCTCTCCAGGTTTGGTTATCTGTGGAGGAAAGGCTTTCACTGATCTGAAGAAAGGTCTTTTGTTCCAATTATTATAGAGGTGACTCCCGTGTGAGGAACTTACATCATCTTTTCAAGTATGAATTACCTTACAATTGCAGAGAGATGTAATCTGCTACCACACCGCCAGGTCACCCACCTCTGGTAGATGAGCAATGGGGGAGGTTTTTATGAGTCAGTGCTGAACCAGCATCCCAATGATTGGAGTACTTCAGCAGAAATGATTCCTAGAAAAATGGGTGGGTATCCTCCTTTATTCTGATGGGGAATCTTTTTAAAAAGTGTTTTGAAAGGAGAAACTTTTAAAAATAAACCAGGAATATTTCACTAGATAAATTAGAAGAGAAAAACCCTGATGTGGACATCGCTCTCCTCATCACACAGGATAAGTTTAAAACTTCCTTCTAAGTTTTAACATTGGAAACATGACTCATTGAAACAGTAAATTTTATTCAGAGGCTGGAAAATTGTGTTGGAAGACTCTAAAATAACAAATATTTTCTTCCAAATTCTCCATTTGGGGTATCCTGGGAGTTCACAAGCCTTTTGTTTTCCTGAAGGTATAATACTCCAAGTAAAGATGAGGGTCACAAAACTACACAATTTCTGCTCCAGAATAAATGTGGAAACCTGAGTATACAGTGCTTGTGTCAGCAGCTTACTTCTGCGGCTGGGGATGGAGAATATTATTATTTTGAGTGTGTCATTATTATTTTTAGTTCACATTGCCCTATGACCTTCCTCACCTGCCTAACCTAATTTCCAGCTTCTCATACAGATGAGGTGCTACATACAGTCCCAGAACGAAATCAAGAGGAAGCTTTACACCATTTTATTTGCACCTCCTTCTGATTCCTGAGCTAACTATTGTGTTATCTGCTTTGCTTGACCTACAAGACAGACCTACCTGTAATGATGTTGGTACAAATGTGCCCTTTCAGTCATGGAGTATCTCAATGCTCACTTGACCTGCCTGGGAGGTGGGTTGCCCAGTTCCCAGCACAAGGGCTCCAGGGTATGTCAGACCTCCTGATCAGATGCCTCAGGATGCTACAGAGGCTGGCAGATGTTCTCTGTAGGTAGTGCAAGGTAACCTGCAAATATAGGGTGATACTAATACTTGTGACCTATCTCAGTTAAGGCAGTTTTTTCCTGAGCTGTGTGCATGAATCAAGAAGAGAAGAAAGGAAAATATCTCCCAATGAGTTTGGGGGAGTAGGACAAAATAAAGCCCTGCTTGAAGCAAAGTGCAAGGCCTGAGGTTGGCTTCCTGTCCAGAGCCGAGTGATTTCCTACTTAAAAGCTGATTAATCCAAATGCTTTTCAATTTAGAAGGCAGAGATCAATCAATAATTATCCCATTTAATCCCAACATAAATCCTTTAATTTTTTTTTAATTAAAAGCAGCCAAGCACCACTGGCTGGGATACACTAAATTGCATTAAACCCTGGAGTCCCTGGGGAGAGGCACAGGCAGCAAATTGTGCATGTGATTTTCTTCTTTCAGTGCTGAGTTTAATGGCTGTTCTCTCTACCTCCTGGTAGAAAATGATGAGCTTGGGATGTGTCTGGCAATGAGCAGGGAAATTAGACATTTCTTCTGAGTGTGCAATGACTCACGAATCAGAGAAGTGTCCCTTTTCTGGAAGGAAAACCAGAAAGGGAGAAATTCATCAATGCCTCCTTTTCTGTAATAGTTCCCTCCAACAGAGATAATGGACTTTGGCCATTCAGGATCCATAAGATTCAAATTTCCCAGCTGTATTTGAGCAAGACTCCTAAATCTGGCTCTTGACTTGAGAATTTCAAGGCACCATAATATTACAGTATGCCCTATTACCTGCCTGCCTACAGCAGAGGCCTCTCTTTCTGGCTAACAATTATCACAGTGTAATTGTAGGTCTAATCAATTGTTTCATGTAAACAGTAAAAATGTCCCAAAGCTGCACCTCAGCTGTCATCAAATTACATGGTCCCCGCGTCAGTAAAGGCTGCAGGACAGCCACAGGGTGTACAGCAAAAGCCTTTGTTTGCAGCCTTAATTTGGTGGTTGAATCATGAGCGCTGTTTGCAACCAATTCCCAGATATACCCAAGTTCTACCTCCGTTGGTCTAAGTAATTAAGCTGGAGTCACACCTTTCTTCTTTGATGCTGAGGAAATCTTCATTAAATATTTTTATATAAGCATGCTCCTGCTACTGCTTTAATGATAAAATTTAATTAAAAATGTCACTAATTAAATCAAGCTGGGCTATGTGGCTGTACCTCTATTCCGTGCTCCTTACCCACAGTAATGACTCAGCTGTGGGACAACTACTGAAAGAGTTCAGGGGCTCACGAGGTTGAAGAATCGTTTCTACAAACAAAAGCCTGTGTCTAATCTACCTCCTGCTCCTCCAGCTTGATGTGAGCAACATCAGGGTTTAAAAAATGAAGGAATTGCTTGAAAATGGTGATGCTGCCTTCTGCAAGGATGGCAAAGTATCCTTACGGCACTGTGTTGGAGGGGAAGCCCTTCCTGTTTGTTTCTTCTCACAAAATCTATCTAGTAGGAACAGCATACCCTTCGTGACTAACTGCAAGCCAGAAATGAAGAATAAGGATCATAAAAGCAAATACAGCCAAATCCATGAGACATTCCTCTTGGCTTGTAGAGTAGTTTTCAATGTAACGTGGCTACAATTTTTCTCTTACCCTAATCTGATGGTTTTTTAAAGACTTCTTTGGATTTTTAAAGGCTGTTTGTATTGAGCTAAAAAAGGGCTTTACAGCACTGTCCAGTAACAGCAATGTCAGTTCTGGCAAACACAGAACAAAGGACCCTTATTTAAATGCCTTCTTTGTGCTCTGCTTTTGAAGTGTGGGTAATTTAGATTACTCTGTAAAAGCAACCCTTCCTTCATTTCTTGAAGTTTGAGGGTTTATTTTCTGCCAGCTGTTCTTTGAAAGCCTTTGAATAGAGCAAAGTTTAATTATCCATAGAAAAGAAAAGAGGAAAAAAAAAAGCCTAGCTATTTTGAAATGATTGAGGCTTTTCAGAAAATAAATTGTCAAATAGATGTCACACCTGGGGAAAGTGAAAGCTGCGGTAGAGCCACACCATGCAGGCATCCGCTAAAGTGTTAAGCTCTACCTGAGAAGTACCCTGGGAATATTTTGGCTTGCAGCAAAGGTTGGAGCATCTTTGAAGCATGCATCACAGAGCATTGCTCCATGGGCTATTAGGAGTGTCCTGAAGGTCAGCTGAAGATCAAATCCATTAATTGGAATATTATTTGCTGGCATGGCCCTCACCTGTCTCTGCTCCAGAACATAATACTATTTAACATGGCAAGTCACCTGCTGGAGTGGCTCAGGGATGAGGATGTTTCAGCTTAGCACGACCTGTGGGAAAAGAATGCCTGTGCTGACATTTCCACATGTATCAGCTCCCTGAGAGGAAAATGTGTTTAAGAAGAATTCAGTATTTGTGGTGCTGCCTAATGCAGTCATGGACATGCAGAAACTAAGCCGTGGATGTGAGAGGAGAAGTTGGGAATTTTGATGTTGGCATTTCAGTTGCTTTTGTAACTGCAGTGTCTGGGAACAGCAGAAGATATCTTGTGGCCAAGATGCCAACCGTGATCAGCATCCATATCCACCTTCCTTAGAATTTGGGTATGGGCATGTCTGGGCACTCCCTGGACATCCCACCTCCCTGGACATCCACCTCCCTGGATTAGTCCTTTGCTTCATGAAATCCTCTCTCAGATCTGCCAAAAGCTTGAGAAAACAAGACAAAACAGCAAGTAGAGTATTTGTAGTCACTCCTCTCAAGTTTGCCACATGCAGAACCTCTATGGCCCCTGTATCTGAATTTTATGTTGAGGCTGGGAATGGGAGATAGTGCTGTCCAAGCAGCAGCCTGTGCCTCCTCCATAGTTTCCCCCTCAGATCAGTAATACCCCGGGATTAACAATTCTGCCCACTCAATGAATGGCTGGGAATGTCCCTGGGATCAGCTACAGTTGTTGCTATCCTGCTGGAGGTACTCTGTAAACTAACTATCCCTTTTCAGCACAGCAGCCCTTATCCACACAGAGACGCCACAACACCGGCACTGTGTTTTCTCAGCTGTGTTTTGAGGACTCCAGATGTGGCTTTGGGTACCTGCTGCTATGGAAAAGGCAAGGAAAAAGAAGTGTGCCCTGCTCTGAGCAGAAGGCATTGAGGTTTGAGGTGGCCATCACCTCCTGGGTTATACCCCTGCTGAATTTGGCCTCCACCAAAGCTCTTCCTCGTGCTCTCGTGAACATCATCCGTATCACAGAGAACTCTGCAGTGCCTCCAGAGCACAGCTGTCAACGCCCAACCCTTGGACCTCTGAGAGGAGGAGGGACTGGCTGGCATCTTGGAGATAAGAACTCAAAGCGTGGTGTGATTTGGTGCTCCCTAGGGATTCTGTGGTAGAGGGATTTTCCCTGTGCAGGAGCAATCCTACAGTCCAGATGTGCTGTAACCTACTGTCAGCTAAAATTTCCCATTGAAATTCACCAGAGCCAAAGTTTAGTCCTTGTACACCAATGTCCGTTAATTGCAGCAGGAACAGTTTTTGGTGTACAAACAGTTCAAGCAATAAATCCACAGTTCTAGGGAAACTCATCCACTCTCTGGCTGGAGTCCACTCCTTCAAACACGGGTTGCTAGAGTGGATGCTGAAGGAGAGAACTTCATTGCACAGTGTGAGAGATCTGAAAGTTTGTCCTCCAGAGTGAGGTGGCAATAGGCTGTTGCAAGAGGAGTTGGCAACACCTGTGTACAGTGAAGGTGGTACAAACTCCAGTGCCACAAATGCCCCGGGAAGTTTCTCTGGGGTCTGTCAGAGGAACACCTGACAAGTAAATGTCTGTTATCCACACTGGCTTGCAGCCAGGGAGCTGGGTTATGCTGCTGCACACCACCACTGACAGATTCTCCCTACCCCTCCAACCCAGCAGATTAGGAATGACTGGGAAGAGCTACCACACAACACATGCCATAATTAGAACATTCACCCTGTCAGAGAACCCATGTAATGGGGTATACCCAAACACGTTACCTATGCCCTAGCATGAAGCCCATGCCTATGGTATAGATTAGGTATTAGGAAGAATTTGTTTTTACTTTGAGGATAGTGAGACATTGGAGTAGGTTGTCTAGAGAAATTGTGGATGCTCCATCATCGGAAGTGCTCAGGGTCAGGTTGGATGGGTCTTTGAGCAACCTGGTCTAGTGGAAGGTGTCCCTGCCCATGGGAGGGCAATTGGAAGTGGAAGATCTTTAAGGTCCCTTTCTTCACAAACCATTTGATGATTCTATGATTCTGTGTCTTCCAGGTGCGCCCTTTCTCCAACGTATATTATCCATAAATGCTTTTTTCCTGACACTTATCTGCTAAGACATACATAGACTCTTATGAGGGTAGAAAGCAACACTCTTGTTTTACAAACACAAGTATCCACAATTGAGACAGCTTTGAGTTACATTTGCCCTGGCACTTTCAGCATATTTTCATTTCTTAGCATGTTAATCAAAGAGATCTCTTCTACTCTGTGTGTGACCGACTCTACAAGGACACCAGTGGCATAAGCTGTTGGTGAATAATGATGTTAATGAGTTACAGTTTCACTGCTTCTGGCTTTGGACCCCTTTATTGCAACCCCTTGATATTTAACTTGAGTTGAGGTGAAGGAACATCCCTGGATCTGCATAGTAAATTCACATTTTAATTTTCTTCTTGCCTCAGCATAGATTCTAAGCTTCAGAAATGGACTTGAAAAAAATAAAAGAAACCCAAACATATTACTTTTTCTTAGGATCATACCTACTTTCAGATAATGCTCAGTGGCTGACATCATGGCTGCAAAGAAAATGAGGGCAGGAGCTGATGTATTCCAGGAAACTACCTTATTCCTTTGTAAACCTTATATTTCTGTGTTATTTGGGAAAACGGCAAGGAAGTGGAGTTAAGGGCAAAGCAGTATTTCTAAATCTGTATTGCAGTCCAGGGATTATGGTCTTCTGGCATATACCTGGTACCTAGTTAGTGAAATCCCTGCCTTTTCTCAACCATTAATAAAATTTGTCAGAGTCCTTCAGGTTGCTTCTTTCAAGGCTCTGGCAGTTTTTTATGTAAAGGGTTCAGATTCATGGGTAGTAAGTAAGGAAAATGTCCTACATTTGGATTTCTACACATGCAGCTCATGGAAGAGCTTATTCTGCCTCTGAGTCCAGGGGTTATCTTCATTCCAGTCAAAAACTGGCTGCAGTGGAGGCCTTCAGGACACAGACTTGACCTCGCATGCACCACTACTATTGTTAAAGCAAATGCCTCTGTGAGATGCAAATGTGGAGCTGCTCTTTGGTGTGATCTACGGCCAGGCCCCCCAAGTATGGGCTCAGGTCAGACAGGAGTTTTGGATTAGGTGCTTCATGCAAGAGCCACTAGCAATAGGTTGTGGAAAGATTTGGACAAAATACTTCTTAAAAATCCTTCCTAAAACCTTGTTCAAAAGACCTCATTGCTACACCCCCAGAGCTAGGGCTATAAGGAAAACACAGGCTACAGCAAAATAGGTAATTTGAAGAGCAAGCACTAACAGTGTGCTCCTTCGTCCGTGGCTCTCACACAGACCTGAAAGCTCTTATTACTTCCCCCCAGATTAGGAGAGACTTCATTTTGCTCGCTGAAATAGCTTTACCCCTTTATTTGGTGTCTGAAATGATTACTTTGTTTAGCAAGCAGCGCTGGTACCAAATTACCACACCCGCAGGCACTCTCTGCCCTTGGGCTGCCAGCATTTTCACAGGATGCAGAGGGAATTTTTCCCATTTTAACACTTGATACCCTGCTCCCGGTTTTACAAACATGTGCCAGTGCCGACGCAAATATGATTTGCATTCAGTAACCTTTGTGCATGTGCCTCCTGAGGATACATTTCTCGACCCTGTATCGCCCTGTAAAATACTTACAATGAATGGGCAGTAACACACAGATATTACTCCATGGAGCAACCATTCGATATGTAAAGTCAGGAGTTCAAAGAGGATTAAGGATTGCTGGCATCGAGCAAGCTGCATTGCTTGTGGATGTGGAAGCAGCCACAGCTGCTCTCACTTCTCATGCACTGGAATAATTTCAGCGTCAGTAGAGGATTGCTCTGGAGTTTTACCTCTCCAAAAGCCGTTGACCCATATTTTTTGTATTTATCAGAATGAAAGGTCATGGGGTTAGGAAAGGTGTCCTGCCTAATAGACATGAAGGACCTGTTAGCCACTCATTGTGAGAAAATTCACTGTATGCATGCAAGGTGGAAGGCAGGCTCTCTTCATCTTGAAATAGATAATCTACTCTGATCAAAAATGATAAAGGGCTTCCCATCTCATTCGTGTCATCCCTCTCAGGGCCACTGGCTGCCCATTCTAGTATTTGGGCTGTCGCTTCAGAGAAGGTGTTCTGGCTGGCTTGTTTCAACTGTATGGCTGTATTCCTGCTAAGGATAATTTTGAAGAGAATGGAGTTGATAGCACAGGAAAGAGGTACTAAAGAATAATGTTACTTGGACAGTAATGTGTGCTCAAAGAGCTGCTGTTTGGGAATATTAGAACAGCCTTTTGCATGTTGGTGACAGAAGAGTAGATGCAGGCAATAACCTCTTGGGTCCCCTCTCCATATCCTGCCTGCAGAGCACCATTTATATGCTTGTGTATAAAATAAGGTGTCCGGAATTTGGACCACCTCACAAAACATAAGAACTGCCTCTTGCAGGATCCATAATTATGGGAACAGTGATTCAGATCCTAATTAGTATGAGAAAGTATGATGGCTACCAAGGAGATGGGGGCATTGTCCTTCTTGGTGCCATTTGTTCCGGTGGAGCTGCGCTAGGTGACAGCTGCCAAGGGAGAGTTCATTCCTGTGTGAGCTGGCAGCCCTTCCCACCCTCCCTGCTCCAGCCTCAGAGGTGTGCCCCTGGATCCCAGCTACACTGCACTGCCCACCCATGAGTGGGGGAAAATGAGCCCTTCTGCCCCCTAAAATGCTCTTGATGCCTGGACATTCTGCTGTCTAGAGGGTGTAGGTGTCACAGACTGACCCAGCAGCTCATCTTCAGCTGCCCCTGTGACATCTTACTTGCAGACAGAGCCAGTCAAGAGCTGGTGCTCCTTGCAGCAGCTGCACACAGCTGTCTATTCACCAGCTGGGATTTACTGAGGGAAGGGTCAATTATGCAAGTAAAGCCACGGTGAGCAAGGCCACATCTTTCTTTGACTGTGTTTGTGATATACAGGACTACTGAACAGCTACGGGGGTGAAATCAGTTCTGCCAATGTAATGCTCATTTCTGGATGCAGAACAGGGAGTGGAACTGTGATGAAGTATGGGACTTTTTATTTTTTTATTATTTAATCCTACTATTCAAGTTTGTGCCAGTATTTGTAAGCTGGAAATTTTTACCCTTTCATTACAACTACTGCTGGAAAGTGCTTAACTGTCTCCATGAAATTAAATTATGGAGAACCTTAGCTTTAAGAAATTCAAAAATTCAAACATTGGAGTTGTTTCTCTTTGCTGCTCTTTTTAAGGCTGAATTGCTCAGTGCTCACCTTCAGGGACTCTCTCTGTTATTCTGCCCATGGATTGTGTTACTGTAATGTAGTCCCTTCTACTTTGATGGTTTATTAATGACTGAGATTCTTTTAAATGTAAACCCAGAATACTTTAAATGGGACAATTTTCTCTCTAACTTTGCAACTTGCTTGGCAACAATGCCTAACGGTAGGAGCAAACTTTCTGGAAGGCAGGTAAACCCTTTGCAGATCTGCTTGCTGTATCCCCTGTGAAATATAATTTGGGTTAGCCATAGAGGTGCTTTTCAGAGTACTCAAAGTTTACCAGCTGCTTTGAGATACAGGACAGTGTACCGTGGCTAAGGCAAAACCATAGGAAAAGTTGCTCCAGGAGTTGTCACTGGTAGGATCTGGGTCAATTCCTTGCTCTGAGTTTCTCATCTATAACTGATGTCTCACCCTGAGATAGGAACTCTCAGCTCCAGTGGAAGTCAATAGAAATAGGCAATTTGAGAGAGCAATTCTCCATAGACAGCCATATTAGGAGAAGATGGATCACTCTCTAGAGACATCTATTTCTCTCCATTAGCTTAAAGACAGCCTGGAGCAATAGTTCAGATGAGGTCCCTCGGCAGAAGAGTCTCATCCTGGATCTGTCCACCCCATTGTGGACAGATCAGTCCACAGACATCATCTCAGACACAGTCTCAGACTCATCAAGTACCATGTCCTTGAGGTGATAACTCACCATGGTCACTGCATGGACTGCTTGTCCATGTGTTCATGTCCAAAGACGTGAGGGTTTACACCTGTGTGCTTCACACTCAGAGTTTGTTTTCTGCCCAGCAAAACTGCTCCATAGGGGCTTCAAACTTCAATATTTATTCTTCCAGGTCTCAGTTCCCAACAGATGAAGTAGGAATGATTTCTTCTTTGTTCTCCTCAGGGACTTTATAAGGATAAATAGAGTCAGGCCTTGAGAAAACCAGCTCCTGTAGGAGTTGTGGGGAGAGATGGCAGAAAAACACCTGCCTGCCATTTACAAGAGTGCCTCTGACAGAAGCCACTGGCATTCTGTTATTTGGGAAAAGGTCGACTCGTACCCCAGGAAGAAATTTTTTAAACAGCTTCATTGGATGTTGAATTAAGTTTGTCATTCTGCTTTTTCAGATTATGTAAAGTTTAAACTAATTTTTAGCGGAGGGAAAAGTTTTAAATCTCTGTATTCTTCTCTTGCTCTCTCCGAACATAATCTGACCCCAGATAAGCCTCAGACAGATGTTTATCTTAAGTGCATTCTCATACAAGATAATACCAGGAACTTGGGATGAAGATATCCAGTGACCTTATAAAAAAAGCCCCAATGTGGGTGTTCAGCTCTCTGATCCTGGTGCAAGACTCTTGGTGAGATAAAAATTAAAAATGAGCAATAGAACATTTTGTGAAGAGCCTGCTGCAAGAGCATACCCATCTCTCTAGCAATGAAAGGAAACCGGGATCCCTCAGAAACACAGAATTTTTAAGGAAGCAAAATAACTTTAAGATCATCAAATCAACCCAGCACCACCACATTCACTACTAAACCATGCCCTCAAGTGCCATATCCACATGTTTTTTGAAGGTTTCCAGGGACGGTGCCTCCCCCACTTTTCTGGGCAGTCCATTCCAATGCTTTATAACCCCTTCTGTTGGAAAAAAAAATAAAAGATTCCTAATGTCTAATCTAAACATCTGCTGGCACAACTTGAGGCCATTTCCTCTTGTCCTGTCACTTGCTACCTGGATGAAGGAAGAGACTCACACTCATCTCACTATAACCTTCTTTCAGGTAGTTGTAGAGACTGACAAGGTCCCCCCTGAGCCTCCTTTTCTCCAGGCTAAACATCCCCAGCTACCTGAGCAACATCCCATAGCCCTTCCACTCCCTGTCAGAAGAGGCTGCAGACCATGAGACCCCCAGAGTGACCTTGGCCATAGCAGGAGGGAGCTTCATTCAATGCTGTGACTTTGGAGACTCTCTGGTATGTATAGATTTGTGCAAACAGTCAATAGGAAGGGAAGAAGGCAGATAATGGAGAGAGAAGTATGAAAAAGTAGGAGACAGAAGGGTTGAAAACCAACCAGGATTAGACTGATTTATGTAAGATGACAATATAGGTTGTATAGGTATGCTGTAAAGAGAATTAGGCAAATGCAGGGAAAAGTGAGTTATGTTATGCCCTTTTCTACCCATATCTTACCTCATGTTAGGTACTGAGGAGCAGGTTTGGGAAGAATCTGATTCTTGTCTTACAATGGCTGATAGGAAAATGGATTCCTTTAGTTATAATAAAAAGACCTGGAATATAAGAAAATCAGGGCTAAACCAAGAGCTGACAATAAAAGTCAGTGGTGTTTTGTGCTTGATGTCCTGGTTACAAAGAAGCATCCCCAGCATCATCTTTAATACCCAGAAACAGCACAGTACTGCAGGAAGGACTGTACCATCATGCTTACATCCAAATCAAGTAGAATAACAAACATGCCACCTTAAAATGCAACATTTTATCTCTGATGACTCTTCAGACCATTAATTTTTCAGCTTTCATTCAGCCACTGGCTCATTTCCCACATCACACAGATGCCCCAAGAAGAGCTTGCCAAACGCTCGTTACACACAGCAGCGAAGCAGGATCAGGGAAAGTTTTTGGAACACCAAAGTTCCAAATGTGGACCAAAAGTTACATTTCCCTCCAAGGGGAACAATGCTGGGAAGAAAGTCTGAGGAGCAATGGGAAGATGAATCCTTTACCCTTGTGATCTTGTCCCTTCTGCTTGCAAGGGCAAGTAGTCTTAGACTCTTATTTTTGCCCCTTTTAATGTTTAAGGTTGTTTGCTGGTAGCCTGTCTAAAACCCATCATGTTCCTTGCTCAGCCTGATCTTGGCCACTACTCCATCTGGAATAAGCAAAGAAGTGGGGGCATAGTTAGAGAGACCTGACTGTGGCAGCATCCAGTCCAAACTGCAGAAGACAGTGCAGAAAACAGGACTCTGGGATCAGGCAGCATCTCTCTCACCATATGTGGGAGTTCACCTGAAGTTCACATCTGACTTTAACGTGAAGTTGAAGCCGATGTGTGGGCTCACATCCATCACATCCCTTGGCTGTAATGAATTCAGCGGGGGAGCTTGTTTTGGTGGAGGAAGATCACAGAGATCTGCTGGCAGGAACTGAGCAGCAGCGAAGACTCCAGGCAGAGACAGGAAGGAGGAGGAGGTGTTTTAGGTAACACCATACACGTAGGTGTGAAACACATTGATTTTTTCAACCCCAACTTGTAATGCATATATTTCAATTATAACTCCCTGACTGTACTCAAACAAAAGCCATGAAAAGAGACTTGTTGAAATATTTCTTTTTTTAATAAGAGCTTGTTTCTGTTTCTTCTGTTTTTGAGTTCTCCGAGTCACAGCAGTGGGATGACTTTTTACAAACTATACAACCACTCATGAATGTGCAGCAAGGACTTGAGGCTAAGTTTGTAACACACAGTGCAGGACAGGTTTGAGCTTGTTTTGACAAAGCTGAGCCAGACCATAAGAGAAGCCCCATGGCCATGCTCACACTGCCAGCCTGGCTTACCCTCACCTGGGCAATGCAAAGTAAACAGGGGCTGCACACCAGCACTGCAGAAAGCTCCCCCTTCAAATGTTATGCAGTGCTCCTTTTAAGCTCTGTGCAGAGAACACAGGGCTCAAAACTGTTTCACATTTCCTCCTCACAACTGGATGGATGACCTGAGTTGCTTTTTTCTGCCACCATCCCCATGAGACAACATAGTGACCCTGTTTGCAGTAAAAGCACTCGGGACTATGAGGTTTGGCATCAATCTCTGCAAAGATGGCTTTATTCAGCACCCTCCTGACAGCACTTCAGAGCATTCCCTCTTATAACAGGATGGCAAAAAAAAGAAAGAAGCAACAAGGAAAACCTGCAGCCGTCAACATGGTCTTCATAGCTCTTTGTGTGCTCTGGCTGTCTGGCCTGAAACGTGTATACAGGCTGCGTCCTAAGTGCCCTGATAAGATTGGGGCTCCAGAATGTGTTGTCCTGAGAACACTTGCTGCTGTTTATCTGTGCACTGAAAAACTTTCCAAAGTTCCCCGGCCATCAGGCCTGACACCCTGATTCAGACCAGATGACAGGCAGACGCGATACCGAACAGCTTTCGTGCCATGGGGTGATACCAAAGTGGCTGGGAACCCAAAAGCTTCAAGCGAGCTGTTAAGTCAGGTCTGCTGACATGGTGGTGGCTGTCAATACCTGCTACCACTGCTCCTGTGGCATCCTGTGAAAAAGCGTGGGATCTGTCCCTTCCCAAGACCCCTGGGGCACTCCCCATCCTTCTGCAGCCAGTAGTTGGGAAGTGACAGCCCCATCCTCCCTTCTCCTCTCTCCCAGGCTGTCAGATCCAACTTATGGGTGAATATATGCATCATCTACTTATGAGCACATATATTGCTCCAGCAGAGCAATTATTGTGATGGAAGTGGGAAAGATGCCAGAGGCCTTCGGTGTGGGCACCTGTGCTCTTCAAAGCGTAGGCACTTTGAAGCACCAGTGGGTAGGGGCTATTTTAAAGCTGAGGGGATTGACATCAAGCTGTGCCTACTTTCCTGCAGTTTACACGATGGGCAAAACTTCAAGAAACCTCCCAGCACTGTGCTCACTGCTGTGGTCCCAAGAATACCCACCCACAACCTGATTTGCTGACATTATCCCAGTATATTAGGTGTTTAAGTCATTTCTATAGAAAAATAGTTTCTGGATTTATTTTTACATTTTTCAGCCTCCCCCCACCCCCCAAAAAAAATCTACTAAGAGTAAAACTTAATCTTCTTACTGTATATATCCCTGTAAATCCTTACATACTCAGTGGGGTGTTGTGTGGTTTAATGGCTTAATTAGTGAATGTTTATAAAGCACTTCTGATATCTTTGTGTGAAAGGTGCTGCAGAAGCACAAACTTACAATATTTTCACCACCCAATTAAGTTCAAGCAATGTATAGGAAAGAGATTTATTTACATAACTTAGGAATTTTATAATCCTTACAGAGCTTCCAAAAACTCAGAGAAAACTTCAGTCATTATGCTGCTCCAGCTACCAACTGCTGACAGTCCTGGAGGTTTCTGGTAACCTGTGTGCTACAGGAAGAGAAAGCATTTTTTACAAGAAGCCAGTGTTTTCCAATCCTGCACAGTCTGTGGTGAAACGTGTTTGGCACCAGGGCTGCCCCCAGAGCCCCACAGTTTGAATTCCAGGCACTGGCTGCACTAGAGAAACTGTGTGGAGAATCTGGAGTTAGGCACTATTTCTGGAAGTCCTCCTCATCAAAAAAGATAAAAACAGCAATAAATGCCCCAGGTGCTTTGCTAGCAGGGCAGCAACCAAGGTCCATCAAGCCTAGTTCCCACTTACACAAATCCAACTCTGGACTAAAGGTCTACATGGAGTTATTTGCTTTCTTTTCATCCACTCCTCTGATGGCTGTTAGAAGCAGTGGTTCAAATCAGTGATTTACATGGTTTTTGAATCCAGACCAAACACAGAGACATCGATTTCACTCCGTGCATATCTCTTTGTTCATGTGTTTTGCAGTTTTGGAATCTCTAACCCTCTTTCCAGCTGAGCTGGGAACCTGGCTTGTGCCACCACCACAGACAATTTCAGATAGAGGTGGGCAAAAAGCCTCTATTTTGGAGAAAGAGCTGCCACTCAGGACAGAAATCATGCAGGTGAAACGGGCATTCTAAGAAAATGCCAGTTCTATAGGTGGTTGTGAGCAGAAAAACAAACCCTTGGGTATTACTGGGAGGGATACCAATGCACTGCTCCGTAAACGCAGGGTGAGTCTCCACCAGATTTGATTGCCATCTCGCTCCAGCCCAGAATATGCTGCTGAGTCAGTGCAGAGAAGGGTGACAGACAGGATCAAAGGTATGAAACAGCTCTCATGTGGGGATGTATTTAATAGACGGGGACTCTTCTGCCTGCAGGGCAGATAAACTCAAGGAGGGTAAGATAGAGGGGTATAAAATCATGACTGGCCTGGAAAAAATGAATAGAGAAGGAGACTCTGACTCCTCTGATCCAAGGACTAGGGAGGTGTCAAATAAACCAGCAAAGGGCATGTGGGAAAGAAATAAAATGAGATATTCTGCACTCTACATGCACTACAGCTTTGCAGCTTAGATCATGGGACACTCTAGATAATGTGGGGTTTTTTTTAATGTGGGTTCAAAATGAGACAGTGCAAAGTAATGGATCAGGTGTCCTCCTCTGTGCAGGAATTACCAAGCACGGAAAGTTTGCTGTGGTGTCCCAGGGTGCTGCTTCTGTCTGCTCATCCTGGTCTTGCTCACAGGTGATGGTGGTACACCGGGCAAGACAGAGCTCTGGTTTGGCACAGTACAGATGTTTTTATGTTTCTTTATGCAACATCAGCTTGCCAGAAAGGAGCAGCTTCCTGTTAGTATCTGCAGACAGCAACTCCGTTTTAACACATCAGGAGTGAGCTCAAGACAATTTTGGAAGTGCTATCTGCCTGCTCTGACAAACCCTCTCTGTGATGGTGCTCATCCAGCCAAGTACTGCACCTCCTTTACACAGTCAAGCAGCCTGACTTCCATATTTTCTCTGCAAGGCTTTCTGCAAAGGGGTTTAGTCACTAAATACAATTTAAGTATTTTTTAGACAGCACCGCTTTAGCTCTGCAGCCCTGGGAGGTGCTGTTCCCTTCATGTTTTGGGTATGGGTGCAGAAACAAGACCTCTTGTAGTTAGAGCCCCAAATTCAGAGTCAGCACATATTAAGGTTTGTCCCATTCCAACTCTGCAGATGATTAGACAATTTAACCACAAGTACAGTCTTAAAATACCTTTGCAATATAAAACCTCAAGAGCACCCATTAAGAACTGAGCAAATGCAGGAGCTTAACACTGACTTTTTGCATCTTATTTCCTTGTCTAAGTACAAGAGTCTCTTCCTGCTTTTGATTTTATGATTAAATCAAGACTTATCCTTCATCTTTGTCATGAGGGCATTAAAAACTCCCTACTAATGTACAGCCTGATTCTATTTCTTCTAAAATACCTTCCAAAACTTAGGGGCAATGTTCCCCTTCATAATGACCAGATAACATCTCCTTCTCTCTTCCTTCAGCTACAGTTCCATTTTGCCGGACTTCCAAAATGTAAAATCATAGAATATCTTAGCTTGGAAAGGACTCATAAGGATCACAAAATCCAACTCCTTGCTCCTTGCAGAACTACCTAAAATTAACCATGGACTGAAAGCATCGATCGGCTGCTCTGTGCTTTGGCAAGGCTTGGTGCTGTGAAACTTTCCTGGGGAACTTGTTCCAGTGGCTGACCACCCACTCAGTGAAGAACGTTTAGTGTCCAGTCTGAACTTCCACTGGCACAGTTTCATTCCATTTGTTTGTGTCCTATCACTGGTCACGTCACAAGTTTACTCTGATCTTCCTTCCACATAAGTCCATAAAGATTGGAAACATTCCCTCTGCCTTTGATCCATGTTGCCAACATGAAGAATCTGCCTCTGAAGTATGGACAGATGGTATAGCCAAAAGACCTGTTAGAGTTACAAATCCCAAGTTACCCATAGAACTGTCTTAGACTCCTGGCTCAATAGAGACCTGCTCATGTGCAGGTCCACATGTAGCTTCAGTGTTAGTGAAATTTAATACAATAAATAATATAATGCTTACTTTTAGCACAGGCAAAATGCAAGAACTCAACAAATTAATTCAATCTTGTATATATTGTTATTAATGTATATAATCTGTTCTCTGTCCTTCACTGGCTGTATTTTCCCTCTTCCACAGCACTTTCAAATATGCAGTGCCATCATTGATTCTAATTCAGTTCTGTTTCAGGACTATATATCCCTGTGTACACTGAGAGACCACAGGGCTCGGCTAGCATCCTTTTCTCCTAGATCTTGAAGTTTATTTAGATTTTAGATTTTGTAGTTTATTATTTTATTTGGAGATCATTTAGGGTTCCCCTCAGCTTTGAAATTACAGCCTATATGTTAGTAGCTATTTTGTCCCTCAAAACACCTTGTCACTGAATTATTTAATGCAGGAATTTTCTTATAACTTATCTCCTCCTCTGACTTTTTCACACTTAAAGGTCACAGTCCTCTGCCTCTGATATCACCAGCTCTCCCTGCAGAAAGGGTCAGAGTCCCAAACTAGAGCAGGAATTTGAAGAGGAGAAGATTAAAGACTGCAGGAAAAAGTTGGGTTTTTTTGTGGGGTTTTTTTTTTTAATGGATAATTTATGGGCTGTTGGAGAGCACAGAAAAGGGGGTAGAATGAAGGGCAAAAGAGCTTCTGGTCACAGCCAGGCAGGAGAGACATTGCCAACCAGAACTCACGGCTGCACACAGACAGGTACCCAACCTCTCCCTTGCACCCTGCATGGTCTTTGCTGCCCTTGTCCCCACGTCTGAACAATGTGTTACTCAGAAAAACACTTCACCTGAGTGGCAGCCCCTGTCCTGCCTACCTGACAGAAGATGCACTGTAATAAGCCTTATAAATACAACCTTCAAAATGTTTGATGGATTGTCTGTATTTGGGATGGGAGCCCAAGACGGGTGAAGTCACATCTGCATCTCTTCATTAAACTGGATACACCCCAAAACAACTCTGAAAGGGCTTCAGATCTCTGATCTGCAGTTCATTGGGATACAAGCCAGAAGAGAATGATCTCTTTGACAAAAAAGCAGGGACTTGCTGACTGAGATAGAGGGAAGTAAAAGAGATCAGGCGTGGACATGGTTAACACTTTTGTTCCTGAAGGTCTTTCAGCTGCTCAGACCCCACAACCAGATGTGCTCAGATACACCCACATGTCCTATTTCAAGGTCAGCATCAACTAGAAAAGCTCCCAGTGTCCAGATTTAGACTGGAATCTAAAACACATGAGGGACAAGTTAATTTTGCCTCTGATAAAAGGGGAGGGCTGGCCAGCAGATTTTGCTGTCATTTCAGTAGCAAGTGGAAAGGAAAGGCAAGGACTGTTCCCAGAGGAGGCCTACCGGGTTACACAGTCAGGGTTTCCATTTGGCTGGAAACATGTTAAAGCCAATTGAATTTCCTTTGGAAAAGCAGAAGCTTAAGTGAGACAACACAGTGGTATAGAAAACTTCTAAAGAAATAAAAACTGTTGTAGAGATGCTGCAAAAATCCAAAGCAGCAGGTTCTCCCAAGCAAAATCATATTCCACCACAACATATTGCACAAGGAGCAGACAAGCAGGAGATTATAGAACAGTGGAGAAAGAGATGGAAGGGCATTTATAGGTAAACAGGGGTTTGTAAATATTAAATTGAGTCTTAATGGACTGGCATTGTCTGCCGATATATTTATTAGGAAAAAGGATTAACAGAATTTGGCACAAAGACCTCCATCTACAGAGCAGATTTTCAGGAGGACCTGTTCTTTGGGAAAAACATTTCTGTGGGTAATCTAAAAACTATTGTGGAAAATCCACCTCTCACACACATGCTGACTTTTAAAACATTTGCTTTTTGTGCTTTCCATGATGAGCAGAGACTGAGTGAATAATTGATTTTGTTCCATATTGCCGAAGAAGAAAACTTAGAAGGGGAAGGAGAATATTAAATAAAAACTAAGTTTCAGGTTTCTTCTAAGTCAAAGCCACATTGTGCTTCGTTTTGCTTTGGTTTTCCCATCAGTGTAAGATCACTGCAAGTCCACTGGAAAAATGAAAAACTCTCCTAATAATTGCGCATTTCTTAAGGGAGAGTCACTTTGATGCACTACATCCAGTTTTCATCCAGGTAATGTTACCAGTGCCTGGATGTAGGTTTTGGCTGGCATAGAGTCACTTTTCTTTGTAGCAGCTCATAAAGTGCTTTAGATTTGTGACCAAAGCAGTGCTGATAATACTGGGATGTTTTGTTTCATTATTATTGTGATCACACATCACCATGGCCTTTCCTACTTCTCCTGCTGCCCCACCAGTGGGTAGACTGGAGGTGCATGAGAAGATGGGAGAGGGCACCTCTGGGACAACTGACCCCAACTCACCACAAAGGGATATCCTACACCGTGTGATGCCTTTCTCAGCAATAAATGCTGAGGAAGAAGAAGGAAGGAAGTTCAGGGCCATGGGGTATGTCTTCCCAAGTCATGATTACATGTGATGAAGCCCTGCTTTCCTGGGGATCCTGAATACCTCTCTTCCAGTGGAAAGCAGTGAAAGAATTCCCTTTTTTGCTTTTGCTTTACTTATTGAATAGCCTTTATTTCAACCCATGAGTTTTCTCACTTTTTCCTGTCTGAGTCTCTCCCCCATCCCACTGCAGGGAGTGAGTGAGCAGCTGTGTGGGGCTGAGCTGCCCACTGGGGTTAAACCACGACACTGGGAACTGGCATTTCCCCAGCAGCTCTCCTGGTTCTCCACTTCTCTGAAACGTCTTGTCCATTACAGGCCATCTGTACACAGTCACCACCTCAGGTTGCTGTAGCAAGTTCATTAAGTTCAGGCTGAATTGAGCTGATTATGTCCCAGGATAGCAGCCACCTTAGTCTGCGTTCTCACTGCCTGGCACAACTGTGACCTTCAAGCAAATTACTGCTCTTCTCAGTGGGAGCAGAAGCAGCCACCCACGAGCCTCACAGGCTGTGAGCTTCCCGTCTTTATTGTACATTACCAAAAAGTTCAGTCTTGACTCCTTTCTTGCACCATCTGAACTGTCATTTTAATCAGCATTGCTAAACTACCCAGGAGCATGAAATGCTCATTCATGACCATGAGTTTAGTCTTTCTATACCATTTTCATTCGTTCCTGTCCCTCATAGATACCTGAGAGGTTCTGTCCATCCCAGGTAGGACTCTGCAACACAAACATCTCTTGTGCAGGAGCAATACTGGATATTTTTTGCCTTTTTTATTTCCCCCCCAAAGTCAATTTGTATTCTGCTTGGAAGGTAAAAGTTAACAATCTGAGATCAAATTTTAGCAAGAGGAAGCCAAATATTTTGCAGAAATAATTGCTGTTTTGGTGAGTGTGGAAGCCTGGGTAACAAGGAGTTAATGCTCTGCTATGTCTCAAACACCAACAGACTGTGGGTGGAGAAGGGTCTGTAGAAATAAGGCAGCACTTCTCTTGGGGCCAACTTCCCTGTCTGGACAGTGGAGACCACCACAAAACACAGAACAGCACGAGCACAGGAATGGGGTCAAGGAGTGGGCAAGACCAGTAAAAGGGATCCAGACCACCAAAGACCCTCAAAGCTCTCTGACCCATTTCTAGAAGGAACCTGGGGAATGGACTGTGCAGGCTCACGAATTTGCATGAGAAGCAAGAAACCTAATCCTGGGTCAGGGAAAACTTGCCTAAGAAAAGGTACCAAGGTACCCCTACAAAGCCTGGACACCCTGTTGGCTGGATCAGAGCTGGACTTGTAATGTCCTTTCCCCCTCTCTCCTATCCGATCTCCCTTTTACTTTGTCTTTCTTCCCTCTCTTTCATTCTTTTATTTTACTTACTATTATAGGGTAGGGGCAGAACATATACCAATTTCCATGCTGAGTGTGTAGTTTGCTAATAAAACCAAGTTTTTTTGGGGACCATTTTGGCTTTTGTCATTCTTTTTTGAACACAGGCACCTAAGAATCCTGCCTCCTCCTTTCTGCATAGGAGTAGTACATAACAGTGGGGAGCAATTTCAAACTTAAAAATTTTCAGGTATTTAGGCAGATCATGAAGCCCTAGATGAGCACACCTGGAATGTGTGCAGTGATCATGATCACTACTGTATCCATTCATCCTTAGCAAGGCAAAGTTTGTAAAATAATTCACTCATTATGTGTTTTTTGAGAAACTTCTCAAACTGCAGTTTCAAAAACACAAAATATCAGTTTGTTCCATTCTGTTAGGACATCATCACCACTGTGCCAGCCCTGTGTTTGGCTGCTGCTGCTATTAAGCAATCCGATGTTTGCGTAAGAAAAAATCACTGCACTTCAAGTTATTTAACACCTAAATAAAATCGAGTTTGCTCATCCCATGGAGTTGCTAGGCAGCCATTGCAGAGCATCAAGCAAGGACCAATAAACAGCTCAAGAAACAGAGGCTGCAGCAGAGTAGACCCTACTCTTACAAAAGTGAGCAAGCAACACATTTTTTGAGCACTAAATTATGCAATTAGTGAGCAATTAGACACACTACTTGTGAAGATGTTCTGAAATTTTTCAGCCCTTTTTTTTTCCCTTTCAGAAATTTCAGATCGGAGCAAGTTGGTACCCAGCTTCCTCCCACTCTCCCCTATGGAGCAGAGACACAAGAGATTGGCTCCTTTTCTATTACATTACAATCTCCAGAAGAAAAAATTCAGCCTGGGAATTTCAGAAGCTTCAGAACAGTTCAGGGTTTTCTTTTTACAAAGAGCTCTATCTGATAATTATCAATTAAATGAGAAAAAAACCCTAAAATACTTAGTATTGTTTTAAGTTTTACAAAGGCTCAAGAGGAGACTGTCTCCATTGACAGAAGAGACTTGGTCTTATCAATATGCCATCCCAATATTCCGATACCTACTTTTTGCCAAGCATATGGCTGACCATACTGATTCCACCTCAAAAATTACTGGTTGCTAAGATATCCTCTGCCATAATCCATGTCGATTCATGAGAAACAAGGTAGAGGACATACTGATGGGGGAATGGGGATCGTGGGGAAAGGTGCATTACACTCCTGGGAAGAGGAGGATTTCCCTGCTGGAAGGTGACCTGGCTCTGGACCCTCTGAATCTGGCTTGTGAACATCATCCTTTACTGGAGCACCATGGGCTTTATGAAGTTGGATTTATTCAGCGTTGTTCTTCAGCTGCACAGTGATTATAATGAAGTTCAAAAAAAAGATGTCTGTCAGAAATTGTAGCAACCAGTCACCTCACATTTTTTTGCTTTCAAATGGAAAATAGCTGTGTTGAGCTGAGGCTGACAAGACTGGAATTTTGTCATAAATTTACAAGTTCTGGACTTGGAAAGAATAATTCATATTTATTTTAAAAAATCTTTGAAGAAACTGAGCTTTATAGATATAAATAACACTCATTGAAATACCTTAAGAACATGTAATTTTGTTCTGTAGTACCTACACTAACTACTTTTCATCTATTTGAAGATGAAAGATCACAGTTATTAAAAAAAAAAAAAAAGAAGTTGAGTAATTATTTTGGAATTGGGAGGGAAAAGGTATCTAAAGGTGTGCCAGGTTTCACATGCAA
This sequence comes from Sclerurus mexicanus, assembly GCA_013396755.1. NCBI lineage: Eukaryota > Metazoa > Chordata > Aves > Passeriformes > Furnariidae > Sclerurus > Sclerurus mexicanus. Next base: position 28,650 of record VWZF01001503.1, on the reverse strand, counting down.
ATAATTGATGGATTTGTTTGACTAAGTGAAAACATCTAGGTCTGGCTGGGGCACCAACTGGGTGGGGTACAGCCAGCAAGGATGAAAACACTTTATGGTCTCCATGGCCTGGCTCCATCCTAGTGCATAAACTGGGCAAGAAAACAGTGCTAGAAGTGCCTCTGTCTCTACAATGGCCTCAACAGGAGCTGAGGGTGAGGCAGCATTTCTGCATGGTAAGTAGACACCCAAAGTGAAATTAAATTAATCTCCAAAACATGGTTGCGGGAAGCAGAGAGGCTGCACTGCTCTGGGGTCAGCTTTTAGAGGGAGTGGTTGGAAGATGTGCTCTGTCACTGCGTGGCTTTTTGTCTGCTGTATGACCCCACACAGAGTTGCCTTATGCGTCAGAGATTTGGGAGATCTGAGTCTATTCAGCTCTGCCATATAAGGGATTTCAGCAGAGCGTGCCTCCATCATGCCTGTTGGGTATTATCTGTATAACCCCTTCGGGCTGGATTATCTCCTTTACTGAAATCTGTTCCATATAAGGGGCTGGGAAAGGGCTGTGCTTCTCAATCTGCTCGTGCCTTGGAGTGGCGAAAGGACTGTGTGCCTGCGAGGAGTTGGCTCCAGCCCCAAAACCTCCCCATGCCGAGGTGGCTGGAGCAGTTGGCATGGGAGCTCGTTCTCTGTGATTTCTCTGGACTTCCCACTGTGAAATATCTTCAGAAATTGGATAGTTTGGTTGGATAATGGTCTTTAGTGCTGGGTAGGTGATGCCCATAGGCTGGTGCAGGGTATGAAATCAGCTCTGGAACATGTCACTTCTGGGAAAAGTGAACACTCAAACCTCATGTGAGCATCCAGGAAAAGTGTGGTCAGTTGTGTTGTCGTGAAAACGCTACAATTCATTTTATATATGCCAAATACACTGTCTAATCTCCTTTATAAGTGCTATGATTCAGTACCTATAGGTAAGATTGATGCACCACAGCAAAGGAGGGACTTTGTGAAGCAAAAGGGTTTTCCACTCGTTTCAAAAATGCATAATAATAAGTTAATGGCACAAAACAACCCATGGTCAAAGCAACTTTCGCATCCCCCATTAGTATGTGGTCTGTTTTGTATATAAGTGATTCTTTATAGAATTTTACTCTCATAAAAGCTCTTCTCTCCTCCTTTTGTATGTATGCCAAATGGCAAGGAAAGCCAGAGGCAATTAAAACAAATATGGCTTGAATTACGGGCCTGTTCTACAAGACCATGTGATAAGTAAATGGGTTAAGATGTGCAATAAGGAAAAGTAGATGCTGTAGAGAGACCACTTTCTCAGAATTGGCATTGGCCCTGACTTTCTTGTACTCACCCCCCGGCCAGGGTGTCTCCAGCCTTGCTGTACCACTCCATGCAAAGTGGATAAAAAGGGCATACCTTCATTCAGCACCTGGTTCCCATCATCCTGCAGCGTGGAGCTGTGTCTACTCAAAGCCCAGATTTAACCCCCCCAGTCCAAATTCCAGCACCTAATTCCAACATGTTGGCTTTTGGGGTTTTTTTTTGTTGGTTTTTTTTCTGTGGGCAAAAGCAAGTAAAGAACATCAAAATACCAAAGGATGATGGAAACTGAAAAAGGTTTTCTGTCTTAGACCTCTGCTGTCACATCAGATCAGGGAAGGTAGAAAAGGTCAGAATATTTATTATTTCAATAGTGCATTTCCTCTGGTGAACTTTAGGTAGTGTCACCTTCTTCACTGTGATAAGAGAAATGGATTGGGATTAGGGGGAATGCTGAATCCTACGCTAGCCTTGAGGAAGGAATGGTCCAAATGCAAGTTCAGTTGTGTTCAAAGGTACACCTTCAAAGTGCACCAAGTCTTTCCATTCCATCTGACACAGAACTGAGAAGCAAATTAAAGACATGTTGTATGCAGATTGACCCCAAAATAGGTGTTGATCAAGAAAGCATTGATGTTTGTGGTCTGCTCCCTAGTGTAGGGCATGAGGCTCTCTCAGGAGGTCGAGGAGCGAGAAATGATCTGGACATCACTGTGCTGGCCTCTCTATCTAATGATAAATTTCTGTTCCACACAGTCTCATTTCTTCACACTGTTGTGACTAGTACATTAAACCTTGTACTCAGCCCTTTTCCATGAAATCCTGGGCTAAACTCTTCACTTGTATTACTTTTCTAATAACTGGGACGGACATGGGCAGAGCTTGGCATCACCATGGGTTTGAGTCACAGGAACACCAACAATCACCAGTGAAACTGATGCCCCAGCAGCCTGTTTTGAATGAGGTCACACTTCTGTTTCTTTGGCGTTGTTTTATGTCTTCAAAAGCCAGGGGTTGCTCCACATGCTCTGTGCTGGTTGCTCTGGCATAGAACCATTTGAATGGATGAACTGGTAATTCCTCTCTGGCTGTTGGCCAAAACTCTCCATGGGAAATTTTTATTTACCTGACATTCCTCTATTAAAAAAAAAAAAAGAAAAAAAAAGTGCTGGTAATATGATTTTGAAAACTAGGAGAAGTTGTGGCTTTGGAATGGTGTCTGTGCTTCCCTGAGCTGGGGAAGCTGAGGAGAAGGAGAAATCTTCTTTTTTTGTTTGGCTTTCAAGGAAAGTTAACCAGACAGTTTCATTTGCAAATTCCACGTAAAGTGGAGATACTTTAACAATTTTTTCCATTTTTACCTTTAAAAACTGCTTACCAGAATTTTCCTTTCACTGTTCTCTTGCTTACAGCCCTGAATTCCATAGAGGAATGAGTCTCTGGGTAGGGTATGCTGAGAAACCTGTCGCAAGGTAGAGGAGTTAGGTAGCAGGAGGAGCAAAGTGACTTTTTTGCTGTATATTTTACACTGCAGAAAAGAATATTCCAGATTTTGACCATTACCTCCACATTGGGTCAAAGGGAAAAAGTGACCTTATAAATAGTGCAACTTGAGGTTGCAAGGCTTTGGTTCAGGGCTTTTTACCTTTTATGTTTCCATTGCACTCCCATTTAACACTCTTCCTTCTGCAGGTGAACTTTCCATGCACTTTCTCAGCCCAGTATTTGCTGGTCTTAAACACCTATAAAACAAGATCTGCCAAAGCTGGTCTAGGTCACACATTGATAGGATCCAGCTAACAGAGAAGGAAGGAGGGAGCATGTGAGTATATGAATTAGGGCTGTCTCAAGTCTTACCACAGATCACAAGTTTGGACAGCTAGGAAGGGGTGAGTTGGGTCAAAAAAACAGTGAGAGTTATAGTCTAGATAGACAAATAAATAAAACAGCACTGCTGACCTGGTTTTCCTTGCCAGATCTCATTGCTCATTGAGAACAGTCAGTAATGTTAAGTATTTACTGTATGTACATCAATTTATGAGCTTTCCTCCACCCAGGATGCTGTGCCAGAGATGTTTTTAAAACTTTTGCTTACAGGCAAAATTATAGAGGTAATTTGTGAGCTGCTCAACAGATGTTCTAGGTCTGACCCCCTATAACTTGGTTGCAGCATTATCTTGCAATAATGCAACTTCTCATATCCCAGTGTCAAAAATAGTGCAATATGTTGCTGGCACAAGAGGTCAGACTGTCCTCACCTGGCTCCTTGCTTTGGCAAAAAGGTCTGGTTTATCCCCTGTACGAAACGAAATATGGATGGTTCAAGTTATTCCAGTCTGCTCTTCAGGGACCCACCACATCTTGCCACTGTCTCTACACTCTCTTCTCCCATTTCAGCAAGAGGAAAAAAATAATCCCTCAAGTGCAGAGGTCTGTCCAGGACATAAACAGTGTTAACTTGTTGTCAAGACAGCCCTGTATAATCTGGGGGGGAAAAAAACTATTGCACCTGGCACACCAAGAGATAGGCACTAACCTTGTCCCTGTGATTAATATTCTTATTTTACCATATGATTACATTATACTGAACCCCACAGTGCTGCTTTAATCAGTCTCTAGTTCAGTTGTGGGTCATGTGTGGGTCAGCACAGATTTCTCCAAGCCTCAGCCATGCCTCTTACAACAGAGGTAAAACTGGGGGAAGATGGACACCGACTAGAAATAATCATTATCATGGCTAAATGAGCAGGCACAGCCCTTTGAAGAGGTTGGAAAACATTGATTTTTACCTGATTTATTGCTATTTATGCACATGCTTATCCTGTCTCCCGGAAATGGATACACAGGCTTCAGCTCATCTGCTCATGTGAGTTAAGTACTTCAGAGTTTGCAGGCTTTGGGCCTAAATCCATAAAAGAAAAGCATCTTGCTGCATGCCTTGAATGTATGTAGACCAGAAACACTTATTTCAGCTTGAAACTTCGCAGACCCTCTGCCTGTGCTTTCATAAGAGGATGACCTTAAGCCCTCAACATATTCTGATTTAAAGTTCTGGCAGAAAAGCAAAACTATTTTTTTTTCCCAAAGAAAAGCACAATAAACAAACATAAGCTGCTGCCTTTCCCTGCCTCTTTACTTCTTCTAGTAGATGGATTCCTCGGTCAGACAGGTAAGACACAATTGAATTTGTGAGCCTAATGCATATCAGTTCATGCACCCTAGACTAGCTCCCAAAACTGCACATCGCACCATCTGTCGTGCATAGTGGAGGGAAAATGGTAAAAGCAAATCTCCCTTGCTATACAGAAGGAAATCATTAGCAATGGAAAGGGTGCCGTTACCTGAAAGAAAGGCAACACATGCCTCAGGGAACAAAAGCTCATTAGAGTGCTTGTCTCTGTTTCCTTTATTGTTAACCTTCATGGGTAAACATAAGCCCAAATGTTCATTTAAAGGATTTTAATGCTCAGTCACATGTAATTTTCAAACACTTCCTAGATGTCTGTTCTTGCCAAGAGCTGTTCTTTCTCTCCTTCACAGCATTTGGGCTTTCCCTCCATATTTTTTCATGTCTCAGCCTGTGGAACTCCGTAACAACCTCTCTGTGAAAATACTTGTTTTTCGGTCCACCTCCTCACAAACCATCACCAGAAGCCATCAGCTTCTTCACAGAATTGGTCTTCATCGTGGTGAAGCCAGACCCTGTGCTTCCAATGCAGTGCAAGAAACAGCCCAGGCTTTACCAAGCAGCTTTTGGGGCAGCCTGTATACCCAAGGGTCCAGATAATACCAGAATATTAGACATGGTGACATTCCACAGTATTTCCCCGAATTCCAGGTTGACTCAAACAGTTGTTTGAAAGGGTTGTGCATCCAGTGAGGCTGGGACAGTGGTCCTTCCATATGGTACAGGGAAGCTGCCATACCAAAATTCCCATTTTATTTTCACTCACCAGCCTAGAGGATGACAGCATCCCCTCCTCATTTAAATGATTTAATTACAAATTTGTCCAGTGCTCACTCTGTAATGAGTGCATTGATCAGAAATGCTTGAGACGTTGCTACTTCTGGATGTAATTGAATCTGTTGTATAACTTGAACCTGCTATCAATACTTATTGAAGAACTGAACACACACTTGTCCACTGAGTGCTTAAAAGTGACTCAGGTTATTATGTTGTGCCTGATTTACAAGAAAACCATCTGAATTATGAACTGTGTGAAGAAGAGTTAATTAAATTAGAAACGTTAATGCTGATGGTACTTCAGACTGTGATTAATACAAAGTCAAAAGTCTTCTCCAGGGACACTGGCATCAAGAGATGTTCAGCTGCTCCATAGGCACATGTTTTATAATGGGACAACTCTTTTATTGGCAAAATGGGATTTATCTCTTTAGAGATGGTTAATCCATCTCAAGTTAAACCAGTATGAGCTGCTACAGGTTGCAAGGGGAAGGTTGCTGGATGGCTAGAGAACTGAAAAAAACCAATAAAATCCTGCATCAGACTGATTTTCTTTCCTTATATTTTAGCAGTCAGATTTATGGAGGCAGTTTTAACAAAGTGTCTAGCAGCAGCTTAACTTACTGCTTTAGATACCAAGATCCAGTTCACTGCCATTGTTACTGTTCAGCAAATGCTAAATTCTCTAAGTGCATTACCAATTGAACCTAATAAATAGTTGGTGGAAAGGGATAAATTCCTCTAGAATCTGATTCATCCCCCTTATCTGAGATATCTCATTTAAGAGGGGATGAATTTTCCTTTGTGAGGCACCCATCTCTCATTGGAGACAGCAAATGGACCTTTTCACATCTAACCTTGTGAGAAATAATATTAAAGGAAATCCTACCTGGAATGACTAACTGAGACAGGAGATAACCCCTTGTTCAGTCTGTGTGACCAGTCATTGCTCCTATCTTCCATGCTGCACACGTAAATCTTCCTCCTAGTGATAAGACCTGGGTGTATATTGTCTGGTCCACCAAAAAAAATATAGAGGCACACGATGTTCAAAATTATTATCCTTCCAACTTTAGGCATTTGCCATTCAGGCTCCTGCATCTCTGCAGGTTTAGCTCTTCTTACAGTCAGTGGAGAGAAACACACACTTTGGGGATATGATTCATCTGACTGGCTTTGGAGGACAAGGGGAGTTGTACTTTCAAAACCATGGACTCCTCCAATTCCCAAACTCCATGGTTTATAAGAAAAGCAGATAAATAACTCATAAATGGGTGTTTTCAGTGGTGGAAGATGTTTAACCACATGTAACTGGTAAGGTAGATCCAAATTACAGACCAGAGCAGGAAAGCTTTGGGTGGCTGCTCCTTGGGCCAGAGAGCTACTGAAATGTCCAGAATGAGGAACCACAGCTCTTTGCATTAGATTAATGTTCTCAGTGTCACGTATTGATTTTGAAGGTCTGGTACACACCTTCTGAAAATATCCTCATGAGGTTACTTCACCCATTACACTTTAGTCCCTTCTCAAACTGATGATGGATGAGATACTTTCTTTCACTCAGTTGTTCTGTCTTTTACTGTAAAAACAAGACAGCTTTTAGGGGAAGTTTTGGCTTTGATTCTAACTCCCAGAAGTCCTGTGCTTGGGAAAGATAAATTTTCAAGGTTTCTTTCAGCTCTGCTTTTTTATGAATAGCTGATTTCTACTTTCTATGAGAAACCACATTTGTCATAGACTTATTGCACACAGTTGTCAAGATTGCAAGATCTGTTCCTGCTGCTTTTGGTGTTAGCAAAAATAATTTGTAACTCCAGAAGAGTCGTTGTTATTTGTGGGCAACTTTAAAGGATGCGTTTGCACTTCTTCCTGAATTTAAAGCTGCAGACATGGAAGCACAGCAAAAATTGAGTCCTTAAAAAAACTTACTTCTGCAAATACATAAACCAGATGTTCTTGTGATTTCTAAGCTGACATATATTCACTCCAGTGGAGCTAAAGGGATTTCCTGGCTGGATAAGGATTTAAGCCATTATCCCTGGTCATTCCCTCCTCCTATCTTCCCAAAGTATCTGTTGTCCTCAGTCCCTGTCTCCTCGAATCCCTCTGTGTTGCATACTCTTCACCTCTGATCTGGTGCTCAGTTTTTCCAGAGAGATACCTTGATGATTCTTGCTGTAACATTTGTGCAAAGATTATAATAAATATTTTATTCTCCAAGAATCCCATCATAAGAGTATTATCATGCGCCTGGGGAGTGGTTTGTCTTGCAGTGTTTCTGCCTTTCCTGGCTGTTAAGAAAAAATAACAAGCTGAGCTTGCTGTACATGGGATGACAGATGCCTTTTCTTTTGAAATGCCAATGTTACACTCCTGACTCAGGGTCCCCTTCGACTGTGAACTGAAGTGTTCACGTCTGCAGCCTGCTCCACCATCAAAAGGGAGATTTTCCTCACTCTTATTAATGAGACTGGGATACTGGCATTAAAATCTGGTGATGGGACATGAACTATTTCAAGTGTGGCCCCACCAGTGAATAGAAAAAGGTTCACACTGAGAAATAAATCAAGGACCCAGAAATTTGAGATCTACTGCAGGAAAGCAAATACAGAAGAAAGAACAGAATCAGGTGAGGGGGAAATGCAAGAATAAAGAAGGGAGAATAAAAAGAGAGGAAAATGCAGTGTACTCAAATGGATCAACACTAAAGCATTGAACTCATGCCTCGCCACACAATTTCTGGGGAGGAGCATGTTCTCCCACTGCTACAAACCACCTGCCAGCTCTGGTGATCATTCTGTCCATACTGTGGGATAAAGAGACATGCCTTGACTTTCACCTACAGGATTAAAATACAAAATCTGATCTTTCTCCACAGGCAAATGTGTTGCTGCCTCACCAGACAACGATGGAAATAGTTTACATTAATTTCCTAGACTAAATCACATCCATATTCTTTGGATATTCCTGCATATTCAGCCTTCCCTCCCCACCCCTCCACTCCCCCCCCAGCTGCCTCCAGGTTTCAGTTTCCTGTCTAAATCAACTGCACAAATGGAGTTTTCTCTCTTCCACGTGCCCACGTGCAGCTCAGAGCCAGGCTTTGCAATAAGGCTGACAGGAGAGTAGACCTCTATTAAGAGAGGTGGCAGCAAAGAACAACACAGTGATTAAATGCAAAATTGAAATCATAATGGAAATTGGGGCACTGAAAAGAAATTTTAATTAAGTAAGCAACTGCAAATCAAACAAATGTATTCATTATTTAATCAACTAGTGAGTGCAGAAATCTCAACTAATCAGGAGAGTCTCAGGGACCAGATAAAGAAACAAATCAAGGAACCAATTTAAAAGCCATAAGAAAATAGCACACATCCTCACTACAAAAGAGTGTTTGTCTGAGAAACAGAAGGAAATCTTTTTTTTCCCCACAAACATATTTCTTATCTTTGTAAGGCTTTATTTTTTTTAATGTTGGGATTGGGGATTCTGTCTTCTTGCATATTTGCTTTCAATCTGTTCAGTCATAGAAAGATCGACTGTAAAGTGATGTATTTCTTTGCCTGCTTCCACCCTTTTTGTACCTGCTGCACAAATCCCTCGAGGTATCAGGATAAACATTTTATATATATATAATTAGATAAAACTAGCTAGATCAGATAATTAGATTAGTAGCTGGGTGCCCCAAGGTAATGCTCAGCTCTGGGTACGATGTGGGACATGAGCAGTTCAGAGTATCAGGGAGAGGTGGCAGGATCTACCTGGGCTGTTTCAGAGACATGAGCAGGGCCAGCAGAGGAATATGATTTATTATTAACTAGAGCTTTGCCAAAAATCTGCCAGCTTGCTCTCACTTAAGGGAAAGAAGGGATGCTCGGCACCTCATCTGTATGGTTCAGAGGAGGGACCTGAAGATGACCAGAGGGCTGGAGCACCTCTCCTATGAGGAAAGGCTTAAGAGAGCTGGGATTGTTCACCTTGGAGAAGAGAAGGCTCCAGGGAGACCTTAGAGTCCCTTCCAGTGCCTAAAGGGGCTACAAGAGCACTGGAGAGGGATTTCTTATAAGGGCATGGAGTGATGGGACAAGGGGGGATGGCTTCAAACTGAAAGTGGGGAGATTTAGATTAGATTTTAGGAAGAACCTCTTTACTCAGAAGATGGTGAGGCCCTGGCACAGGTTGCCAAGTGAAGTTGTGACTGCCCCATCCCTGGAAGTGTTCAAGGCCAAGTTGGACAGGGCTTGGAACAACCTGGGCTGGTGGAAGGTGTCCCTGCCCATGGCAGGGGGGTTGGAATGAGATGATCTTTAAAGTTCCTTCCAACCTAAACCATTCTATGATTCTGTGGTTAAGACCTGCATGTTTTCACCTAAATTTTTTCTGCCTGACATGTGTGAGCGCAAGGCAGGTATCCACTGTTCACTTCAATGAATTCCTTGCAAAGTCAACAAACAGCTCAGAACGAGCACAGAGAGCCCTTTTAAGCTTCAAAGCTATTTCAGGGTAACCAAATGAGTCACAGGTAGCCAAGTAATTCCTTTCAAGGCTTCCTTACTTATGAATTTGGATCTGTGTACAAAAGCATGAATCCAGAGAGAATTTGCCATCACACCTTGTGAGAGTAGACATGTTTGCCCTCAAAGCAGTTGGATAGGGGCAGGAGATAAGTTAAAAAATAGTACAAACTAGTCATTTACTGCATGGTCTTGTAAGTATAGCCTGTCTACAGTCTGCTAAAAATCACATATTTAATTAGTGGCTTCATTCAGCATTGTGTGAACAGTGATTCACTATGCCAAGCCAGAGGAGATAGGTAATAAATAGACCTTGCATGAGGTATCTGAGAAAAAAAGAAAAAAAAAATACTTCAAAGAGTAAAGATCAGCTGCATAAAAAGATATGTTGGAAAACATGGTGGGGCCTTTAAACCGGAGTGTAACAAACTCATCCACAGAATAAGTGGATTGAGTACATCTTTGCACAAACGGGAAAGAAACCTGATTTTATATCCAGTCTCAGGGACTGGGACACCAGTTATCTGGTTTCTTATCCTTTCTCCATGACTGGAACACAGCACAAACACTATTCTGCTTGTCTACATTATTTGGTTACTTCCACTGTCAAAAGGGCCAAGCACATCACACTCCCAGCATTTTTCAGCTCATCGCACCTCTTTTGCAGCTAAAAGTGCACATCTCTACCTCCACAGAGCAGTCCAAACTGCCTAAATACTGCTTGGGGCTCCAAGGTGAAAAACCCTTGTTCTGCAGAGGCAGGGCTCAGGAGGACCTAGAATTTAGAGCTGCTAATGTCTTTTTACATTAACATTTCCAAGCAGTTAAAGCTCTGACAACAACATGCCCATCTTTGGAGGACCAAGTATCCCAGCACCTTACTCATTCCTCAAGTTGAACGTGTTACACAATTAGGAACTACCAGGTTCAGTTTGGGCTGCAGACATGCTCCAGAGATGCTTGCAAGACCAAACTTTCCCCTCTCCAAAATGTAACAGTTCCCTGCTCTTCTCTTGAAGGTCCATGGCTGAGGAAGCTGATTTATTTATGGAAAACTAAATTCTATCTCCAACGGTAAGAGTTGAACCTCCTGTGGTGGAGGCGTCAGAACAAGATGATCGCTAAGGTCTCTTCTAACCTAAAGCTTTAGATGATTCTATGGTAACCAATTCTCTGGGTTCTGTGGACACAGAATCATAGGGGATGTTGAAGGTGTGATGTGTGCTTCATTCCCTGATGTTCAGCTATGCTGGTCTCTGGAAATAAATAATTAATTGATTGGCCTGGGCTGGGGGGGAAGGGAGAAATGTGATTATATAGCTTTGTGATTCTATAGCTTCGTGATTAGGGTGCTCCCCTAGGAGGAGCTGACTACCAGGCCACTTAATATTTTACTGCCTAATAATAAAGGAAAAACTTTGCTTTTGTCCAGCTTTACTGTCAGTTTGGGGTCCCAGCCTGGGAGAGCAGAAGCACTGGAAGCCCAACTGGGTGCCAACCACTCCTGTCTCTGGAAGGTCCATGAAAACATTATGAGCTCATGGGCAGCCCCAGGGAAACCCACCTCAAGTGTCACAAGGCTTTTTTTTGCTGAATAAGAGTTGATTTGTCTTAAACTGCAGAAATCACAACAGAAAAGTAATTTCAGATGACTGTCACATTGCTGACATAATGCTGCTCAAGGCAGTCTCAACGCAGGACGTGTTCCAGTGATCCAATCTGAACATTGTCCCAGTTTTATGGCCAGGATATACCATCCCTCTACCTCGCCAGCTGCAATTGCCCCCACAGCCCACAGTTTGCACACGTGCTCCGGTGCTGGCTTCACTACCACCAGCCAACATCCCAGAGCACCTCCTGCTCCCTCCTAACCACATTAGAGGGAAGTAATGACGTTGTTCAGATCGAAAGGAAATGGTAAATTCGATTGTGACTTACTCGCAGGATGGGTGTGCTGTCAGCAATCACACGCACACGTATACATGCACATGCCCACAGAGTGACCTGTCCTTACATACACACCAGGGTTTGTCTCTGGAAACACACTTCCTATTAATTAGCAGAGATCAGAAACAAGCCTCTTAGTCTACTATAGGAGATAATGTCATTCTGGGCTAAAAATAAATCTATCAGCTGGAAACTGGATGAATAAGACAGATTTTAAGGAGGATGAGGTAATTTTTAGATTACATCATGCAGCCACATTGCATCCCATTTTATATACTATGAGAGCATATAGCAATTTCAGCTCTGCTGTAAGACCATATTTGAGTAAGCAATGTCAGGAAAGAGGCTAGAAATCTTTCTATGCACAGAAAGCTGCTTTGTGAACTTCTCCATCCTGTAGCAAAGGAAGCATTATTATCCCCAGAAAATCCATCTCCCCAAAATCCCTGCTTATGTCTGGAGCTGGAGGTCAGAATTGTGCTTGCTAAAGGAAAACCCTGCTCAGCACACATCTAATTATGCTTCTGTCTTCCAGATCCCACATAGCAGCTTCTGATAAAAGAAAAGACAGGAAAGAGGAATCAGTTGCAGTCCGGTTTATGATTTTACATTATTAAGCCATTGGGAACTGCCAGACAAGCTGAAAGCTTAGTGAACTGAACTCTCTAAGACCTGCTAAGTACTCAGGAGGCACTATGTAAACCCACAAAATAGGAGCATTAATCATCAGGATACTCAATACATGAGTGACAGGTGAGAACAGAGTAGAAAAGAGAAGAGGGAAGGGCAATAAATAAGAATTAGGAGCTTTCCACAAACCCCTCCCCAAAGTCTCACAGTCATTCTTCAGAGCTTTTCTTTTTAATTTTTTTTTTTTGAGCACACCTTTGCTTTTCATTTCATAGGGGCAAATCCATATTTCAGCACTGATTTCACTGGAATTACTCCAGATTTACTGCGGTGTAGCTGTATGGCATTGGATCTTTATTATAATGTGCATCATTAGTAGCTACTTACAGTGTAACTGAATTATAGGATGTCTCGTTCTGGGCAATTGCTGCAAAATGGAGCACTGACGTGACACCTAATAAAGTACTTGTTAGTGCCTTCTGGGAGTTATAATGCTATATAATTTATGAAGTGCCATTGTGTTTTAAAGACAGAAGACCAGATATTAAAATCTGTTTTATTTACACACTGTCACCAAGCATTAAATCTATTGTCTTTACTGAGAATAACCCAATATATGCAATGCATATGTTGGCGTGGAGCATCCCTGCAGGCACAGAGGTCAGACACGCCAGGGAACACCAACACCATCTATGGAGACAGAGTGGTTCAAAGGGGATGTGTCCTGGTTTAAGCACTGAGCCAGATGTTAAAAACTTGTGCACAAATAAGTTCTTCCCAGATCTGACTTCCCTCGAAGCCAGAAGAGGTAGGCTCTTTTGTGATAACTTGTGCAGCACTCCTGCTGGGTGAAGAGTGCTCAGGGACGGTGGGACACCTCCTAAACAAACAATAGTTACCCGCGGACTTTTGGGAACAAATGGATTCCTACCAGGGATTTTTTTTTCCCCTAAGAAGCAAACCTTCTTTGTATACAAGCTCTAAATGTGCATTAAAGAGAATTTTGATGTGAGAAAATAAATGCAGTGTAAAACCTGAACCTCTACAGCGATAACTTTCTATAACCCCACTTGCTGCTTTTGCTGTTTGGCGCCTGAGGGCAGCACGTATCCTGAGTCCTGGAGCACGTAGGCAGAGGTGTCTCCTGCCACGTAGGAAGTTTAGTCTGGTCCTACCCTGAGGCGCTGCCACCAGGAGACCAGCTGTCACATCATCAGTGTTCACCCTGGGCTGCTTTACAGTGCTGCAAAGGCCTCTCTGTCCAGTGTCCCATGAAGGGGAGCCACACAGAGCTCACGTCGGAGCTCTGACAGTGGAGCAGGAGACTCTCTTGGGGGGAAAAAATAAAAACAAAGTTAGAAAAAAAAAAGTAGATTTGGGATCTTTGAGGACATTATCCTCCTTGAACCGAAAGGGAGCCAGTTTTTCTGAAACCCACGTGTTGATGAAGCAACTCTTGCCAAGCTGGCGCCCAAAGTACTGCTGAGGCATTGCTGGGCAGGAAGCTCTTGTGAGCTCCCACACACTCATCAGCCATGGGGCCCATTGTCCCTTGGGCTTATCTCCAGCTCTGAATACTAGATTGGGTGAAGTCATTCCAGTGCGGATATTTTCCTTTTTTTTTTCACCAATACACAGAAGCAAGAAAGATCTTACCCTCTAAAACTCAACTTCTTTGTGAGAGGAAGAGGAGGGGCAGGCAGCGATCTCTTGTCTGTGGTGACCAGTGAAGGACCCGAGGGAACGGCCTGAAGTTGTGTCAGGTCAGGTTTAGGTTGGATAATAGAAAAAGGTTCTTCCCCAGAGAATGGTGGGGCACTGAACAGGCTCCCCAGGACAGTGGTCATGGCACCAAGCCTGACAGAGCTCAAGAGGCATCTGGATGATACTCTCAGGCACATGGTGTGACTCTTGGGGATGGTCCTGTGCATGGCCAGGACTTGGACTTAACGATCCTTGTGGGTCCCTTCCAACTTAACATATTCTGTGATCCTGTGAAAGTACTTCCCTTGGGTGATTTGGGCATTCATGGTGCCCTCCCAACAGGTACGTCCTGTAGTAGCAAACAGTGTGAGCTGCTGGAAGCAACCACAGCCGTCCCAGCACCAGCAACACTCAGCAAGGAGATTGTGCTACAAATCTTGGGGCTTTAGTCACCCAGAATTACTCTGTCTGATGCTTTCGTGGAGTTTTGCAGAACACTGGCGATGGAAAGCTTGACAGACTGCAAATATTGACCTACTTAAAGGAAGCGCTTCCCTAGGAAGTAGGCTTGTTCTTGGACTTGTCAGAGGAGTCTAGGATGAGTGGTCTTGTTCTTTGCTTGGGTCCTGGCTGTACAGTCCTCCACTGGCAGCAAGGGACAGGTGTAAGGCTCTATGGGCAGCCCTGTTCACCATCATCAGCTTCTGTCCTTCTCTTCCCCACTTTTCTTCATGAGGAGACCTGTAATACCTGTGGAGAGGGACCAGTCAGTCCCTGTCTGATCTCAGGTACCCCAAAGCCTCCATCCGTACCTCCTGTCTTCCCACTGTCCCAGTGTTTTCTCAAATGCTAGTTTTGTCCCATGAAAGCACCACTGACCCCTTCACCACCCTGCAGCAAAGCCCCCCCCCAAGTCTCTCCCAGACGTCATCACTCTCTGAATTCACACTGAGCTTTCAAGGGGTTTTAAAAACTAGAGGTTTTGCTAAAATAATTCTATAGGTAGAAGGGTTTAGTTCATTTTCTATAGGGAACTAGTTTAAATTGTGAGATGCTTAAAACTCAAGAATGCTTTTGCTTCCACAACACTGAAAGAAGGGAAACCAGAAGTCCTAAGATGAGTCAATTGTGGAGGAGATGCTGAAAAAGTGAATTTCTGTACAGGAGGCCACTGGGCTTAGATGAGCCTTTGAAGTTTTCCCTACAGATCACTCAAAGAGATGTGAAGGGGGTAGGATTTTGGACAGGATTTCACAGTGGAAACCTCCAAAACTGTGAAGGTAATTAGGATAGCAAAGACTGCGGTAGGTATGAGAGCAATGTTCCATCTGAATAAAAAGGCTGGAGCTCTGAATAGCCATCACTCACCACTAGGGCAGCAGTGGGCTTGTGCAAAGAGACGTCCTGGCTATCTGGGATGCACATGGAATGGCACAGGACCTCTGATGAGCTTTGAATGGGACCAAAATCAGCCTGTGTTGTCAAAATGTCCCAAGAGAAACACTCTATAAAAATAGTTGCTTTCCTGTAGCTTTTTTAATCTTTAACAAAACAAATGCCACGTGGAGAGAACCTAAGAGTGCATCACTTTCCCACCATGGAGATCCCCAGGTGTTTAAGAGGTTTGGGATGTGGTTCCAACTACATGCCACGTAGATGTGATGGTCATTCTTTATTCAGGATAGATGGAGCTGATAAATAAGCTTTTCATGATGAAAACAGCTGAGTTGTAAGACTAATAGGAAAATATGAGACTGATCAGAAGTAAAACATGCCAGAAGAGCCTGGCTTTAGAACTGGATGTCAGAGCAGAAACCTGTGCACTGGTGCTGGCAGAGTGCTGTGCGTGTGTTTGGCTAGATGTGGCTGGCAGAAAAGGAGTGAGCATGATGTTAAGCAGATGAGAAGGAATTTACAGGATGTCCCTTAGGAAAAATCGTAGACAAAGGCTGAGGTACTGACTGGAGGAGAGAGGCTGGAATAGAAGACATGCTCTTGTTTGGTTCCTGCAGCACATCAGAGACTGTATGAAAGACACATCTGATTATAAACAGTTTCCACCCCTACCAGAAACAACCTGGGGATTCCTCAGCATTCAGCAACTGCTTGGCTCAGATTTGGGAATGGTAATTACCAGACTTCAATGAGAGCAGTGTCATGACTCTGATGGGCATGAAATGCTATCTCAGAGATAACTTTGCCTTTCTCAGGCCTATGATTAAACAACGTGGCTGTGTCATACATCTCTTTACATACCACCTGCTGCAGCAGTCTCCTTCTACCGCCTGCTCAGCTCAGAGCTGGGACATGCAAACAGCTGTTTGGGAGTACTGTTGGCATGGAGTGCATTTCTCCTCTGCCATAAGCTCATGAGGACCTCATAAACTATGTGGGATAAATTAAACCTTGACTCAGCTCCAGCAGCACAACAAATCTAAAGTAAGGATGAATTTAATCACAGGATGGTTGGTATCGAGTGGCAGAAGAATATCCCTTTGCTGTCTTTACCATGTTGTGAAATGCAGCTGCTGCTGGAGAAGTGAAGCTGCCTCATGTGACACAGGTTGCAGGTAACACCAAAGAGACACCTAGATAAAATTTATGTACTCACTGTTCAAATGGATACAAACTACAGTGGGCTCTATAAGCACACACCAGATGCTTCGGTAGGAACAGGGCTTCAGACCTGTGATATTCTTCTCCTGAGTGTACCAGCAGGACAGTGTGAAATTTACTGGTTTTCTAATGCAGCCCTGTTTGTAAACACAAACTGAGTTTAGCTTGGGAAAAGTTTTCATTCCATTTTGCAACGTGTTTACCTCCAGTCCAGAGAGGATTTTGTCACAGGGGGCATATGGATGAGACAGATCTTTTCTGAGCTGGACTGTGACCCTGGGAAAGCTCAGATCTGGAGGGGACAAGCAGGAGCAGGGGGGCACAGGAAGCAGAGGGGGTATTGATTTCAGCCTTACAGACTCCTGCCAAAGGGTCGGCTCCGAGGCTGCAGGTGCCCTGTGTCGTGCCATTAGCTGGTGTCATTTCCCAGAAGTGAGACTGCCATAGTTTCCCCTTGCTAATCCGCGAGGCACATTGCCACGCTGTAGGTTTGTTTTGAGGCGGCAGGGGGAGGGAGGCAGGGAGGAGATCAAATTAGCCTCCTAGGCATGTACACAGGCACACATTGCCCCCCTCTTCCTCCCTCTCATGGAGGGGTGTAAGATCAGCTGCCTTCATACAGCTAACAAGACAGCCATACTAAATGCAGCCAGCGGGACGGCATAGTGGGCACTTTTCCCCTCTCCAGATCCATGAGTGACACAGGGACAGGACCAAAGAGCTGAACAAACAGCCAATGAAAACATTTGAAATAACAAACGTAATAAGTCCTATTCTAACAACCGAATAGCTATCTAAAAACTGGGGAAATCAACAGTCCTTTATTCAACGATAGGCTGCTCCTGTGTCCAAATGTTGGTGTCTTGCTTAGTCTCCTTTCCATTATTCTTCTGTTTCTTTTTCCATTCCTGATATTTCGGGGATCGGACCCCGACACTTTTCCCCTCTCCAGATCCATGAGTGACACAGGGACAGGACCAAAGAGCTGAACCTTTGAGCTACTGCCTTCTGTGAAACCTATAATACTTGTGACTCAGCTTCTGACTTTGCTTGGTCAAGGGTAATTACCCCAGCAGGGGACAAAACCCATTGGGGCTCCCTGATGCAGGTCCCCGCGGGAAGGAGCTGTGTCCCCCATCTCAAGGGGCTCACACAGGGACTTGTGGCAGTTTTTCAGAAGAGCTGAGCACTGCAAGAACTCCTGTTTCTCCAAACACGCCCAAGCTGGGCACAAACCTGTCTCTCACCTTACTGCATCCCAGTGGGTCACCACCATCACCCCAAATTGAATCCCACCATCATCACTCCAAACAGAACTACAGGGAGAATATCAGGGATGAACTTGACCCGCTTGTGCTTCTAAAGACTATGTGTGTGCAAACACTGCCCTCTGCCTCCTGCAGATAGGCTTTGTTGTTGGGTTGGGGATCTGATGGGTTTTTAATTTCCTTCTTCTATGAAGCAGGGTGATTACAGAGCATTCCCCAGCCTGGCTACATGCCAGCACACAAAAATGCTGAGAGCGAAATGCTGGCATGCCCAGCTCGGCACTGGTAGTGCCAGCCCAAATATTCAGAGCCATGGGGTGAGTGGGCTGTAAAAGTCTTTAGCCCTACAATAAGGAAAACTTGAAGTTTCTCTTAAATGTCTTATGAAAGGGTGAAATTTGGGCTTGTTTCACCCTTTAGTATCACATTTTCCAGCATTTTTCTCCCAGCCTAAAAGTTAAGAAACTTTTTGTTGTTTTTAACCATGTTGAATCTCTAAGGAGAAGAGGAAGATAAAATGTTATCAGACTTTATACCTGGCTAGAGACACTCTTGGCCAAGGCTGCTTCAGCAGGGCTGATTCCCAGCACATTCCTGGAGGACCAGCAGTGTAGACAAGCAAAGCAAAGCAAAGCAAAGCAAAGCAAACGGCG
Source organism: Sclerurus mexicanus (assembly GCA_013396755.1). Lineage (NCBI taxonomy): Eukaryota > Metazoa > Chordata > Aves > Passeriformes > Furnariidae > Sclerurus > Sclerurus mexicanus. The sequence goes on along the minus strand of VWZF01001503.1, from coordinate 10,037 downwards.
AGGGAGGAGACGTAGGAGCAGAGCGATGGTATGACATTTCTCAAAGTAACAGTCAGCCTGGGGCATGGCCAGAAGTAAAATTGTGCCTCTGTCCACCCAGGACTGAAGGATGAAGTCCCAAAGCCTGCTTGGCTTGCAGGTGGGATGCTCCCAGCCCAGCCCCAGGGAGTACACCTGAGCTGTGTCCCATTGCTGATGCCCCTGGACCCCTTGCGGTTTCCCCATCACCCAAATATCAGTGCTTCCCTTTGCGCCATGACTTCCAAAGGGCAGCAAGGACAGCAGCTCCCAGAGACTTCCAACAGGAGGGGGGTGCCTAGCTCCTGTTCACACCTTGGAAATCCCCTTGGCCTTTTATCTGCATCTGGCCATAATGGTCCCTGCTAGCAGCAGTATCAGGCTCAAAGAGGCACCAAGGGCAGGGAGGCAGCAAACCAAATCCTGGGAAGAGAACAAAATGCATGAAGGTTGCACCCAAACAGCAAATGAGCCCACAGGAGTGAGCTGGGTCTGCCAGGCATTTCCTGTCCTTCTCCAGACTTTGGTTTCCCTGTTGAGGTAACAGCCCTGCTCCCATTTCATGCTGTTTTGGCATGAAGGATATCACAGGGAACACTGTTCTAAAGAATGCATCCTTTTCTCTCTCTCTATTTTTTTTTTTTTCACTTTCTGGTCAATAAAACTGCATTTTTACTTTAGGGTGAAGATTTGGATCAATTCTCATTTTCTACAAAATGATTCTCTCTTATACACCAAGGAATAGAATTGAAAATGTAATCTATCTTGTTGAGAGGTAGAGTCAGGGTCATGAAAATTAACCCCCAAGTGCCATTTAGTGTATCATTTCACATGCCAGCAAATAGCAGAGAACATCTTTAGGTTGCTAAACAGTAATTTAGAAAAAAATACAATCAGTTTTGTCCAGGCCTCTGAAGGGATCCTGCCACCAAGTCACTTTTTCTCCACAGTGTAAAATAACTGAGAACAACCACTTTCAGCCGTGATTTGCTAGCAAATACTATTGCCAGATGAGAATGGCGATCTGACTGACTTTGTCTCACAGCATTTAATATTTGGCTATATAAACTGGAGCAGAACTGGACTCCCTTATATTAAACAAAATCACTTCAGAATCCACAGGATAAAAAATAACAAAATAAGGAATAAAATGTAATGAATGTTATCATGTAAGGCTAGGAAAATGTGACACTTTAAATTACTCAAACTGACAAAGAGAAAATGAGATGTAGCCAGACCAGTGCAGGAAGTTTTGAGGAGACACTACTCAGATATTGCCTTTAAACTTATAACTTGGACTTTATACTGCAGTGTTACTGGAGGCAGATCTTTATCCATCATGCCACTGGGAAAGTTATTACTGCTGATCACCAGAGGTGACACTTGTAAAGGAGGCCTGGTGTGCACAGTGATCCACCAAGGTCTGCAAGAACTGCTGTGATTATCAGGTATTTCTTCTAAAACTTGTGGAAGCCAAAGGAGATGCTGCGAGGAGAGCACAGTGGGCAACATGGAAGGAAAACCAATAAAACCAGTGTGAGAAAGGAGGATGTTGAAACCTTGCAAAGTGCCCTCATTGCCCTCCTTTGAACCTGCCCGTGCTGCAAGAGAGCCCTTGCTAGTAATTAAGATGCTGATGGATGAGTATCATGGCCAGGATGCTGACAGATACCACTTCATCATTTCCCAGTAATCCATTGCACCTGTTATTAAACATTGTCTTTTCTTTAGCCTGGAAACTCTTATGAGGGCTTTTGATTTATCATTTTTAGTCCCCAGAATGAAGATATCCTGGACTCTCTCAAATGCTATAGAACCTTAGGTGCCAAATACAAGAATAGTAATTTAGAGCCGACCACTTTTATCTAGTTCAGAGCTGAAGACAAAAACCAGTTGAGTTGTTTTCAAAATTTTCTCCTTTACAGTCAATTGAATGAAAAGCTCTTTTCTTTGTCAGCTTGGCTAGTTTATTTGCAGTGCCGCTGTGAAAATTCCTTCTCCTAATGAAATACTATTTCTTTTAAGCCCCAAGAAACAGAGGGACGTGTTTGAACACCTCCCTGCCTCTTTCTGCCATCTTCACACTCAGCAAGTGGATCCCAAAAGAGCAAAAGCTGGCAGAGCTGTAAACGTGCCCGGGGCAGAGACACACATGGATGGGAGATGTATGCACAAAGCCACCCACCAACAGCCACCACTGTGACACCCATGGGTGACAAGGAAAGATGCTACTCAGCAGAAAGCCATCATCCTCCCCATGTCCCTGGTGGCCGTTTCCCAAAGCAGCGTTGGTGTCAGCTTCTCCGCTCTCACAACAGCCGCTGAAGTGCTGCTCTAGTACTTCAAAAGGGTCTGTTAGAGTAGCACTACGGCACTCACCAAACAAGCCACTGCTATCTATCTTCAGGGATAAGATAAGACATCAAAGTGATTGATTCCCAGCTCTTCACGTCGGAGCAGAACGTGGGGGCCGGTGACAGCCCACGCATTGCCCCATCCCACAGGACTGTGGTTGCATGTGGGAAGGACTGTCAGATTCCCAGTGGTGGTGGGGTTTTTTTCCAACTTTATCTCCTTCCTGTTGGCGGCGAAGCTTAATTTGTGCTTTTGAAATTATTTCCTTACCTTTAAATAACAATAAGAAACACCCACGGAAAAATGTCTTGGTGCCCTGACAAGCAGATTTACAATGGGAAATGGTGACCACCCAGCAGCAAAAAATGATAATTATAGGCACATAATCCATTCTATGAGTCCACCAATCACCACAGCATGAAATGACCGCATTAACACCCCCAAGACTTAATCATTCACCTTCTTCCAATACCCTGTCAAATACACAGCTCATGGAAATGCTTGTTATTTTGTTGGATGCAAAAGCCTGTCTGCTAGCCAGTGGAAAAATGAGGGAAAGTTGTAAAAGAGAACTCTTCCCTGATTTATCTTAAATTTGTGAGCAGATAGTTGTTGATGGTCTACTTGAGAAGCAGCTGTCAAGCTGTTTCGCCCTCCCTCTCCACTCTCCTTGTTGTCTAACACATGTGATACCATCCGTCCTCAGCAGGACTGGGAGGAATACACTTGTCACACTGTGAACCCGAAGAAAAGAACAGCTCTTATCTGAGCTGAGCTACCCTGAGAAGGTGCTGGCTGATGGGAGATAAGAAGAGGCTTGCTTGAGGAACCTCTGAAAGCTCCTTCTGGCCTGTTGTGATGTATCCAGATACAGGCTGCAAAAGGATGATCCAAGGGTGTGTTTCATACATGACTTTCAGAGTTTTTAACAGCAAAAGGGAAAATACATTGTCCCTACTTTCCCCCAGAGTGTGTCCTGGGCTATCACAAGGGCCCAGGTTAATGGCTTTCCTGGTTAATGAATGTTCTCACCAGGGAGAACTCAGCTTGTGGTGTTGATATGGCATTTTTAGAGACTCTTGCAGGTTGGTTTTGTTCAGCCTACAGAAGGGGAAACTGAGGGGAGTTGTCGTCATGGTCCGCAGATTCCTCACAAGGGGAAGTAGAGGGGCAGGCACTGATCTCTTCTCTGTGGTGACCAGTGACAGGACCTGAGGGAGTGGCATGAAGATGTGTCTGGGTAGGTTTAGGCTCAATTTTAGGAATGTTCTTCACCCAGAGGATGGCTGGGCACTGGAACAGGATCCTCAGGAAAGTGGTTACAGCACCAAGCCTGACAGAGTTCAAGCGTTTGGACAACACTCTCAGGCACATGGTGGGATTCTTTGGGGCTCTTCTGTGCAGGGAGATGAGTTGGGCTTGATGATCCTTGAGGGTCCCATCCAACTCAGGATATTCTGATTGTGCTGCTTGAGTGAAGGTCCCCAGACAACATTTCTTTGATATTCTGCACATTGCGAAGGCCCCGTTTCTGCAACCTATCCATAGACACATAGGCAGCTGCACAATTAGGAAAAACTTTTGGAAAATGCAAGTGTTTGTACACAGCAGAGGATGGAGGCAAATGGAGTTCATCTGGAAAGCCAGGCTACATAAACTCCACTTGTTTTTCACTGAAGAAAGGCATTGTGCTGGGACAATATCAAGCTCCCTGGTCTGAAGGAACAAGGGTGTGCTGCCCACTGCCCTAAAATCATCTCCTGCTGCGCACCAGTGACTGAATAAAAGTGAAAAGTAAAATCCTGAGGCTGATGGGCTGGCAGAGAGAAGGAAAAGAAACAAAACAAAACAGAGAGAGAGAGAAAGAAAGAATTGTTACAATCAGTTAAGCAACAGAATTATTTTCCAAGGAGGCAGTCAATAAGGCAGAAACATGGTGATACAAATAGCCTGGAGGAACACGCTGGTGGCTTTAGTGCAGCCAGCTCTTTTGCATTAGTGGAGAGGGACTGCTCAGCCCAACACACAGGGTCACTTTCCGCTTCAGCTCCTCCCAATCAACAGCTAAACCAACAGGTGCAACCTTGTGTTTAAATCTGAATATGGACAGTGGAGAGCTGCCAGAGCAGCGACGAGGAAAACGGCATGTGGGGTGCCGATGGAGATGAAAGTGGGGGATAACACCACACGGGCTCCAGGGACCAAGGAACAGAAGTTCAGCCTGTCCCCAGCACCACGGCTGATGAATATCCTGAGCATCATGAGTGGAAAATCCCAACACAATTACAAGAGGTCAAGTATCCGCATCAGAAAGCTACGGAAATCACAGGAAGTGATTATTAATAGCTGTGGCAGAGAGGCTGAGGACTTAGCAGGGGGTCCTTTCACAAGAGGGACGTACCTGTTTTGTAGGGAAGACAAGCTCTTTCTTGCTCCTTCATACTGTTAAGCAAGCCATTTCTCTCTCACAGCAAAAGTTTTAGTTGGAGGAAAAATACAACGGGAGTGGTTAAGAGCAGTACATTGGATGTGTTTCCTGCCCTGTCCCAGCCTTTGTGTGAAATCATGGGCAAAACTATCCCATCCCTGGTAAGTGGATGATAATTGTCTCTCTTGCTCTTGTGGCCAAGCATTGGACTGATGAGGCAGGTAGAAAACTTGAATGGAGATGGTTACTGATGACCCCAGGAGCACTGGGTTGTAATTGACTTGTCAGATTTTGTGGGAAAAACCCGATTTTCTTACCCCCCAAAAATGGAGATATGGAAACCTACCTTGGAGCAGAGATGGTCTTCCCTGAAGAATTGGACTTCCATTGTCTCCAGCAGGCATGAGATCCAGCAGCAACTCCTAGTCTGGGCTGGGTGTCACACATCACAGGAGCTACTACATCTTAAGCCAGCATTTTGGTCACTAGTATTGGCAGGTTTCAGAGATTTCACCCAGACAAACTAGGCAGGAGTATGGAAATTTTCTGCCTCCAAATGGGTGACTTCCCAGTGCAACAGCCTTATTTCTGCAAATCCTCTCCTTGGCTTGCTTCCCTAACTTGTGGTCCTGTATTTAAGCTAGAATCCAGTTCCATAAAATACCCAATTTTACAATGATTTACTATTCTGGATTAATACCAATTTGTGAACAATTCTTCTCAGTAAAATAAAACTTATTTTCAAAATTGCTTAGCTTTTGGGTGAAAGAGGGCATGGGGCCAGACTTCATCCAGGAGCAACCCCAAGAATGATGCCAGATTTGGGGAACCTCTGAGGATGATGCCAGATTTGGAGCAAGTTGGTTCTCTGGTTAGAAAAATTCCTTCTCTTTGGGTGGAAACATGAGAAAATGTGGTACGTGCTCCTTTGAGGGGGTTGGATGGCAGAGGAATCCCTGATACTTTCTTTGAAACAGCTCCTACTCCTTTGTAGAAAAAGAGCTCGCAATATTTGCATTTCCAGGAAAGCTTTTTTCTCTTGCAATATGTAGCCCTTAACTGTTATCCTGATGCGCAATAAAATGTGTAGACATAAAATGGTCAGAAAATTCCCCCTTTTCCGAGCAATAAATATGATCAGTGCGTCTTTGTTCATTCTGAGAGTCTGCAAAAGAAGGCCTAAAAATTTGAAAATGTAGATTACTAACAAACCTTAAAGGTCATCTTGACACAAAAGGCATTTAATGAATTCCTGGATTGATCTTTGTCTTAGTTCTTCTGGAATTGGATTATAATGATTGTATTTGCACAGTCTTATTTTTTTGGAAACATAGTCTTTGGTTTCATTAAGTAAACTAGAGGCTTTGCTTCAAAAACAGTAACTTTCTTTATGAAACTAATTTAATTGCAACTAAAATATGGGCATACATGTTGCAATAATTATCCAGCCTCATGATTGTTTCAGCAATTCAAATAGTCTGACAGACAAGAAAGGGAGGTAAATTCAGCTTTGAATTGAAGGCAATGTATAGTTGGCATAGTTGACTTCAGGGGATATTGGGATATTTATAAGTGGCTTATTATTGGGGAACTTCAGCAGGTATGGCTAAGATTGCACTTTTAAACAACTAGTGTACAGGCACCAAAATAAATGCTCAGTGCTTGTGATAGTCCAGTCTGGAGATCCTCTAACAGTGTAGTTCCAAACACTTGTAAAAAGTCTAATTCCTTAGGCAGAGGGAATGACATTTTTATAAATGCTTAAATCTACACGGGAATTACCACCAATTCCAACTTTCTAGAGCTAAATTGAAAATGTGCTTATTTAAAATTGCTATTCAGCAGTTCCTTAATTGCAGTTTACAAAGCCTGAGTGCACAGAAACACCCACTGGAAGACCCGTAATTCTTGGCAAAGGGCAGGATTGAAGACACGGCGCTTTTTTCCCTGCTCCTGTAAGACAGCACAGGGAGCTTCCAGCTTTCTTGTCCCACAGTAAGGACCAAACCTCTCCATGTTTCTGCATGCAGCTCCCTAATCCCAGCTCAAGGCTGCAGGGTCCATGAGATGTCAGGGAAATAAAAAGTCAGACTGAATATTTTAGCATTTAATCCGAGTAAGTTGCATTTCCAGGAGGATTTATGTCCTAACACACACTTCAGCAGTTAGTTCTGTAACACATGTGATGCTTCTGAAGGCTCTTTATCAGTTGAATAATATAGGCTTCTGCTCAGTCAGACTAAATGGGATTTTAATTGAATGTTTCCTTTAAAAAAGCAGTGGCATGGAAAGGACAGGGTCAGTGTTGCATGAGTATGTGTTCAATATTCCCAAAGATGCCATGCACCCCCCAAACACATCCATGTAAACAATGCAGGTCTAGTGTGAATATCATTATTACAGTATTCTTCTGAAATCTACATTCAGTTCTAATTTCCTTAGGCTATGAGTGAGCACACAGTTGGAGAGTGGGCACAGAATTATAAATATTGCAGCTGGTGCCCATCACCTCACCCAAAGAGCCTGGGATAGCTGCAGGAATCACTGGATACATTCTCATGACCTTCCTTCACTGTGCAGAAAGGCAAATCAGATGATCACTGTGGTCTCTTCTTGTTCCTGTCCTTGCTAAAATAAAAGTCACCCTGTTCCTTGCCCCTCAATTGGTTCCCGAAGGCAAGTGCCAGCTCTCACATGGATCTCCAAAAGCCCATGCACTGCAGTTTGGATGTGGGCTTTTGCCTGCCTTGATCTGATTGCAGGAGACAACCGTCTATGGATCTGCATGGGATAGGGCTGTTTTTAAAGGATGGCCTGGTCTTTGGTTTAAACATACAAAAAATATCCCTCAAAATGAGTCTGACGGGACAGGACTCAGTACAAGCCCTTGGCTGATTTGGCACAAGCTTCACCCATCTACATACACAACTGTGCCTCAGTCTTGGCTTTGGGCACCCTTTGTCTCCAGTGACAGCCCTCCCTAACAGCAGAGGTAGCCTAAAGCAGTAGTTCCACGAGGGTGGGCTCCCAGCACAACTCGGATTACCCACCAGAAACACTTCTGCTGCATCTCCATGGATGTGATGGGTATTCACAGCTCAGCTTCTGCTGGTGCTTTCATAGTGGCATCTCCTACTACAGGGCTCTGTTCCTGCATTTTTCTGCCCCTTCCCAAGCCCACAACCCATGTCCCTCCACCTGTACCTCCTCAGTAATTCCCTGTGTGCTGCCTCAGGCTACAGGGCTGATTCTGAGCTCATTGATGCTTGTTGTGCTCAACCACACTGCCTGCTGTAATTCCTGCTGATTTTCCTTCCTAGCCCCAAAAGGGATACAACATGTTATTGCCCCAGATAGAACTGAATTTGCTTTGCCATGAATGCTCATAGCCCTGGATTTCCCTGCCCTCCCCCCACCCCCAACAATGCACAGCCATCTCTGCAAATCTGTCCCCTTTTTCTACACATCCCCTTTGCTTTTTCCACATCATTCCCATTCATGTCCAGATTTACCACATTTTGAAGCTCTGTTTCAAACAGGGACATTTTTTAAGCTGTGTGACCCCTATAGAGTTAAATCCCTCTCCAGACTTCCCTTTTATTTTTTTTGTTCTTAGCCCAAAATAAAGATGTCTTTTTTTGGTTTAGCTTATACTGCTTGCAGCCTGCTTTGCTCCCAGCTACATCCAAGCTACTTCCCAGTAGTAACAGAGGGAGAAGAATGCTGAATGTGTGATCAGGAGAGACAAAGACTGCTGTGCAGCAGCATCTGCTTATGGGACCACTCCATGTCTCTCTTCCCCCTTCTCACCTGAGAAGAGCTTGCATGGATGGCTGAGAGCTAAAATAGCTATGCACCCAGTATGGTTTGCACAGTAGGAATCTAACCCTGTGCCTTGTGGAGCTGGAAATCTAAAGAATTTATACAAAAGTCAAGATGCAGCTATCCCTTTCAGATTTACTACTAATTTACTGAGGATAAATATCAGTCATCTTCCAGGTCATTACAGCCTTCTCCAAACTTTGCTTTCCCAGCGCGAGGTCCTAGGTATTTTCAAAATATTGCAGTAAGGCAGTTGCAGCTTCTGGGGCACAGATCCCAGTTTTAAACTCCATAATGAGGAAAACCTTTAAAAAAATCAATTTTTCAGTTGAAAACACTGCTTTTCCCTTTAAAAGAGCAGTAACTATTAAAATCAAATGTTCTGTAGCCCTCATAGCTCTAGCATGGGCTATTAGTGCCCTACCCGTGTTACAACACATCGATGTCGGCAGCATCAAGGCAAATTCTCTCCCTTTCACCCCCAGGCTTGTGTTACTCATGAGCTGATGGAGGGAAATGCAAAAGCTGGTGTTTGACTTTGGGGTGAGCTTTTTGGGGGACCATGTGCTGTTTGCTTTGTCACAGAGAATGGCAAAGTTGTCACTTTACATCCCCTCCAGTGCTTGGCTGACTTGATACCCGTGATAAACTCACCAGCTGCCCAGACTTCTTCAGACGGCGCCTTGGCTGCAGATCCACCCCCTTGGCTCTCCAGGGGAAAGGGCTATTAGAGAGAACATGCTTTCCTTCAACTCACTCAGGCTTGGAAATTCTCCATTCACAGTTGGCTGTAGCAAAGGTCAGGGTTTTCTGTCAGGCTTTTTTCTTCCCTCTCTCTGGCCTGGAAGAAAGCAGCAGAACCACAGGTGATGCAATTTGATTAGAAGCTCCTGAGGCTTAAATTAAACAGAATTATTCATAAAATCTCTGGGCCATTAGCCCTGTCTGTAGCAACAGCCATGCCAGGACCTTTCCCTCACTCCTCCCACATACATTTCCCTTCCCTTATAAAGGCTCAGCGAGATTTAATAAAATAAAATAAATACGCCGCTCCCTTTCAAAATGGAGGAACGACAGTAACAAACAAACAGGTGACAGCAGCACTGGCTGCTGGATGCTTTGCATGTTGCTGTGTGACTTTGGCTGTGCTGCATCCCTGGGAGGCAGTGAGGCCCCCCAGGCCACCTCTGTGGACCATATGGGTGTTGAGAGGATGGCAGTGCTGGCCACCATCAGTGACTTCTCCTTCATCCTCAATCTGCATAAGCCTTCACAGTGTAAATAAATCAGAGTCCCAGGGGGCGGTAAATTTGGGATGCTGCAGACTGCACCAAGCACTCATGTATTCCCCTGATGCTCTTCCCGGAGCTAATGCTCCCTATCCCATGGCCAGCATCCCATCCCATCCCATCCC